>CM073763.1:68221396-68553896 GCA_037127475.1 Arma custos
GATCATATAATACACTAGCTAGAGATCGCTATTTTTACACCCTCATTATAGAAGATCACGAGGCAATCTTCTTTTCAGACGCCTCTGACATTTATCGGGAATAGAAGAAGAAACTAGGTTTGAATCTATTGGATTTGAGTGAGAATATATTTGTCATGAAAGGATTAATATCAAGTTAGTGCCAAACCAGTAACCATGGGAAATTGAGGTAATTATTGACGACTTTATTCATAATAAAATGAGGAGCATTAAGGATTTTAGGAGTCAGTGGGATATTATTAAAGGATACTGGAGGACAAGGAGTCATTTGTTTGCGTCGAAGGGTAAAAGTGATTTTAGCGGAATTTGTGGGAATTTATTAATAAGGTGCATTGAGGATTTTACGAAGGATTTTATAGGATATGTTAATGATAAGGATATTTGTATTGTAAGGATTGTACGAAGGATTTTGTATTGTAAGGATTCTATTGTCTAGAGGAATTCGATGGATTAATGGAACTTCAAAGCTTCGTAAGTCCAAGAAAGTCTTATAATAAGCGTGTCTTTTGTACTGAGTAGCCGTTAATGAAGATACGGGATATGATGATGGAAAAATAAAAAGACAGGCACAATAAAGCACATCAATCCGGGATCACTTGTGGTATAGTGGTTAGCACAATAACCTTCTATGCCCAAGGTCGGAGGTTCGCTATCAAATTAATTTTAGTGCTATCGAACTAAGATCTATATTAATAGCCTTTTCATTAATTAGTCATGGCCTCTCCAGGAATATGATACCAATCTCTTAGAGGCACTCAACGATATTACACTAAAAAAAAAATTGTTTCCAGTCCCCTAAACTTTAATAGACCTGTTACCCTAAGATTCAGCTAGTTTACTTTTGAATCCACTGGTGAATTGAGGCTTCAGTTCGTCTCTTTTCTTCAGAATAGAATTCATCAGAATGTTGCAAATTTCATAAATTTTGCAATGCTTGGGTTGGTTTAAGATTATAATATCATTTACGGTATGAATGCGAATAAAACGTTCGTACATTGGGCTAGTTTAGGTTTAGATACCCAAAATAGGGGGTTGAGCGTGATCTTGAACAAATCACCTCCTAGCACAACTGTTATCCAAGAAACAATACAGTCTCTACCTCGTCCTGAACCCTAGACCCTAGAAGTTTTTTTTTTTAATTTACATATTAATATCTTCAAAAAATTTTGATAACTACCATTTTTACGTGATTTAGTGGTCACTATTACAGAATGAAAAATCGTCGCATTCAAGATTGCAAAAATCATCTCAATACATCCGTTTTATAACAAAATATCCGAATTTTCTGTTTGAATTATGTGAAAATCATTTAATAAAACTAAACTATTAACTTTATAAAAAAGAATTATGAAAGCAAAATATATATCATCGTAACTAAATACATTTTCTCAACACATTTTTATCTGCTTGTAGTGAAAGTCTACTTGTAACATGACAATCCTCGTCCAGTAGGATGATTTTTGACAGATCGGGAGTCGATCATATACATCGTTTTCGAAATGCAACGTAAGCGGAAGAAATGTCAGACAGGATTTTATTTTCCTCTAGATATGTATTAACAAATTAACTTAATTCCTGCCAATGTATTGTCATTACAAGATCGACTGTTAATATATGGCTAACTTAATGTGTTATATTATCATATAAGGAAACGTGAAAAACAATAGATAAAATATTTGAATAATGATTAAAAAATCTAATTAAGTTTCATAAACCTTTAATATTAAACTAATACCAATGTAACATGTATTATACATATAATTGTAAATAAATATGTACATAAAAATAAATGGGACATTGAATAGCAGTTATCTGGAGGATTTTTTTCTGCACCAACTGATGTAAGAAATTACAGGATATAGCTCAAGATATTTTCCTTCTCCAGGTTTAAAATCTTGGAAAATCGCGAAGACAGTAGGTATGTATGTGTTAAAAAAACAAACTATTATTACAAATTAATTTTAATATCATTCAACTTGTTTTAATTATTAAAAAAAAACAAATCAATTCTATTGAAAAACGTTGTTTAAAAAAAAAATCATTATTTCTATGAATTTCTTTTACTTCCATGGCTAATATTTCATGAAGTTTAATATCATGCAAAAATTTAGCTTTTCATTCTATCTGGAAAAATAGGCTTAAGGGTGCGTTTTCGATTTTATATACGTTTTTGAACGTCTCTCTATATATTTGTCCCAAAGATGAAAGTATTATGTATATATAAGTATTAAGTAATGGGTTTGGGGGAGTACGAAATATTAAAAAAAAAAAAATCGTTAAAGTGAAGTAAACAAGTTATAAAGATTTCAATTCCAACCTCTTGGATCTTCAACTTCTGCTGTTCAGATATGATAGTGATTTGAATCACTATTTCAAAATAATTTGTGATTTGTATTTCTACTTTTAAAGAGATAAAGTTGTTGTTTATTTAATGTCACTTTATGCTGGTATTACTAATAGGAAACTATTAATCAATTAATTAATAGTCCTAAATTTTGCCTATCCCTGTATAATTAGGTATGATTACCGATTACCTGACATGGCACAGGTCGGTATCGAAATTTTATGTCCCAGATGGAATAATCAAGGAATTTGTACTACTAATAATCCCAAGGCAGCGAACCCGCGATAATGAGCATATAAGGTTGTATGCTTACCACTGCACCAATAATGAACCAATCAGTTAAAGTCGCCTATGATACATAATAACAGGCAAAGTAGTGTGATCTATTTCGTGGGACGAATGAGGGGAATGGACCTTTACTGATTGTAAAAGATATTACAGTTGTAACTACAACTAAAATAATCAAAACAAGAAATAATTATCAGCGATTTATTTCATTTCTACCGCATACTCCACTTCGAAGAGACAGCCCGTGAAGTATACTCGCGGACTTCCGGCTTACGTGCTCGAGAGTCGAGAAATGGTTCTATGCAGTTAGAGCTAGTCCTACAATTAATTCTCCGAGGAAGAAAACGGAAACGAAGGATTACAATGCCTGCGGGGCATTCATTAGAAGACACAGCTACTGGCTCGGTTAATCCCCTGAAATCTGAAGTGATGGGCGTTCAGGAAAGTGAGTAACGTCGCGGCCTAGGGTGCGCTGAACTCGGCGCAGTTTTCTTTCTTGATAATGACATGACTGGGCAACTAAACGGTTATGGTTGTCGTTACTAACTGCTTCTGTCACTAACTGTTACTGTCTATGTCTCTTGCTCCCAAAACTCATTTCTTACGTCTTCAGGATAAAGGGTATCAGTTCCGCCGGTTATCGCTTCGAGTTGAGTTACGAGTTTTAACTGTTTATTGTTTATTGTTTTACTAACTGTTGTGTTCTTGTAAATATTCTCCAAAAATAAAAATCATCCTGAGATTATTGATTGTATATATATTAACTATTACTGACTGTGTATAGATTAAAGAATCGACTCGCCATACCGTTTAGCTTATATCATCAACTGTACTTCATATTGTTTGTTGAAACGTTCCTTTCTTGATGAAATGATTACCGAAATATATACATTTCCCGTAACCACACTATTTTTTTCATACTAAAACTCAGGATTATTTTTATTATCGATAAAATCAAGAGCTCATTTCATAAAATACAGTTTAATGTCACATACAAGTATACAGGGTGTCCCGAATTTAAATGGCAAAACTTCAGGAACTTATAGGGGACCGAAAAACTAAGACAAAAAGTCCTTTAGAGATTTGCTCGTTTTTCCTAAGTTTTAGAGAAAATCGCCAAAAAAAAAAACAACAAAACAAAAATGTTACAGGTAGCGATTATCACCTTTTAAAGTTCGTCAGGCTAGGCAGTGAGATATGTAAACACTTAATATTATCCTTTACATTCTTTTATTTGTTTACATTTTGGCTTCCTTCTAGGATTATAATTCTTAAATCAGTCTTCAGTCAGTTACTCAGTTGTGTGAATAGCATCAGCCACAATACCGCATACATATTCTAATGTTGAATACGCTGATATGATTTTTGTGTATGGTTTCTGTAACGGTAATGCTTTAGAAGCGGTGCGGGAGTATGCGCGCCGATTTCCAAATAAAAGAGTGCCTAATCGACGAGTCTTTTCGTTAACTTTTAATAGACTACGAGAGACTGGGTCATTCTTAATACGTAATGAAGGCGACCAATTCCAGGCAGCAGTAAGAGCAGATTATCGGAGAAGAAATTGTGTCCAACGCCACTTCGATAACAATCCTGAGACTAGCATCCGAATATGACATCCGCTAATGACTGCTGCATTAGCAATATCGCGGCAAGCAATATGGCGAACTTTGAAAGGTGATAATCGCTACCCATACCATCTTCAAAAAGTTGATAATTTATTACCTCAAGATTATGTCAAGAGATTGAATTTTAGTAGCTTGTTTCTTGAAAAAAATCGCGATGATAATTTCCATTAAAAATTATATGGGCCGATGAAGCTAACTTTACAAGAGGAGGAATTGTTAATCAAATAAATTATCATTTATGGGCTCTTGAAAATCCCAGAGCTATTAGAGGGAATAGGTCTCAGCATGAATTTGCTACTAACGTTTGGCTTGGAATTTGGAACAGATTACTGGTGGGGCCATATTTTTTACCTGGAAGATTGAATGGTATCACATTTACACATTTTTTGGAGAACGACTTTTCTAATTATTTAGATGACATTCCCTTACAATAGCGGGTTGAAATGTGGTTCTAACTCGATGGATGTCCAGTTCATTATAGCAGAGTTGCTCGAGCATAGCTGGATATAAATTATCCACAACGATGGATTGGACACGGAGGAGTAGTATCTTGGCCATAGTATCCTGGGGTCCATATCTCCTGATATGACTCCCATGGATTTCTTCGTATGGGGAACCTTGAAGCAGAAAGTTAATTAGGTGTCAACCAACTCAAGAAAGCAATTAAGAGACCGAATCATAGCTGCAGTGCACCAAATATCATCAGAATAATGTTTAGCTGCAATTTATCAAGTGAGTGCTAGATGTAATGTTTGCATTGGTGCAAGAGGACAACATTTTGAGCAATATTTACATTAAAAAGAACATAACATAAATATAAATGTAAATAAATAAGTATAAAAATGAAAACTTGTTTTGTTTCTTTTTTTGCGATTTTCTCTAAAACTAAGCAAATCTCTAAAGGACTTTTTGTCTTAGTTTTTCGGTCCCCTATAAGTTCCTGAAGTATTGCTATTTAAATTCGGGACACCCGTATAATAGCTTTTCACTCTTATTCGGGAAAATAAAGGCATAAGATTATATTGGGCAAGTGCGGTATCGAATTCGTTTTAACTGCTTATTCATTTCGTAAATTAATACTTCAAAAGTATAAATTATCCTGTGCTTTAGTATGGAAGAAAGAATGTAATTATGGGAAATGTGCATATTTCGGTAATCATTTCATCAAGAAATGAACCTTTCAACAAACGTAAATCATCTATACTTCGAAATGGTTGTTGAAACATATCTTTCTTATGTTATGAAATATTTGCGGAAAGTTTTATCACTGACTGTTTGTAGATTAAAGAACGACTTACACATACTGTTTGGGTTATATCTATACTTCTAAATGCTTGATTAAAACTAACTAAACTTGAATGATTGTTTAAAACGTTAATTTCTTGATAAAAGGGTTACCGGAAAATACCCGGTATAAATATTCTTTAACTTTTTTTTTTTTACTTTATGAAATTATATACAGCATTATAATTGCCTTCGTGTTGACAAGAATCTTGTAATAACAACACATTGCCAGGAGTTAGTTTGTTAACGCACCAAGTTAAAACCTTCAGAACATGACGCATTCTGTTGACTAGGTCGAAATAGGAAATACATTTTTGCAGATTAGAATTGAATAACACAGGTTGGAATGTAAATGATCAGGAAACAAAACTTGACCTTCCTACAACGATGTAAACAACGTTAATATCAGATCGATGAACAAAAACATGCGTTAAATGTTTTTTTCTTTATTGTATTGTAATTTCTAAAATTATCTCGCATTGCTTTAAAATATGTATGAAGGTTAAGAAGAAAAAATATGAGTAACTTTTTTTTTTAATGCGGAACACACATATTTACAGCACTTATGTAAGGATTAAACTTCAGTCGCTAATGCTTTTGTAGCGGAGGCAAGTGTTGGATAACTTCATGTAATAACGGTGTTCAGTTTTTCGATTCTTCTATAAAGTGTGTGGAGAGGAGATAAAAGACTCTCTCTGCCGAATGCCGAAGCTAGAGAACACAACGTGCTAAATGGGATGAGTGGTGCCAATGATCATTGTTGTGTTTAGTTTTCGCTCGCATGGAATTTGGTCTGCCACATAAAGTTTCGTGACAGATGATTTTAAATAAATAATTAATTTTTTTAAGTATAAGTTACTCGCACATCAAAAATTTCAGATTTTTAACTTCAAAACTGACGGATTCCATACAATCTATGAACCCCTATTATATTAAAGGGGAAACACTTGGGAGTGGAATTATCGAAAATCCTTTCTTAGTGCTCATTTAAACTATACAAAGAAACTATCTGCAAATTTCAAGATGCTAAGTACAATTGGTTTCTGCTGTGAGTTGATCGCTGGGTGTGTTAGTCAATCAGGTTACAGTTTTATATAAACTTCGCCTATGTGGTGTTGATAAAAAGTAGCCTATATCCTTCTGAACACTAATTAACAAACGGGTCGAACAGAAGTTACTTTCTTTTACTGTTCGTGCCAGTAAAGGATTAGTATGTAATGTTATTGAACACTGCCCTGCAATGTCCCAGGTATGGGATGTGGTTTTAAGTCCCTAAAGGGTTCGCACAGAAATCCACAGGTGGTGGTCCTAGAAGTCGATTAACTGTTATTAACTCATACGACGATTGATCTTCCACTGAGATAGCTTTGGATCAGACGACATAGAGTGGCGAGAAAGCTAAACTCTTCCAAGGTTCGGAGTAACAACTCCTGAGACACACAGTCATAGGCGTGGGTGCAGTCCAGTGAAATGAACGCCGTAGCTCTGTTCATCTGCATGTGCTCTATGGTGTGCGCCTGCAGCTTAGCCTGGTGGTGGTCACAGGCGACTCCTCTCAGGAAACCAGTCTGCTCAGGAGGGATGATGTTCTCTCTTCAGTCCTGTACACTTTTTTTTTTTCTCATCCTCCAAAAATCTTATTTACAATATTATACAAATTTACAGATATTCCTGAATGCAGAAAAATGCTTCTATATAAACCATAATTCTATATAGGCCTTCTGTTACGGTATTTTAAGGCGTTACAATGGGCTGAGTCCGCTGAAGGCGGTTTTTACTCGAACCGGCTCAAAGCCGCTGACTTTATACAATACAAAATAGGGAGGGACCGTTTAGCGGCACCAAGAAATAGTTGTAGAAAGAAGAAAGGAGAGGCAGGAAGAAGGAAAGGGGATGAAGGATAAGGACAAGGGAGTACTTACCCCATCCCTAGATCAAATGTAAGCACATCGACCAAGGGAACACTGCCCTGCCATCTCCCAGGTCTGGGGGGGAGGGAGTCAGGTCCCTAAATAGGGGGTTCGCACAGGTCTTCGGCCCATCAAAAAATTTGATGTGCCTCCGACCTATGTACTCGGGCACCGAGGGAAGCCGAAGCTCCTCACGGATGGTGGTGTTGAGTGCTCCCTCGAGCGATGTGCCACTTACGATCTTTCTAAGGATAGAGTTCTGGTAATGCTGCAGGCGCTGCTGCGTTGTTTTTTAGAGGTGTCTCAGTAGTGGTGCACCATAGAGCAACGTAGGTCTTATGGTGGACTTGTAGATTTGTAATTTCAACCTCAGTGAGAGTTGCGGCGACAAGAGCAGATGGTATAGCCCGTGGGATAAACCTGTAAACTATGTTACTTGATTTGTTTTGTTCGGCGAAAATATATAAATTTTGAGAGTAAGAAACAAGTGAGAGAGTGACTCAGGGGGGAGCCCTGTAGCGATGCTAACAATATTTAACAATTCAATTAAATAACTGCGATTACCTTTTGACCATATCGTCCCTGCCATTCCCAACTATCGAATGTGAAAATCAGTACTTTTGAGGAGAATAAAAAAAAAGCAGTTTCAAGGTTCAATAAAAATTAGTGCCTACAGTCAAACCATTCGTTTTACATTTCTTTCGTGACTGATAGATGCCTCTGTTTGAATTTAATATCAATTACCAATCCTAATGCAACTGCTAAAAGTCGAAAACGAAAACTGTTTTTTTTCACATTCGATACATTGCGATGGCAGGGACGATATGTTGGAAGTGATATTGAGAATGTATTATATCCAAGTACTTTTTAATGATATTTATCGTGATATTATGACCAAATTACACAAAATCATAAATTATAGCCTATGTGTTATTCTGATCTATAACCTATATTACTGTAAACTTTCATCCAAATCCGTGCAGTAGTTTTTGCGTGAAAGAGTAAAAAACATACATACGAACTTTCGCATTTATAATATTAGTAGGATTAATAATAATTAATGAATGATAAAATTTTATAAAAATAATTAAGGGAAAAATTTTGCAACATATATTATATAATCTTTTCAGTCTTAATTTCTTCAATTTCTCGTTAACAATGTTATTTGTACACGTTCGCATGCATTTGTGGGTACATTGCCACTCCTTCCTCCGTGTAAAAACTTCAACTGGTTGAGAAATATTTAATTTCAGATTGTGATACGATACCCAGGCTTTCAACTTCATATTCGAGTAGGCGGTGTGTGGTTGTAACAGACGCAAAGCCAGGACCTCTTTCAGAATCTTCTTGCATACCTGAAGGTAGTTTTTATATTATGAACTGTAGAAGGACCTGCGAGCCTTCTAGTTATCTCAATCTTACATAAGAATTAATTGTCTTAAATAATTCTAGAATTGTCTTAACAATTATTTTAGGTCTCTTCATAGCTTTTGCTGTTCTCTATTAATATGTTTGGTGGAATAGCCGAAAGTCCATAAGGTTCTTGATAATGTTCGTTTTCTCTAGCCCTTTTACTTTCTTCTGTACATGGTTTCTTGTCGTCTATTGTTGTGATTTGTTTTATTTTTACTTTCTTTGACCTTTTTGAATTTCGAGGAATATATTTTGCATTTTCTATTTTATTTTATCAGCTGTTTTTATTAAACATTTTCCTGTAACCTTCCTAATGATTCAGTAGTTATTCTTAGCGGTGGTGGGTTGTTTGTTTCATCTGGTATTTCCTGATTTTTACATTTGGTATTATTCTCTTCCTGTCCTGAAGATGCCTGAATGGGCGACATATTGACAGGCACTTTTCTTTCCTAGAGACTCAGATCTTCTTGGTTGGTTTTTTTTTTTTACTAATTTCTGAACATTAATTTATTTTATTCACATATTAAATAATACACAAAGGAATATGAACTCATGAATAACCATTAGAAATTGAACAAGTCGTGTATAGTTGAGCCTTTATATCCTCATAGCTTCGATCTTTATAGTGAAGATAACAATGACAATATCAGGACATATCTATCCTAGTAACAATACCAGGACATATCTTCCCTCAGTTTCGATCGGGACAATGATCAAATGATCTGTTGAAGAGTAGGTCAAGTGCCAAGGCTGTTCATATCTTCTATCATTTTCTTGAAGATACATCTCAGAAATGAACTATAGAGTAGTTTTTAACTTGTTCATTGCCCTTCGGAGAACTAACTTGGATAAAATTAGAACTAGGATAAACCAAATTCGTTATCAAATTAATTATCGGATTAAATAAAAATGAACTCTAACGAAAAATAGATAAAATTATGAAAACATTTCTAAATCGTTGGTACATATTTACAGCCCCGATGAATAAGTAGTTGAATCGGCTTTTCTTCAAAATGAGTTTTCTAGTACACATGGAAGCGAAATCGTGTTATTTTCGTAAATAAAATAAATTTTAAAAAACGATTTATTAGTTATATTACAACTCCATTTCGAGCCTAAAACTACGAAAATTACATTTTTCCGCATCCCTCAATTCTGTTTACTCTCTCTGGAGAAGATTCGACTGAACTACTTATTCACCGTTGCTGCAGATACTACATATGGGCACTACCTTATCAATGGACACTAATAGCTTACAAGAATTTTTAGTGAACATTTATATTATTCTAAAGTTTAGATAATCTTTCCTTTTTTGAAAATAAAATCGAAATAAGAATGGAATCCTGTAGAGTAGTTTTGTATTCATTTTTTTAAACCTAAAATAGGTGTAAAAACAATCAATTTTTCGTATATCACTCAGTAGATACCTTAAAAAGTATAAGTACAAGACAAACACTTCACAATACTAAGAGATATATGCGGTATTTAACAATAGAAAAAATAAGGTGCTAAATTATTGGAAACTGCTTTGTTTTTGCCTAATCAGTTGTAGATGAATCAAAAATTGTTTGAGCCAGCTACGATGATTATTCGCTTTAAGTTTCGGTCTCAAGACTGAAAAGACAAGAAACTGCTCGACGTTTTCGCTTACTTCAACATTTACTGGACAAACGGTCAAAGCTCCCAATTAATTAAAAAAGACTCATTTACCATCCAATTCATCTCGTATCCAATCCTTACAATCCAAAATCCTTCGTAAATTCCTCAATGCTCCTTATTATTTCACAAACAAACTCATCCAACATGATCTTAATATCCCATAGCTGATTTGGCCCAAGCTAGATACCTCTCCTTCCATGAAAAGCTCCATACACACTTGAATCCGCTAGTCTCTCAACTTGCTTCGCATAATATTCCTGATAACCCTCCGAGCCGTCTGAAAAGAAGATGGCCTCGAGACCATCTACTATAGAACTTTATTGGAGTGCTATCAATGGATAGTATCTCTACAAGTGTTTTTTTTTTTTCATGTCCTTTGTTCATACAGCAGATTTACTTGATGTAATATAATTACAGTTGTAAATATCAATAAATTATTCTATTCTAAAAAAAAAAAAGTTGGTCAAACACTATCAGTACAAGTTTGTTCTCCTCCAGCCTCTTATCCGGCTAATTTAAATTTTATCAAGTGGCTTATTTGAAGCCCTTTATTTTTAGTTAATGAATTTATTTATCTAAATATTTCGCTACTAAATAAACGATGGTAATAAGCCAAAAATTGATTCTATTAAATGATCGCTGCTTCAATTAGCATTTTTCCTTCCATCAGAGGTATTCCTCGATTTTGTTTGATAATTAATTTGTTATATTCTCATACAGTTTTTCGTTTACTTTTTTTTTTTATTGTAGTTCAATGGCTACTGTGGAGGAGGAGGCCCGGGTTGTTGTAGAACCATAGAGCCACATTACTAATAATAATAATTGTAATTCTAGAAAAAAAACAAAGATAGTGGAACCCGGCTCCGTATTACCGTTACCCATAATGTTCCACACAGCAAGTACTCTCTTCGTGGATTGACCTGTCTCACAAATAAACTGGGAGATATAAAACCAGATTCATTATTGAAAATCTCTACAATAGATCCTATAGGACTGATATACGGCGTTTTCGAAAAACAACGTTTAAATTCATCGTCTCAAAGTATTGATGAACCGTTAGAGATGCATCGAACTTTTCGACATGAACAATCGATGGCATCTCCGATTCATAAATTCGGTTAAATTCATAACGAGGAAGGAGTGCTTCTCTGACCGCGAAAATATTGAGGAGTTTCATAATAGCCATAGTGTACCGCCTTGCCAACACTTCCTATTCTTTCAAATAAACATTGTTACTCATTTTACTTTACTTTATTAATAGAATGTTTAAACCACTGTTTATTTGTCGTCCAAAATGAAAATTCGTTAAAAGCGAACGTTGTACCCCCAGTTGTGTTCCGCGTTAGGCTCCATTTCCTTGAGCACATTAAACTCTTTGAGGATCTCTTCGTTGGTGACGGTCTCCGTCGAGAAGAGTGAAGTCTGCGACGGATACTGTTCGACTTCCTTCAGCAAAGAAATCGCGCTAAGAGAATCCGGATGTAGCTTGTACTTGCCCTTCACGTCCAGAGGGCCGGGGTCTGCCAACGAGGCAGGTATTATGCCTTCTTCAACTTCGAATTCTTTTCCCACTTTCTCTTCGATAGACTCTTCTTCGGTAAGCTCTTCTTCTACCAGCACGTCCAAAGATTCTTCTGACTTGGTTTCTACTTCATTCTGCACTTTCGGTTCGAAATCAAATTTGAACTCATCTTCTGCTTCAGGTTTCGCTTCAGGTTCTGTAGCGGCTTCCTTTAGCGCCTCTTCCCTTCTCATTCTCATCCTTTCTGCGGCTTTCCTTTTTCTCTCTCTTATTTCTTCGGCTTTCTTTTCTTGAAGCTTCAATTCTTCAGCTTCTTTCCGATCTTTCTCTTCGATCAGTTTTACATAAAATTTAGCCTAAAAAATTGATCGAACATTACTATTTCTATATTACCCAAAAATTATAATATTAATTTACAAAATATTTACCTCTGTTGACATTTAGTGATATTATATCTCATCTTGAGAAATACGGATTACATTTAAAGAGTTTCGTAATCAACATTATTATTTGAAAATTAAAATTTGCATTAATACCATCCGGGATGATACCTACTCATCTACAGTTGCGACATAACGCAGTATGAGATATGTACCAGGTTATAAAAATCATATAAATAAAAAATTAAATAAAGACTAATAAATAAATTTTCATGAGCTCCAATACTCACCATTCCACGATCCCTGGCAGTTATAAGAGTCCAATCTAACCTTTTGAGCATGGGAATGGCAGCAACGACCTTGAACCTGTAATCGACGGAGGCTTCGATGGGGTTCCCGAAAAGGGTGAGGGATCGAAGGTTAGGGAGGTAGCGCAGCTTCCTCACCTCGTCGAGGTCGTCCAGGCAGTTCGAGTGGAGGTACAGCATCTTAAGGTTCGGCATCATAGATAACACCTGCGGGAGGGCGGTCGTAAGCAAAGTACAACGGTCATAGAGTCAAAGGAAATCTAAGTTCTAACGTTATTACCGGATCGACCTCAATGATGGAGTTGTAAGAGAGGTCCAACCATTCCACGCCGGAAGGCTCTGCGAACCGCTCCTCCAGAAAGCTGTCGATTCCGGCCATCGAAGTCAATCCATTTCGCTGGAATCTGACGCTATTAGATAAGAATTTGCCGCAATCGTCGGTTTTCATTGGCTTCGTAGTAGGCCTTGGTTCCACCTGCAGCTTCGCTTCTGGGACACAAAAGCTGGACACAATAACAGCATACGGAATTTAAAAGACATATATTAATTATATAAATACCGGCCAAAACAGGATACGGGTTGTATATACGCCTGATCATCACTTACCGAAACTTTTCAACCCGACGCTGGAGTAATCCACAGGAGGTAGCGGACTTTGGTGGCACTTCTTCCTCACATCTTGCTTCTCAATCCATTTCCAAACTTTCTTCTTTTTCGGCGGTGGCTTCAGCTCTGCCGGTCGGCCAGTCTTCAAGAGTGTCGTAAGTGTCTTCAAAGAGTTTTGCCAATTAAAAATCTTCTCTTTCTTTCCCTCAACTGCAAATTATTTTTAGGAGATTAGTGATTTATTTCATTTAAAAAAGGAATAGTCTTGATTAATGCTGTGATATAAACATTTTATGTGATTATTTTTCTGATGAATACAAGAAAAAAAATATTTGAGTGACATCAATAAATGAGTCAATATTTTATTCAACATTGAAGTTTAGTTATTATGACTACGGTTTTGTAATTTTGGATTTATAGTTTGTTATCTTAAACCAACTATTTTAATTTAACGTTTTTTATATTAAAAAGACTAAATTTTGAGCATGCCTCATATTCTTAAACATTATATAACACGTACAAGCATGTGTTATTTGAAAATATTTGTTTAAATTTCATATATAACATTTATCAACATCCATAGTTGGTTCAAGAGCCAGTTTTGAGTCAAAGCTTCCTCAATCACCTTCTTCAGCCATTCTTCGGTCTGAGCGTGGCCGTAGGGTCTGTTGTTTGAGGCACGGCTATTTAAATATAAATAAAGGTCATTCCGAAGTATGCCTTATCGATATTCCACCTGTCTTACTCTTCGTATAATGGTGCGTATAAAAAAAGATGACCGTTTTTTAACCAACTATTTGTATTATTATTTCTTTGATATAAAATACAATTAATACTCAAAGTATAGTCCATTGTTATCTACCATCATTTGCCATCTACTAGCCAATTGCTCGATTTGACTCAACAGCTTCCTTCAGAATACCATCAATATCCATTAATGGTCGCCCGGAAACCTTCTTCCTTTCCAACGTCGTATCTTCACTGCTAAATTTTTAAAACCTACGCCGCGCTGGTCAAGGACACCTTCCTCTTCATATTTATTAATTTCACGAGTTGGTTCAGTGGCTGTGAAATTGTTTTTTCAGTAATGTCTTAAAATTACGAGAATTTCGTAGAACACTGTCATATTTCTTCTTTGAAATAAATAACTAAACTGAGCCTTTTTTTTAAGAAGTCCAGTGTTAGTAAACAAGCTTAGAGAATAAAACGGTCTTTTTTTTATATATACTCCCTATTATAAATTTTACAAAACGCAGTATTCCCTACCCCTTGGAAAAAACAGTAGTCTATCCAATAAACAAAACCTCTAATCCTATCTCTCAAAGACTACCGCCCAATCTCAATTCTCTCCAACCTTCCCAAATCTTTCGAAAGAATAGTCTAGTCACAAATGTCAAATTTCCTCGAACATCCAAAAGTCCTTGATCCAGTGCAACCAGGTTTCCGCCTCGGTTTCTCAACTCAATCTGGCCTTACCCAAATCACCAATGACATATATAACGCTATGGACGAAAAAGCTAATTGCTAATCCTACTTGACTTTTCTAAAGCTTTTGATTTCTTGGACCAATCTATCATTTTTACTAAACTTAGATCTTTTTCTAACAGGTCTATCCGTTGGTTCCAATCTTTACCCCTGATAGATCTCAAGCAGTTTCCATACCCAATCAACCCCTTTCCACTGTCCTCACTCTGTCCTCAGTGGCACAGGACTCAAGCATCTCTCCTCTTCCTTTGAACTGCTACATCACAACTGCTACATTTGATCTTCGTAAATCTGTTCACCGCTGTTCCTACCATTTCTATGCTGAAGAATTCCAAATGTATTTGTCCTTTCCTCCTTCTGAGCTATTTATTGCTTTCGCCAGTATTCATGAAAACTAGATAGGATCAGTGCCTGGGCAGAGTTGAACAAACTCGAATTGAACGCAATGAAGACTCAGGCCATTGTTTTAGGTTTCAATTCCCTCCTTACTTCCATCCACACCCTCCCAACGTTAATCCTAAACGATCATCCCATTGCTTTCATCTTCTCTGTCAAAAACTTAGGGATTACTTTTTACCGAAACCTTTCTTTTAAACCCCACCGCTCAAATATCCCGATTAAATATATTATAAATAAGTTCCCTGAAGTTATTGGAATATGGATATAATATGTAGACGTATTGTGGTGTACCGGGATAATGAAGTGATCTCTAAGATTGGTCCTTGGTACCCCAATACGGTTCCGCGCGTCTCTCCACTTTTATGATGAGTTCAATTGGCTCTTTCCTCCCTTTCGTAGACAATATTTCCTCGGTGCATTCTTCCATTAACTCTCAACACCCTTCATATATCTATAGTCTTCTCCAATTCAAATCCTCAGTTCAACACCATAAAACAAGATCTCGCCTTTCCGATCTGTATACTTGTTTCCACAGAACCAAAGCATTCGAACGTTCCTTTCTTTCTTGCCCGCTCCATCATAGTGTGGTCAATCCCTCCAATCATCCGTAATGCTCCTTCACTTTGATCCTTGCTTTTCTAACATCTCCTGGTTTCCCAAAAAGATACTGTTTAAGCAGGTTAGTCATTTGCTTAGAATGAATTGTATTGAATAATTTATTATGTTGTTCAGTCGTTTTAATTTTGTTTGTAAAAAGATATACATGAGGTAAAGAAATTATCGCTTGCTAGCTCATGCACTTAACAGTTGTTATTGATTCGTTGTTCATTTAATGTCAATTTTTGCTACTATGGCTAATCGGACGATACTACATTGGGAGCTCTAAATGTTGCCTATCCAGGTTTAATTAGGATATGGATTTTTAACGAGTACCTGACATCGTACAAGCTCGGGACCCCCGTTTAACGTCAACGTAACTAAGGATTTCTTACTCCCTTTAAAAAATCCTAGGGTCACCTGCCGGGCTACGAACCCGCGATCTTGGGCTTAGTAGTTGTTGTTATTGATTTATCTATATTCTTATTAGGTTTCGTACTTTTTATTTACTTATTATTATTTTTGTTTACTTTTGTCTTTTTTTTAAACACTTTATCATGCTTTGTATTATGTAGTCTTCTGGCCAGATATATATATATATATATATATATATATTTTTTTTTTTTTTATGTTGATGTTTGTTACTCAAAAGGGACTTAGTCCCAGAATAAAGTTATTTTTCTATTCTATACTATATCTGAAGAACAAGTTTCTCTGGACATAATTTTCAGACTGATATGAATTCATGGAACCAGTACCAGATGTATGAAAACAAAAATTTTTTTTTACATATTACTGATTGCATATTAGTCTCACTGGCCATGAAGATGTTAAGTGTATCAGAATAGGGAAGATAAGGAACCTTACATCTTTCTCGGTCGTAAAATATACTTTAAAAATACCTCAAGTTCTCAGCTTTCAGATACTGATTTACTGTTAAACTTTACAATATAAAGTATATCACATGTATTATAAAGTATATTTTAACCAATAATTAATAGTTTACCGGGTTCCTCTTCAGCAGGAGGCTCGAGTACAGTACATTGCCGCACGATGACAGGTAAGGCATTTTCTCGGTTCACTAGGCGAGGATCTACACCAGCCCTCTTCTACAAATTAACAATTAACAAATAATTAATTACAATTTTATAATTACAATCTTTTTAATAATAAAATTCGTATATAAATGCATTGTAATCGTCAACACAAGGTGGTCTTCCATCCACCTACAATACATTTTCATCTACCTACAACCTTAAGTTTCTCAGCAGTTAAGAATGTCCCGTATTTCTAACCACTTTATCTGATTCAACTGAGCATTTGATTTAAATTCCGTTCTAATATCCGTCATGCTTCATCCCTATCCTGATTGCAATCTGTTTAACACCTCCATGCTTTAGCTGTTGTTCTCTAATCATGTAATTTTAGATTTTGGAATATCAAAAGAAAACAGTGTTTGCATTTTATAATTTTGAAGTTCTTTCAAGTTCCTAGTATGTTTATGTTTTAATTTAGGAAATTAATTTATTATTTTTGGTTAATATTTTCAGTCTTTATACTATTATTAGTTGTGTATACTCTTTTAATTATGTATTGTTTAAATCAACGGCAATTATATATTTGTATAGAAGACGTACCTTATGTTATGTTTATGTTTTTTATCTGAAATAATTATCTAGTATTACTTATTAAAATTTTTAGTTTTTAGATAACAAACTGGAACAGGAAATAAAGGCCTGAGTCAAGAACAGTAACAAAAGTTATTGGTCCCTCAGAAAAATGTTCCAGAATAGAACTATTATCCGAATCCTCAAAATATAAATTATAAGACGGTATATATATATATATTATATATATATATATATATATATATATATATATATATAAATATACAAGATCTTATATAAATATATAAGACGGTACTTCGTCTATTTGTCATGCATGGTGAGGAGCAAGTGCCAAAACAAGCAGTAAAAGGGAGTACATGAGAGAAAAAGATTGTTGGAAGGAAATCGCTTCCGTATCAAAACGAATCAAGGAGAGAACCTGACATAGTGTCTTGTGTAACGCAAAGCACGAATAAGATGATTGGGACAAGTTCACTTAATGGATAGAAAAGGCTCCCAAAGCAGTCCAGATGGAGAAAGAGGAAGAGGCAGGCCTATAATGAGATGGCTGCACGATGGGTACTCTAGGCTCCAAAGTGAGAACATGGAGCTCCAATGGAGAACAGTCGCGGAAGATCGGTCAGAGTGGAGGAAAATTTTTTATGAGGCCATGGTCCTACACTGTTATAGATAGACCTATGTAAACACAATAAACCTAACCTACTTTAATAAGGGCTGTATAGATGTATCTAACAATACAGATAGACGTTGTAAGTAAATAATCAAATCCGCCATAATTTAAAATGACTAACTAAGTTCTAGGTATTTTATTAAAGATCTCAAAATAGGTATGGCATGACTAGACCCTTCCTTAAGTGACATTTTAAGAAGATATTGGACACATAGAGTTTCTAAAGAGCAAAAGAGTACATAATTGCTTAGTTCGTGAAGAGAGGTAATAAATTATTCATACTGCTGAGGCTGCCACCATATTTTATTAATTTTTTTTTTATAACTGTTTATCACGTTTCTTGCAGGTTGTAAACAATTTCAGTCTTCTAATACTGACTGTTCCAGATTAACAATAATCAACTAGATTTAACAAACAAATAATACACACAGATACTATAAAATAAAACTATTAGATTTTTGATTTTGTTAGACCCACTGATTAAACAGTTGCGGAAGTTTAATCAAACATCAAGGTGTTTACAGTTTCGTCATTGTTTATTTAATGGCTTAACTTGGATTTTTTATATATTCGTTTTGAAAATAATATATTGTACTTGACGAATCATTGAACTATCAAATGTTCATAGTTCCACGAATCGTTTAGATCGTTAGATATATAAAACATCCATCTTTTTTTCTGCGATAGTTGGTGATGTCACATATCCACTTAAATATTCAGGACATTGCAAATGGAATAGAATACTGCATAGTATTAAAGATCAACTGAATAATGAATTGATTTGTTATCATGATAGAAATATATTCAACGCAAGACAGGTGTTGAGATTTAACATACTGTCACCGCAACAAATAAAATTGCTGAATCCTTCCTCCACTGCTTTTGATTTGCAGCGTTTCATTTGACACGAAAATACCTACATACTCGCAGTAGTTATAGTCAAATGTTCACTTACAACGGCTTCTTCGAAAGTTTTATCATCCATTTTGTTATTTTCAATTTAATATCAAATCTAACGACTTGGCATTTACTATAAACTTTACTTAAAATGTACTGAAGAACACCTGACATTAAATATTTCTTTTAAGATTCTGTTGGACATATGGTATAGTGTGTCTTGTTCATTTTCAGTAGTAATATCCGAAGGACATTGATAATAGTCGAGATAATTTTATGACAATCGAAAGCTCGTTCCTTACCTTAACAGTCCGAAGCCCAAGCCTGAGTTAACAAGCACTGAAATTTGTCATAAAATTAGGAGGCATTTGTCAAGGTCCGAGGGATATTTGGCGGAAAAATTTTTGACAAAAAATTTGTAACTAAACAGAACAAAACATTTATTTATTTGTTAAAATTATTATATTATAAGCATATTCTCTTTCGCAAGAAAATTCCATAAATATTGCCCAAATATATTTGTGACTGTAGGTTGTATTTCTGGCATTTTTTTCTTTGATTAGAATTTATACTTTGAACATTCGCATTGCCAAAACGTGACATTTTGAAATTTATTTGGAATGATGTTGTCAATTGCAATGTCATAGTTGCACTGAATGCAATTATCAATGTAATGCTGACATAATTGGGTGACATTGTTTCATATGACACAAAATGACAAAATATGAATGGTTGTTGGAACTGTCAAAAAAATTTCAATGTAATTACATGGTACCTGTATACTTTATTGGCGATATGTTTTTAATTCAGATTTTTTTCACTGTTAGTCCATAAGCCACTAGATTTGAAGAAAAAATTTTAATCGCGTTAGTGAAAACATCGTATATAGCAGAGGTGGCCAAGCTCCTTGATAGTCTGAGCCATTTTTCAGAATTGGAAATTTTTCGTGAGCCACAATTAAATACGTATTTAAAAGGTAATAAAAAGAATTTTTTACAGAAATTATATTTATATTAATACGTTTTAGCTAGATAACTACCTAACAATGCAAAAGAAATTAATGTCATTTGGAAGTTCTTCGTCCTTTAATTCTTTAAGGAAATGTTTGAATTGTCGAAGATTTTTTGCATTGGTGCGAATGTAATTTACACTGCGTAACACTGTTTTCATAACATCAGCATATTTTAAATATTTTGTAACGAGATATTCTTGGTGAACGTTACATACTCCGAAACAAATTTAGTTAACTTACCAAAAATTCCAGATTACAAATTATATCGGTGGCAAGAGTGATACAAATTGTTTCCTCCAGAGCAAAATGTCAACTGTCCGCTGCAATGAAAGTTTACAAATTCAAAATTACGGACGATTACGCCACTGTTTATGTTCGTTCGCGCAGCTTTCGACGAGTCATATTCTTAACTTGGACGGAAATGAAATTTGTTACAATGTTGCACTTAGCCTTTCATATTTGTCGTCAGTAAATTTAAAGACATTTTGAAACACATACGGAATGATAATAATTTTTTTTTAACATAATAGCACAAAAATGAAAAGGGAACTCGGGTACATTTATCTAGAGCCACAAATAATCTTTCAAAGAGCCGCATGTGGCACGCGAGCCGCAGGTTGGCCACCCTTGGTATATATAGTATAGATAATTTATGCTTTAGGTCTAACAGTAGATAAGCTGAAAACGGTTACCCATTAAAACCATCCGACTCGTGGAATGCTTGGTTGAAAGCATTGAAGCTTTAGAATAAGAATAGGCATTATCTCGCTATGCACCTTGATAGAATAAACTTATAAATTTATTTTCATTGCAAGTTTTTTCAAGTACGAGTTCTTCGGTATGCGGAACAGTGGCGTAACTGGAATTTTCATGCCTGGGTGTAAAACGGGAAAAAATGCACTCGCTTGATATTTATAGATCTAGCATATTGATCTAGCCACTGAATAAAATGGAACATGAAGCTAATAAAGTCATTGTATTATTTCTAATTCATTAAATTCAATAACTTATGTATTGTACGGAACTACAACAATTTTAAGAAAAGTATGGAAAGATATAAAGGGTCTGAGATTCGGTGCACGGTAGAGACTGCACTGGTTCAAAGCTAATGGGAGGTGACTTAATAAAGAACACAATACTGAAGGAAGTCTGCGAATCTCACATAGCTGGTAATAACATAAATATTTTAGCTGCCATTCCAGGATTTGAACCTGGGCACTCAGCACAGCAGCTTCTCGCTCTACACACTCAGCTACCCTACTCCCAATTATTTGAAAAAAACCCACAATTATAATAAAAAACAATGAGAGAAGATAAAAAACACATGTTGCTTCACTTGGGCGCAGTGGATGCAACGAAGAGATGCATTGGGAAGGTCGCCATTGTGCTTGATCATTCCTTGCGACATCGCTAAGGCCATGCAGGTAATTAAGTTCTTCCAGCCCTTGTTAGCTGGTTGCTTTATCTTATCAACTTTTAATTTTTTTTTTTTTTTTTTTAAATATGTAGCTGTTTAAGTTTTAATGGAACATTAAAACCCAGATATAAAAAAAAATTATATTTGTTGTTTATACAGCGCTAAATCGAATCAATAAACAGAATGTATTATTAATGAGTTGAAAGACATAGATGGCAATAAATTATTTAAACATACCAATGATCCCGATCCTGTTGTTGGCTTGGGTTTAAAGGCGTAAATATATATATTATAAATGAATAACACACACATACAAACTTATGCATACATACATACGCACGCCTGCATCAGACTGGATGACGGAGGAAAATACGGTATTAAAAGTTGAAATACCAATAAAAAATCCAAAAATTGCATAGTAACTTTGTTGCCACTAAGTCACTTAGATAAATTGGTAAATAAAATAGATAAGTCCTATTTAATTTACTGTTCCAAGATATGGAATACAACCCTTAAAAATATATTCGTAAATGTAAAAACCATCGTAAGGATGGTGATATAATATTGGCATGAAGGAGATGGCAGTTTTTTTAATAATATATGAATGATTGAGCTGAGTATGGCATAGTGTAATTATGTTATAATCAATAAGTATTAGCAATATAAGGATAGTAATTCAAAATATGGGTCTGAAGAATATATAATAGAAATTAGGTATAATTCTTTCACGGCCTTATCCCCCAGACTGCTCTTGAACAGTTAAAATTTAATGAATTTCTATATATGTAGCATAGTTAAAACTAACTCCAAAAAAAAAATTTATTTTAAAATAAAGAAAAAAAATTACATTAAAATATTATTCAATAAAATAAAAAAATATCATTTTAGGTTAATTAATCATAGCAAAAAGATACATATTTTTAAAGTTCATATTAAAAATAATTAAATAATAGAAAACATAAAATAAGAGCAAGGAATATGATATAAAAATTCCTTTCTTATTATAAATGCTGATGATAGGAATACATAAACAAATCATAATTTTTCTATTTATTTTTAATTGACTATTTCGAACATGGAAAATTACAGTATTGTGTGAATTTCTTATTATATTATTTATCCTACAGTCGCTATTACCTTACATGTTTGTTTTCCGTCTAGGTCCGAAACGTGTCACATTTGTAACGAACGGTATTCTGGAAATACCTGTGTTCTTCAGTGAAGGGTATTTCTAATTTGGTACTGACAAATATGCTATATAAGGGTGGACCACCACCTAAAGGGCCATTCTGTGAATTGTAGATCCCAACAATGGCAAGTCGTTTTGTAAACACATTATCATTATTATTATTATCTTCTAATATGTTATAACTATTTTATGTCCATAGACACATCATGCTATTAACATACTAATCCAAGTTTTCCATGAACATTTTCAGTAACCATAAATAATGTAAACTTATTCCGGTGAAATAACAAAACATTCGTTAGAAATATTAATTTTCTATACTTTAGCAATTTACTCTAACTTTTTGCTTAACCAATTATGGGTTAATCAAAAACATATCACACTGTATTTACAGTACTTTTATTACCCTCTAAATATTCTATATTTTTTCCTGTATACTTCTGTATATTTTTCTATCTATACAACGATGACATTGTTCTTTTGATTTCCTAAACAAATGACCGTTGAATAAAGTTAGAAATGATCGAAGAGTTCTTCCGAGTGGAATGGTCCTCTATAACATACCGCGGAATAAGAAGACGGATGAGAGGAATTTAAAAAATGTAGCTATTAATATGGAAAATTGTTTAAATTTAAAAATAAATATTTATGGATGAAAAATTATCATTCACGGTATAAAATATTTAACCAACACTTATTTCATTGGTCCATAAAAATAAAATAAAGATACATGTTTTTCATATTATACTTACTTCAATTATGCTTACTTTAATCGCCGTTTATTATCGTTGTCGATAAACTTTGATTTCTTAATGGGAGAAAACTCAGTTAATAAATTGTAACTAACTAATAATGCAATAACTCTGGTATTGATGTTTTTTTTTATGTGACAATGATGAATCTATTGTTATGTGGCATGTGCAATGTATTATTTATAATTATTTTAAAATTAATAATTGTACTTAATATTATAATTAATTTCTTTATTTTCCTGCTTTAAACATCTCAGATTCTGCCCTTAGGCCTGTCCTATGCAAAGACTCCTCCTCATCTTCGCCATGTGCACGCTGGCGGCGGTCGTTCAATCTGCAGAGACCCAACTCAACCCAAACCATCAATCTGATGCAAAATCACGCTCAATCGTGTCTTCGTCCTGGGATGATAACAAACCAACGTACACAGTACAGTCTGGATACGAAGGATACCTGGTCCCTTTAGAGTCACAATCGATCAAAGACATCGTCAAAGCTGCAGGGATCTTCGGAGCATTACCAGTCCTAACCAAGGTAAGCAGCAGGTAAACCGTTTTGTAACTGTTTAAATAATAACATAGGTCTGCAAAAAAACTTTTTTTAAAATTGTTTTGATTTAATTGACTGATCTTTATGTAGTTTTTTCGATGATTTCAAAAATGACATTGGCTTTTTTTCTATAACGTAAGGCTTGCCTATAAAATTTTGGAAAAAGTAAAAAAAAAAACAGAAAATTTTGGATTTGTGTTTATTATTTTAACATGAAGTAAAATGAGCATAAAAGTGATGCTCATGTGTGGTAAACTTATTATAAGTATTTGTAAAAACGTTTTCTTTTTCCATCAAAGCTTCTTTTGGTACTTTTTCGGCTATTTTCTTGTGAATTATCTCTTTTTAACATCCAACAGTAGTCAGCCATCTTGTTGACATTCCATCGACCTTGGTATCTGCGCTCCATTTCTTTTATATCTTAATGGAAACGTTCTCCTTGTTCCTCACTTACAGCCACAAGATTTTCTGAAAATTAGTCCAGATGTGAGTGAAGGAAATGAATCTTGTCACTCATGTTGTAGCCCAACATTTTGTAACTTTGTAACAATTCAGCAACCAACGTTTTGTAGTTTGGGTCTTTTTTGTTTCCAAGAAAGCCTGTTACAACAAGTTTAAATGAATTCCAGGCATTTTTTCCTTCCATTTCCATTTTAGTGACAAAGCTTTCATCTTTTAAAAGTTTTCTGATGTCAGGCCCAACAAAGACTGCCTCTTTCAGCTTAGCATCGGATATACCAGGAAACTGTTCACAAAGATACTTGAAACCCTCTCCTTCTTTGGGTAATGCTTTCACAAACTTGTTTCATTGGCCCTAATTTGATATGAAGTGGTGGAAGTAAGATCTTTTTTGGATCCACCAAACTTTGTCTTTCAACATTTTTAACTCCAGGAATAAGAGCCTTTCTGATTGGCCACGTCTGCTTGACATAGTGTTGTTTCCTGTCACGGCTATCCCAATCACACAGGAAAAATGGAAACTTTGTGTAACCACGTTGTTGACCTAGTAACATGGCAATAACTTTCAAATCCCCACAAATGGTCCATTTATGGTCAGAGTAGCCGAGCTTATTAAGAACAAACTTAAGATTTTCGTAGCATTCTTTCAAATGGACTGAATGTCCAACAGGCACAGAAGCATATCGGTTACCATTGATGAAAAGCATTAATTCCTCTGGTGATTTTGAACATTTCCATGATTCCCAGGTACATTGTTGCAGAAAACTAGGTCACCCTCTTGTTTTCAATATGCTAAAAAAGGGACAAATTCCTTTTCTCTAAATCGGTACCATGAAAATGAAACACCGGAGGTTAAAACTTCCGCTGACATTTGTGACTTATCTAGAGGTGATGAAATTTTTTCCGTAATCAGCACAAAAAATACTGTTAAACCCATTAGTTAAATATGTTAAAAAAATTTCATCGCAGACCTATATAATTAATAATTTTTTGAAGTCGCAAAATAAATTACTTGAAATCAGAATATTAAAAAAAGAAATCCGTAATTTTCATTTCAACAACAGGCACGAAGTGGAAATTGCGAGGATAAAAAGAAAAGTAGTCCATGTAAATATCTCTGTTAAGTAACGTTGTGGAAGCTTGTTCAAGGAAAGAAAGAAGTTTGATGGTTTTTATTATTTATTATAGGATTTTGTGAAGATTTGTAGAGAGTGAAAATAAGAAATCCCAAACATCAGAACAGAAATCACCTCATTTTGATTTATGGATATAATAATTTATAGATAATCAACTTGAAGAGTTCCATGATTAAATCAGGACCTTCAATCAATCAGTTTCTTTGATTTAATATACAAAGTAGTTAGGGATATACCGCAAAATATTTGCATAGTCAAAATATTTGAGAGTGCGAGACAAAGCTTTTAAGTTGAACGCTGATTTGTATTAGCAAAATGTATACTAACAAATAAGGACGAGCATGGTTCATTTTAAATTAATTAATTAGAATTAGAAATGGTAAGGGCAGTTACATAACTTGGAGAGGTGATCACATTCATGTACGCTATTCGTATGATAAGTTCAAGTAAGTTTGACACGATGAAGTCATGAGTATGAAATGTATTCTGCAAGGATAATCACCATTATTGGCCTCAAGAACATTTGTAACGGGTAGTAATATATTTAATATAGCCAGTAAGTTAATATATTTTTTATTTTCTTTAATGCTGTTCCAAAAATAAACGAGGCTACTTTTTCTATGTACTATTTTGAAGAACTGTTACTTTGCATTTATGACAACTTAACATCTAGCTGTGACCATAGCCTTTCCTAGCAGATATATAACAGGTTACTCCACTGTTGCAGTACGTCGGGAGAGTCGTCCTGAAGGTGGGAGTAGCCGTAGTAGTGGTCGTCCTTGCTGGGTTCTTCATCAACTACGGCCTCTGCACGTGTACTCCGTTATGTCCCGTCGACTTATACCCGGGTTGGGATCGAAGTATCACTGTCTCCCAGGACCAGCTCCAGTCTGCTGCGCGTCTTCTGTCAACCGCGGTCGACAAGTTTGCCAATGCACAACAGAAGTCTTTGTGAAACAGCTGATTTTTCTCACATCTTTTATTTATTGTACTTATTTATTTATATTTAATGATTGTTGAAAATGATGAATATATTTTTTCTCCACCAAAGTTGCATTTGTTATGTTCTCAATTTGATTTCATATTCGTAAATACCAATTATCCACAAAGAGATATTCACCCATTTCTTTCATGGTCATCACTGACCACCATTTTTTTGAGTTGTGTCAATTTAGAAATACTATTCCGATATCTCTCCTTCACATACAAAACCTAATTTATTCGTAACCAAGATAAATTTGTTTCATTATAACCAAGACTTTGTGCGGCCCTTAACTAAGTCTGCACTGGGGCCTCCTGAGTAAGTATTCCTGAACAAAATAATAGAATTACGATTAATAGTTGATGCGTTTTTTTTTTTCAGCAATCAGTACTACTATATGGATCAAGGTTTTATGAAAGAAAAAAAAATTCCACATTAAGGTTATATAATTAGAACTATATACAAATTACTTTAATTATGTTTTGATACCAGTTGATCTAAACTGAAGAAGTACTATCAGGTAGGTTATTGCCGAAGACACCATCTAGAATAAAATATTCATTCATCTACAAGTTTTTATTACTTTCGAGTAATCAAATAAATCAAAATAATAATAAATAAACATAATTTTACCTTCGAAATAATGTAAAATAAAGGTAGTTTAATATTTATTTTACAAATATATAAAATCACATAACTTTGGTACTTTTGTTCAATTTTAATTGAATATTAGCTACAAATACTTATATACTACTATAGTTAAGAACACTTCAAGGTTATCACACGTATGTATATATATATACACACACACACACACACAAACACACTCGTATATATTTATTTATTTATTTATGTATAAATATAATATATATCTCACCGTTGTGAGAAGTCGTCTGTTAACTGTAAAGAATCCGCCCAAAGCAATATCTGGGTACCTCAGCAAAATGGTCTGCACCAGAGATTGCAGCTAAATAAAATAAATAACTCTTATATACATAAAGAAAAAATTTCTTTATATGATGAATTTTACGTTTTTTATATTTAAAAAAATTAATATAAAATTCATTGGTATTAGAAAGCCAATGCATATAAGTTTCTGTAATGCATATAACAGCAATATAACCAGTAACATTGTATTCACAGTTTTAAGGTGGACATAAATTTCATTTTTGATATATATATATATATAAAACATTATAAAACAAAGTCCTCGGCCGCGTTTGTTCGCGGTAAACTCAATAACTACATGCGGTTTTCACCAATAAGTAGAGTGATTCGCCAGGAAGGTTTAGGTATGTAACTTGTCGAGGTTTTGTGTATAAGGGTCGGAATATCGATGGGATTCACCGAAGACGCTGCTTGCCTAATCCCCTGCAATTATCTAACATAATAAACTCGTCCTAAAAAAAATATTTTTTTATTTTTTATTTTTAAAATTTCTTTTTAATAAAGTACATTAGTTGAGATGGGAAGAAAGATAATCAAGACTCCCAAAGAAGCCTACCAATGATATTCGCGTGGTCCTTGGTGGCCGGTATGAGGATAAAAAATACATTACACAGACAAATTATATAGGCATAATATGCCTTATTACCAAAGCTGGGGTGGGTTGCTAGTTTTTAATAAAAAATTTAAACACTATGTACATAAAACGAATACTTACTTCCCGCTGAGTACTTTCATTTTTTAGTGAAAAATTGATTTTCAAGATTTCCTTCAGAAAATTCGAGCCAACCTAAAATTTTCATATATTTTATTAGTTTTTCGTTTATTTATTGGATTTTTTTGTTCATATTTACATTAAAACGTTGGGTTCGTAAAGTAAGACTTACGGAGACAGTGCATCGGTGCCCATGCTCACAAATAGCAATGATTATTGTAGCTGAGACGATTAAGAATCCCACTTGGGTGATTATTGGACTCCGATGGTATGATCTGTCGCAATTCCCAATGAAGCAATCTCGCAGGAAGAACAGAATAGAATAACTGTTGGAAATTCCAATGATACTACAGCTTATCATGAAGAGTATCAAGGACAGGCCGAGGATTTGTCCCAATTCGACGGTGAGGTTGGCCAGGGTCAGCCACAACTTCTTCATGCTGGCTACCTCCTGTCCAGCAGTGGCGTCTCCAATACGGGCCAGGAGGTGAGTAGCTGTGTCCTGGATAAACAGCACCATGAAGAACCACAGTGCGAAGATGAGGTAGGATCCCATCTGGAGCAGAAGATAAATTGGAAAACCATAAGAATTTCCCTGACGAATGTCCAAGAAGTAGGCCACCGTGCCTGTGTAGGGGAACAACGCCAATATCCAGATGAATAACCACTTTTGAAGCCTTGCGTCCAGGGTTACACCAAACGACCGCAAATCATCCTACAAAAATAAATTTGTTTGGGAAGTTTTCAATAGAGATTAACGAGATATAAAATATCATGCATTGAATTATATGGACAAAAAATGGATGTTTACAATAAATGTGTAGCCGTTATGTTGATGAAGAATTATCAACTGGGTTTAGCAGATTTTAAGTAATAGTTTTAAAAACAAAGCACTATTTTGATTTCCTATGGGTAGGTACTGTAATTATGAGTCTTAAGCCGAATTTCAGGAGAAGGGACCTTTAGTTGGACATAGTGTGTTAGCATTCACGAAAACAAAACACTACTTGACTTTAGTGGTATTTAAGTAAAGTATTACAAATAATTATGCACACCAATTGAATTCCACTTTTCTAAGAACCTGTTTAGCGTAACTAACCTGATAAGCCTTCCACTTGTCAAAGTAGGCGCTGAGCCAGGGTGCCTCCAGCCATGTAAGGAAGGGGGTCAGACCTAAGATGAAGCAGGTGATGACGGTGACGAAGGAGAAGATCTTCTCGTCGATGTTGTCCCCGCCGTGGCTGTAGGCGACCTGGGTGGTGAAGCAGAGGCCCACGAATTGTAAGGCTCCAACAGCGGCGCTGTACACGGCCCAGCCGAGGTGCATTTCTTGACTAGGAGCTGTTCAAGAACATAAGAGAGCATCTCTATAACTTAGAACGCAATAGGAAAAATACCCAAAACAGAGCCATGCGTCTCTAAAATACTGCACGAAACCAACCATTCATTATTGAGTCACCAACTCAGGCAACATCAGGACTCCCACCGAAAGAAAATAAAAGCAAAAACAAAGTGTGCGCATCTCATACTAACAGACCCATCAAATAGAGACAGCACCCTTCCTCCAAGGCGCTCCACTAATTACTCTCAAGAATGTCCTGATGATGCCTGGATTGGCGGAATGTTGACTAGTTCTTTTTTTTTCCAGTATTTTAGAGACTTAAGGCTTTGTTTTGGGAGTTTTTGGTAATTCTAGTCGTTCCTTTAAGCTCATTGTAAAAACAAAAGGTTAGCCTGACTTGGCCGGTTCGCATTAGCTAATCGCTAATAAAGTACCTGAGGCTTATAATAATTAACAATTAAGTTAAAATCGATTGATATAATGTATAATTACTCTGCTTGATAGCATAAGGAAATCTGCCAGCGAGACGTATCAGCAACAAAACCGGGACAAGCACATGATAAAATACAGCAACTTTCGAGTCCTTTTTCGAATGTTTCTTCCTCGAATGCTCTGCATCTGAAACAAATAAATTATATTATGAAGCAACTACATCAACATCATATTAACATCAACTGTACATGTTCAGCAATAGAGTTTTAATTTGTCATAAAAAAAACTGGCTTGAACGTATTAATGATTCCAAATGGGGATGACACTATTTCTAACAATACTGGAAGAGGAAACAATATTTTTTATGTTGGAACCAAAATTCTAGGAAAATCAAATTATAATTCTATAGCGATTGCTAAGAAGCTCAAGTAACCAAAATGCCCGTTTGATATAAAAGACTATTGCAATTCGTATTTTATTGAACCTGATTGACTTTCATGGCTTTCCACATTCTTAGATTATGATATTAAGAATTCTGATTAAAAGAATTGTAGTAAATCACTAAATAACTAATGGAATCTTTTGTTAAGTTCCTCAACCTGTTTGTTACCTGCCCAACCGTTATTCTTGAAACAGTACAGTCTCTACCAGGTACTGAACCCAATGCCCTTTATGGGTTGTAAAGGTAAGGGTTTTCTTTTGTCAAGTTAATTTTTTTAATGTCCGCGACCTTTTTTTTTACCTTAATTTGTATTACCTGATTAACAATATAGCCGACAGTTATATTGATAACACATAATAATCTAACATTTCGAAGTACAGACATAGGCGTAAAGAGGGGAGATTATTGGGAATGTAACCCCCCCCCCATTGCTTAGAAGAAATTTTAAAAAAAATTAAGTAACAATTTAAAAAAAATTTGAAGGATTTTACTTTTTAAAAGTTATTATTGTGGGATTACAGAAGTAAGGGTCAATAATGCCAAAAACCCAACAAAGAAAGTGCAAACAAAGTTATTTTAATGAATAAAAGGTACACTAAAATGACATACCAAAACGTAATACTGTTTATTTAAAATTAATTATATTATTATAGCGGCAGTAGTGGCATCTAGCGGCAACAATAAGATCGCAAATGTGAAAAGGGGTCGCGAGATGTACACAAATAATGGTGAACTATGTACATAAACTTAGATGACCATCGGGAGTTTTAAATTAAATAACTTTGTGCATTTACATATTACTCCATTCCTACCAGTGATAAAATTTTAGTTTGTCAATTATTACTCATTACTTCCGCTTATCTAAGGTATTTACGGGTTTAAATGGGCTTATTTTAATTACCTATATTCACTGATAAGAACTGGAATAAATTACTAAAGCTAAATTGAAAATCTTACCTTGAATTGATTAATTACTTTTATTGACTACTAATAAACCTTTTTATTATTTGAATAGAAATATGGATAAACATCAGGCAATCAATAGATAAGGCAAAATACATTTCACTAACATTAATTTATTATTAACCACAGTTAAAAACAATAACATACACAAATTGATTTTAATATAAAATAACATAATGGACAAATCCATCTCAATAGAAAAATAATATAGTAAACAGAATACTCTCAATATAATATAGCGCTTTGAATTTATTTAATTTAAATTTTATAGATTTTATAGATTATAAATTAGAGCTCTAAAAATTGTGTAGCTATCGACGTATTCTGCAGAATAATGATCTATTAGTACTTGCATTTACAGAAGATATGATACTTCCAGCCGCGATGGTCAATCTTCTTCTATAGCTTAAGGTCTTGATGTAAGGGTTGAAATGAAGTCTCCTATCTTACTCGCTGGAAGGGTTGAACGGAAGTGGCTTCTAATGTTGAAGGTCGAAGGGCCCCAGTGATCTGTTACTTGGGGGGATTTTTTAACTGAAGTCCCTTTTATCTATGGAGGGGATAGGTTTAGCTGCCGGCCCCTACCGGCATTTTATTTAAACTCTTCAATGCTCTTATAGGAATGATTATGCTTTCTTGATTAGACGATAGCTGCGTCATGTATCAATATATATTACAGATTTTGTCAAAACAAAACAGAATCATTTAATAATTTTGATATGTAATGGTTAATATATTTTTAAGTAAAAAATATTTCTTTAGTGAGAAACATGGGCCTGTTTTTTGTCAACAAGTTTCTTAAAACTTGGCTTAGTTTTAGATAAACATAATATAAGGTCGTCGGGATAATATTCATCGCTTCCATCAAGGGATGTGATAAGCTCCCCACGATGCACGTTATTTTTAGGGGGTCGCGGCTAAAAAGTTTGGGCTAAAATGGATCGCGGTAAGAAAAATTTTGGGAACCGTAGCTTTAAACAATTCTTAGAATCTAGAAGTAAAGTCTGGATGGGTCTAGAAAGTTCCATATGCAATTCAGTATAGTAAGTTATTGTAACCAATAAATAGGGTTACTTGTATTTAAAAGCTATTTCTTGATTGCCATTCCAAAAATAGCATTTATAATGAAAATAACATTTATAACTTCCAAAATAACATTTTATAATATATTTATTTAATTTGAAGCTACACGATTATAGTACCTATAATATATTTTTTACCTATATTACGAGACATCTTTTTTGAAGGGAGTAATATGTTGGAGTGGTTGACTGGTGGGGTTTAACCCCCTCATGAGTCAACTCTAGTTACACCACTGAGTACAGATGATGATATATGTTTGTGGAAACGTTTTTCATGTTGATGAAAGGATTACCGAAATACACATAATCCCCATAATTACATCTCTTCCCATAATATAGCTCACGATTATTTTCACTTTCGAGAATATTAAAAAGGGAACGAATGAACAGCTAAAACTTGACGTAACATAGCTTGAAGCGACAACCTAAGGAACTGATACCAATTCTTTTACTGGAAGGAAGTAAATTTGTTTGCTCTTGTTCTTTTAGCAAGTTTTAGGTTACATTTTTATTCGGAATCAAGTCAAATTCAAATAATCTAAATCCACTAGTTTTCTTACTCCCTGCTACCTGGGATTGATAGGAAAAGATTAAAAAGACAATGGCCAAGAGACCTACTCAACTATTGATGTTTCCATTTTCAAAATTGTATGTTCCTGTAGAAAAGTAAAGAGAATAACACTTGGATCAAATTTTCTGAATGCGCCATTGCAAATGAAAATGAAAGATAAAAAATTATAATAATTCTAGCTATTGCCCGCGACTTCGTCCGCGGTGATTTTAAATACAAATCTATGTTGAGTTTAAACGGAGAGTGAATTTTGAATTCCATAAATGAACTCCATATTATAAACAATGCCTTAGAGCATTTGTGAATTCAGCCAGCCTACCAATGCTTATCCCTTTGTTGATAGATTTTAGAAAACTGTCCTATTAAATATTAAATGGCATAATTATAGAACTATCGATAAGTTTTCTATTGAAATCCACCATATAATATCAAAACCTGTAATATCTAAAGGTTTATTTTGCAAAATCATGAATGCAATTATTATTATGTTAAAATGTAAACCCTGCTTACTAAATTCACATCTCTAACTTAACATGATACGATTTCCCGTAAAGTCGATTTTCAAAAAATAAAAAAACACGTATTTCTTTATTTTTGTTCATAAAAAAATCTAATTAACATGAAACATAGTTGATCTTGGTATTGAATGAGACTTAGACATAAGATACATAAGATCGCCTTTCTAGGATAGGCAAAAGAAAATTCAAAAGATCCTACTTAAGAAAGGGATCTCAACAAACTATTTTCTTTTGTTAATAATTTCTAACAATGGACATATCGATGCCTTAGTTCACAAATGTGTTAATATAAAATCATATGTTGATATAAAATTAACAGAGAAGCTGTGAAGGTTACAAACATATTTTGTGCCCTTAAACTTGAACTGTATTTCTTATGTTAAATTGTTATCAAATTTTACTCATGTAAAATATTGTTTTCGGCACTTAACATATATGTGAACTAAGGCATTGATATATTCTGTTATCTTTATTCTAAAGATTCAACCTAGTTTTAAGATTATAAAACATTGAAAGGTTTTGAGATAAGTGAACTCCAATAAAAGTAAATTTAAGTAAGGAATATTACCTATTCATAACAAAAGAAATATTTATTACAGTATTTTGTCATAGATTTCTTTTTATTAGTTTTGAATCAGGTAGTTAGGTACCTTACTATCTTCAGGTAGTTCCGTACTTAGGGTTTACTACATACACCGGGGCAATTCAGTACTGTACCTTCCTAAACCTTCCAATTGCAGAATTTGAACAGACCTTTTCTGTTCACACCTTTCAGACCTCAATATATCTTCCCAAGGCTACCTGATAGGTTTGTTATTCTGGTACAATTTTAAATTATTTATTCCTTCAACAAATTTTAAAGTAGAGTGAATTTTGAATTCCATAAATGAACTCCATTTTATAAACAATTACTTAAAGAATTTGTGAATTCAGCCAGTCTACCAATGGTTATCCCTTTGTTGATAAATAAACTTTCCTATTAAATATTAAATGGCATAATTACAGAGCTATCGATAAGTTTTATATTGAAATCCACAGTCTGGATAAAATATACAAAACTGTAATATTTAGGGGTTGATTTTGCAAAATCTTGAATACAATTATTATTATGTTAAAATCGTAAACTTATGTTACGATTTCTCGTATTTTACTCTTTTAGGGGACGATTTTTCAAAAATAAAAAACACACATTTCTTTATTTTTAATGTAGAGCTAAATCTAAAATTTCATGGTGCTCGCACTAAAAATGACGTTTTTTTTTTATTAAAACCGTTTGTCACCTTTTTCACCTTATTAGGGAAGATGAAAGGCCAGGGAGTAGAGGGAAACGAAGTGAATATGGTGGCGCGTATGGACTCATCCGTTATTAGGCCAGTAACTAACGCCACTCTCTTATATATATACATATATATATAGAGTATATATATATACTCTATATATATATATATATATATATATGTATATATATATATATATATATATATATATATATATATATATATATATATAGAGAGAGAGAGAGAGAGAGAGAGAGAGATTATTATAAAGTTACCTTTATTAATGAAATACAAGGAGGGTACATACTCGTACTCGTACGCCATGGCTGCCGTGAGTCAATATAATATAACCAGCTAGGTATCGAGTTACATCAATTAGAGATAATCATGACTCGTGATCTCCATAGCGTGTAATAACAATATTAACTGTTGTTAATAATCAATTGAGATAGATCTGATAGCCTAGATAGCCGCAAGGTCAACCCAGGATCGAAAATAAACTTTGTTTAGTTAATTGATTTAATATCCTTGTCTCTCATATATTAGGAACAGAGTGTAGATTACTATAAGATTCCAGATAGAACAAGGAGATCCAGACACATTCCACTTGCAGAAAGTTAAAATGGTATAAAAGTCGAAAATGGTTGAGTTATTGTTTTATTTAAATAATGTCAAAAGAAATTGATTTAAATATTAACAATTTACCAATGAAATTAATGAAATTTTAAGATTATCTCAATCATTTGAAGATCATTTATTATCTCGAAACCCTTCCAGATTTTTCATTCTGCTTCCAAATCCACTTTCTTCACGTACGACTCTGTAATGTTCAAATTTTTCAAAATCTATCTTTACTTCTTTAGTCCATAGTGTCGTGATGTTCTATTTTCCACAAGTAATCAAATATTTACTCGAACAAAGTATCCGAGATTCTTTCTATTTTCTGGTAGATTTCTTCGCTACTTGGCAGTTCCATACGTTTTCTGTCTGAACTGCACCCTTGATTTTTCTTAGAATTCTTGTTTCCAGGACTTCCAGTTTTTTGAGACTGCCGTTCACCGAGAGGTTTACATTACCGAAGAGGCATTTAATTTTACGTCAGTGCTATAATGGCTTATTCTTTCTTCTTTTATAGCACTACAGCCCATCAATGAGCCTTGGCCTCCTTTCCGCCAGTCCTCCCTGTCCAGAGCAACGGCCTTCCAGTTCCGAACATTTAGCAGGCTTCTGGAATCCTCAATGACCCCTCATCTAGCCATCGCAGCTTCTCCCTAGTCACCCTATTCTTCTTGTCCCCTTAACCTTACTTCAATTATTCTTCTGGGCCCTTCAACACTTGTCATTCTGGCCACATGGCCAGCACAGCGCAACCTACCAAGCTTTATTACTTTGAACACGTCCGGAGCCTGGAATAGACTTGCCAGCTCCTTATAATCTCTTATGCCATTCACAACTGTAGGTTAAATTGCTTATTTGTCCTAAAATTGCCCAGAAGAGCCTTACGCTTATCAGTATATGTCAGTCACTAACTTATTAATATTTTTTTTATTTAATTTAGTACAAGAGACGTTTATTCAGAAACAGGGGTCGATGGGGAAAGGCTGCGGCTGTAGAACAGGGCCGGGGACGACGATATGGAGGACTCCTTCGGGACTAACGTTGGCAACGGCCCTGTTCCAGTAGAGCGGCCTCTGGAAGGTGTACAGCCTCCTCACCTCCCTTCTAGCCCAGGCCTTCTGGTCTTCCTCCTTGTGCGCCACCGACAGCTCGAATCCTCCGTCGTCCGGGCACATCCGCAAGGACACGTCTTCAGCACGAGTCCCTTCAGTGTTCACGAACACCTGTAGGCAAAAGTATTCACAACATTTCAAATAATACACATCGTCATTATTCACGTCATATGTCTAACTCGACATCTTTATCATTTGTTCAACTCTTGTTTCTTTCTGTTCAGGGATAAAAGAACATTAATTTTTACGTCATATAAAACTTGTACTGCATCACGTTTCGTATGTAGAGATTATTTTTGCAAATTCAAAATCTAAATAACTCTTGCACACCTTAATAACTCATTCAGAATTAGTGCGTCAGATCATCTCCATCATATGGCGAAAACACTAATATATTTACCACGCAATTTTTTAGGTCTTCTAAAAGTGCATAATTGTTTGAAATATGTCAGACATTATGTAAAATGAATCACGTTTTCCTAGATGTGCTTCATGACCATAACGCTACTGTAGTCAGTATCGAAGGAATCAAGAAACTGCTGTCCCATTCGTCTTTTATATAATAAATTATATAATAACCTAAGTGGAAAACTATTTACCATCTATACATGATGAATGATTTAGCGTTGATAGAGCATCTTTGTAGTTTTCCAAGAATCCATTGCCTAAATATGTATATCTAACCTTGTTAATAAAAATTAAGAAATGAAACAGTGAATGGGCATTTTCACCTCAAGTTGCTCCGGCTGGAAGGAGAATATCGTTTCCAGGATATTTTCACCGGAAGACATGGTTTCCATGGCCCTCGAGAGGTCGCCTCCGCTGGTCTTCCAGTGAAGCATTGCCGAGTCCAACATCCCCGGCGTTCCTGAACCAAGACAACTGCAGTTAGGAATCGGTCATGTCCATGCATATACGAGGAATTAGAAGGGGTCAACTGGAATGAGGAAGGGAAAGTAACGGCGTTAAAATATTAATATAAGCTTAATGGCATACAATCTATACTAATATTATAAATGCGAAAGTAACTCTGTCTGCCTCAAAATTTTCAGTGGTATGTGAGGCAACAGGGTTATTAGAGAATGATAATCATTGGGATACAACTCTGAAAGAGGCTACACAATGCAAATCTGCGCTCAAAGTGAGAGAGCTGTTCGCTATATTAATAGCGACATGTGGACTTTCAAACCCTCAAGAATTGTGGGAGAAGTATAAAAATGACATGGTGTATGATATTTTACACAGATTAAAAGAACAGAAACTGGATGTTTCATACAATGATTTCATTTACAATGACGCGCTAACAAAGGTTGAAGACCAAGTGATTACTATTACTGGAAAAAATGTATCCGATTTTGGAATGAGCAGACCACAAATAATTGGAGAAGTTAATAGTGATTTAATGCGAGAACTATATTACGATACTGTATCTTTAATGCATCAAATAACAGAAGCCGTTCCACATTTAAATTCAGAACAAAGATTAGTTTTTGACACAGTTATTCAAAAAGTTGCCAGTGGAGGTTGGTTCTTTTTGGATGCTCCAGGAAGCACTGGCAAAACCTATCTTTTAAATTTACTATTAACTTTAAAAAAAGATAAAGGAATTGCTGTTGCAATAGCTTCTTCTGGAATAGTTGCTACGCTACTTAGTGGGGCACGAACACGAACGAACGAATTCTGAAACTACCATTGAACTTAGCTCAGAGATACCAGTATGTAACATTAGCAAAAGCAGTGAGCGCGAAAGATGTTATAACAGTGTAAGCTGTTGGTTTGGGATGTCCCTTAAAAGAGTAATCGAATCACTAGATCGCACAATGAAAGATATCAAAGGCAACCAAGGTATCATGGGAGGGATGGTGGTACTTTTATCTGGTGACTTTAGACAGACTCTCCCAGTTATTACTACAGGTACGCCGGCAGATGAAATAAATGCCTATTTGAAAGCATCTGTATTATGGGTACACGTAAAAAAGTTTTGTCTGAAACTTTACAATGATTCTCAAGCAGGGCAATATGCAGCTGCTCTTCTAAATATCGGAGAAGACTGTATACAAACAGACATTAACGACATGATTACACTGAGACGTGAGTCCTGTCAAATTGTCGATAACACAGATGATCTAAAAAATAATGTCTATTCTGATCTTTAAATAAGTATGGGCAATCGAGAATGGCTGTGTGAAAGGGCAATTTTGGCGCCGATTAATGAGATAGTTAACCAAATAAATGAACAAATCATGTCAGACGTGGAGGGGATGTTGTCGAATGCCTCTCAGTAGACAATGTTATGGACAATGAACAAGTCACATCATACAGTTTCTCAACTCTTTTAATTATCAGGAGTGCCTTCTCATAAGTTGAGGCTGAAAGTTGGTGTTCCAGTCCTATTAATGAGAAATCTTGACGCGCCAAGGCTATGGTACAAGGCTACAAATTACACATTTGGGACACCACTTTATAAAAGCTACTCAAGGACAGACGCTTAATGTTGTTCGTTTAGAAAAAATGCTTTTCCCATGGGCAACTCTATGTGGTATGCTCACGTGTATCAAACCCGCAAAATCTCTATGTTTTGGCAAAGGATGGGGAAAAAAAAACTAGGTTTATAAAAATGTACTTAAATAAGCTATTTGCAGTAAAACACTTATTTTAATGTATGTATGTATTGTATTTGCAAAATAGTTAGCCTAAAAATAAAAAATACTGCCCAAAGTCACTATTCCACGCTAGTGAAGCCGCGGGCACAGCTAGTTTTTAATAAAACCAAAAGAAAATCTTTCAAGGTCTTTGAGATGTGATTGTACTGTAAAATGCTTCTTAATGGTTTTACCTGTCACCTGAAAGTCGCCTCAAACGCATTTCTAGACATAAGAAAGACCGATTTCCCTGGGCATGACATGTGCAACAAGGAATATCAAGAACGGCAGTTTTTATTAGAAAGGAATAAAAAATCTTTTGTAACGCCGTCCTTCGGAAGGGACGTAAAAAGGTACTCATGAAAGATTCCTACCCTAATTATACCTCGATAGGCAAACTTTAGGACTTCCACGGTAGTCTTCATAAAAATAATCAAATTTCTTTAAAAACCATTAATTTTGAAAGAAACTTCTTGAAACAAGAAAATTACTTTCTTAATACCTTCCAGTATATTTCTATATCAATAAGTCAATAACTCTAGTTATTTCATATAACTAATAATTAACTTTTTGAATTTCTGGTTTAACTTCTCCTATGGATTTTCATGAGACTGCTGTAATATGTGTACTGATTAATGAGGAAGCAGTAATTGCAATCGACCAAGCTCGCAAAAATAAATATTATGGAATTAAATTTTCGATGATGGTAGTTATTTACCTGATTGTTGGCAAGGAGAGAGGGTTGTATTAACCTTTCTCCAAACCTCTCGAGCCATCCTTCAGCAACTGAACGTCTCGGTGTAAATGAAAATGGCGATTTTGAATTGGTTAAATTGTGTTTTCGTGGAGTGTTGTAAAAGTGTAACAATGAGATATTTGGCCCATATGGTGTTGTATAAATATAAAACCATGTTGAATAATTTATAACATGGTTTATATATAGTGTAAATTTACCATTCAAATACACAGATCTTTCCAGAAATACTTACACATGGACTGAGATATGATTGTTAAATAAAGAAATAAAAATCACTAATTGTCTATGTAGTATTGTGTATGTAATAATGAAAAAAATAATAGGTATTATAATTAAGATAATAATAGTATTTAGATTAAGATAAAATTTAATATCAAGGAAAAATATCTAGTTAATGATCGAGGCGTTGCACCCTCTCAGTTCCCAGCTTAAGTTTTGTAGCAGACGCGTGTAAAGGAAACAAACGACTTGTATGTAGAAATTTATTCACCCGATCGAAAGTAGTCAGTCGGATTGCTCCGACAGAGCGGAGCAGCGTACGCTAGCGGATATTTTTGTTTTCACAGGAGTTTCCACTAATAGTTTGTTTCCTTAACCTAGTGATTAGATGGCTCCCTTCCATAATGTCCTACCTAAGGTCCATTCTTCCCCTAGACCATGACACTCCACTTCGATAGCGGATATTAACATTCATAATTAGTTGATTTTTTTTTCAATAAGGCAGGTTTTGAAGACTGGTGCTCCGGGTGTGAAGTATCATGATCTGAGCCAAAGAAAGATCAACTCAGGTAGTAGTTTTTCTGTAGTCTGACTATATTCCGGATGTAGCAAGATAGTAGTCTCATTTGATTATGGTGCCTATTTACCAATAATAAAAAAAAAAAATTTTTTGTAACGACTCAATCACCAACCAAATGGGATTGTTAGTTTTGTTAATTGAGTATTTTTACATAAATGTAGTTTACACTAGCTCTTAGTAATATAAGTTGCCTTAACTGAAAATAACGGAAGAAACAGTAAGCTTTAATTTTTAATAATTCACTGAAAGTCAGTCAGGAATTTAATCAATTCTGGGATTTCCCAAATATATATTATTGAGAAAGTCGAAATACACTTTTCAAACGAAATAAGAAATCTTCTGGTACTTCGGTACGCAGCCAAAGTTTTACAAATACCAGGCCACAGTTACAGCGATACTCTACTTACGTATAAATCATTTTGTAGCACGAAACCGTGAGAACCTAAATAATTCAAATAGAGAACAACTTTGCCACCGACTCGCAGCCTATCTCTATCACTTTAAAATTTCCGTACAAGCGGACAATGAACCCCTGGCGATTGGGTATTCACCACTATGGACAATGCCACCTATTAGAAATTACAAAAAAACTACTACCAATTTCGAAGAACTTTACACCAGAAATGATAAAATATAGGTACAGTGAAATTATATTCAACCAATTCCCTAATCACAAATTTATTTTCACTGACGGATCTAAATATGAAAACAGTGCAGGCTGTTGTATAGTGACGGTTGCAAGCACATGGCGAATGAACGAGCTAAACTCTATCTTTTCGTGTGAAGCATGGGCAATATTAAAAGCATACGAAAACATAACAAATAATGGCATTAAGAAATCTGTCATAGTAACTGACTCACTATCAGTGATAAACGCATTAGAACAGCTTCGGACAGGAAACTTAATTTACAGAAAATTCAGAGCATGAATATGGCCTTAAAGGAAAATAATAAAACCACCTCCGTCAAATAAAAGAAAAAAACACCACTTGGATCCTTCCAAACGACCTAACGCCAAAAGAGTGCAGGATTATAAGCAGGTTAAGAATTGGCAATACTAAGCTGACACATCTCCACCTACTTTTAGGACAGCACCAACCTACCTGCCAAAGCTGTAACAATGTACAAATTACCGTCAAGCATCTATTTGAATGAGAGAATAATCAAATAGAAAGAACAAATTGGGACATTGAAACGTGCCAACCGTTTAAAAATGATAATGAACTGCAGAGGACTCTGATTACCTAAAACGAACAAACTTAATACAAGAAGAGCAGTCGTCGCTAATGGCCTCAGCAGTCGAAGCGGCGTTAAAAAAAAATAGAAATCGGAAAATCTTTATTTCAAATATAGGGGCGTGAAGCATGAACCCAACGTCCAATCGTTTCTTCTGACAAGTGTCTCTCTCCAACGTCTCCAGTCTCTTCTCCGGGTTTTATCCAGCACTTCCGGGGGAACCCCATCTGTAAATAGATTACCATATTACGCAACTTAAATATCAGTAAACAATATGCAATTTCAACCGTGAAATTGAAATGTGGAAAGAGATAAGATATTGATTCGGCTAATCTAATATGTAAAAGTAACAATAAACCTTATGTTAAGGGAATCATAAATGTTTTTATATTTTAAAATATATCATAAGCGGATCCAGGGGGGGAGGCACGGGGGCAGGTGCCCTCCAAACGGTTTTTTGTCTACTGTGTAGAATCCATTACTTACATACTTATATGCAAATCATGTGATGTTATAACAGAAATAACCTGAGTGAAACTATTGTTTAGATATTTTAATAAACCTTTTAAACCTTTCTATAAACACTACTAGTTTATTTCTAAGTTATTGTTGATTTTTTTGCTCGTCTACTCGTTGTGTCCCACCCCAGAAAAAAATCCTGGATTCGCCCTTGAAATAGATGACATTTATATCGCACCAGTATTTCTAAATATAAGTCAAAAGCCTACATTTTTGGAAAAACGAGAAAAACTATTAGTGAGTTTGTTGTTGAATATCAGCAGGACACCAAGAATGACACAAGTACCTTGTGGGAGACAAGCTCTAATGCTAGGTTGATATATTTTTTATGAGCAATAAAGATATATTTACCCATTTCTTTCATGGTAATAACTCACAACCGAAAAAACAACGATTCGTTGATTTACGATTCTTTGTTCTATATTGACACTGAGAATAGGATATTTTCAGAAACTTATGCTTGAAATAAAAACTTGATTTTTGAAAGCTACATTGACAATATTGATGTTTAAACACAGAGATAGTCGTGGAAGATACTTAAATGCTTAATGGGACTGGGACATGACTTGTGTTATGTTTTACTTTGGTGACTGATAACGATACAATTACTTTGTACTTACGAGAACAGATACCTGTCCTACCTTATCGGTCCTCGAGGTGCGATTCCGCGCATCCAGGTCTTCAGCTCCATGGTCGAGGAGCCACTTCAAGATCCGGGGAAATCTCGCAGCCAGTTGGACTGATCGGATTCCGTCACAGCCTTTCTGATTCAGGTTTGCGCCTCGGGCTGCCAGCAGCTCAACCATATCACTGTTGTGAGAAATGATAAACAATTATACTACGCTAACTAGTATTCTGTTTATAGTATTTTAAGAATTAGTGAGTGCAGAAATACCTGACAGATCGAAATAAACTTTAAAAAGCCAAATCAAAGTCTCTACAACTTGTTTTATTTCCATAAATGCAGTGAAAATAGTTTTTTTTTTCAGGGGTTAAGTGATGCTGGCAAGCAATACCATAGTTTCAAAGTAAAGATATATGGATTTTTTCTTGAATAGAACAGAAAAATTATTAATGGAATATTAAATAAAATTGTTGGGAAATTAAAGTGAATGTTCCCCCAAAATAAATAGTTGTATTAACGTTCCTGATCTCGTTGTCCACTGTTTGTTTTTTAAATTAAAGAGCAAAATAAAATACAGATTGATGCACGATATCGCCGGGCACAATTATAACCTGTACCACTACAACCCATGAAGGGTTTTGGAAAGAGTAAGTGGTAGAGACTATACTAGTTTTTGGACAACGGTTGTGCAGGGATGTGATTCGTCCTAGATCTCGCTCAACCACCAGGTTTTCCCCCAATTAAGAGTATCCACTTTATAGAGGCTGGGTGATTTCCAGGAGGGCCTCCTGATCTTTCGGCCAGGCAATTCAGCGCTTTACCGGTTGTCTATCCCGCTTCCCACAATTATAATTGTCTAATAATTATAATATTACAGTATAACCTGACATTTATCTTACAGATGGCCACCAATGACAGCATGGTGGAGAGGAGCATCGCCGTTGTGGTCAGGGGCGTTAACATCCAACCTGCTGTCCAACAGCAACTTGGCCACGGCGGTGTGTCCAGTGGCTGCGGCTAGGTGTAGCGCGCGCCCTGCCGGTGCATCCGAGTTCAGGAGGACCCGGGTTGTACCCTCGCACCCGGTCATTGCAGCCATCTCCAGGCAGCCCAGCCCGCTGCTCCAACTTCTTGCAGACACCTGTTCATCACACAAAAGTTGGAATAAGTTACTAAGTGAAATATAAGACCGGTTAGGGCAAAAACCTGCAACCAGTACGCCAGAGAACATTGGCGTAAGAAGAGGGGGCAACATGGGAGGATACATTACCCTTATATTATTTAACGCAATGATATGATTTTCATTCCTACGACCATAAGATTTGAACTTTAAATAATACTTTTGCAATAAAACAACGACGAAATCCAACGTCGAAATAATAATTTTTTCATACATAGATAGAATAGAATAGAAAAGTAACTTTATTCTGGGACTAAGTCCCTTTAGAATAACAAACATGAACAGAAATAGAAACATAACATATATCTGGTTAGAAGGCTAGATGATAAAATCTTAAAGCGTATAAAAAGTGACAGAAAGCAACAATAATATATATATATATATATATATATATATATATATATATATATATATATATATATATATATATATATATATATAACCAACAATAATAAAAATTAAAGAAACAGTACGAATCCTGACAAGATTAACGCATACATGGCGTTTAAAGCCTCTCATGATGTTAACCTTCTCCGAAAAATTATCTGCGCACGCTACGTAACAGCGGGGTTGCCTTAGATAGTTAGGACATCACTATTACTATAATAAGGACAAACATATTTGAATGTTTTAGACATACCTTAGCTCCAGCCAAAATCAAAAACTGGACTGCCTCTGTTTTTCCAGCTTTTGAAGCAACTAGTAGTGGTGTCAGCTTCAACTGATTTTCAATTTCTAGGGGAACATTGTGATCCACCAAACACTGCAAAACAATTCATTGAAAATTGCTGATTAATAGGATGCAATAGGAAAAATCACCGATATAGAGCCTCACGTCTCCAAAATGCTGCTATTCCTATTCCGGCTTCATCAGGATACACATTACAAGAACATCACATCAAAGAAGACAAAGTGCATCACATCTGACACTAATAGTCCAAAGAGACTCATCAAATAGAGACAGCAACCTTCCAACCGCTTGCAAAAAACATAAACATGGTTGTTTGTGGAGCGTCATGCAGCAAGGTTGCTGTCTATTTGTGATTTTCTGGCAATGCGCCGTGATGATGCCATAATAGGCGAAACGTTGACTGATTGGTTTTTTCCCATGATTGTAGACTTTGTTTTCGGAGAGGCTTTGTTTTCGGGATATTTCCTCTTGCACTCTATTAATTAAGTTGATTAACTTATTTTCAAGCATCACCAAATCAATCAACTGAAAATATAGTAGATTTTTTATACAAATGAATCATTTTAATAAAAAATGGACTATTGGAAAACGCAAAGGTTGGAACGGTTTGACTGATAAATGCCTCTTTGATAGTGATTGATATTCCCACAATTGCCTACCTTAAGGATTGGAACTGATCCGATCCGAGCCGCTAGGTGAATGCTGACGTCACCATCGCCGTTGGGTATCAGTGGGTCCGCACCGTGGTTCAAAAGCAGCTTTACCATCTTCTCTTCCGCCGCTAGACATGCGCAGTGCAGAGGGGTAGACCGTTCCTTGCTCAACCTATTCACCTGTAGTTTTTATGGGTTATTCAAAAGAATACTAAACATCATAGGTATCGGTTCATAACACCAACCAAGCAATTGATTACTTACATCAGCTCCGAATTTGATTAAGTAACTTGCATCGGCCAACAATCCAAAGTGGGCGAGGCGGTGAAGTTCAGGAAGCTGCAACACCTATTCTTGAAACAAAAAGTTGTATTATTATTACAATACTTATAGTAGTAAATTCAGACCCCTTTTATTAACAAAAGTTATATTTATATATATAACTTTAGTGGTATAAACTAACAAGATACGCAGGATTTAATCCTACACGCGTTCTAACCTTATACACAGGAAAATATTAGATATAAATTATTAAATATTTTTATTTGAAAAGAAAAGAAATGTCCAGGGCCGGGACTCGAGGCCGGATCGTTTTTTAGTTATAAATTAAATGATAATAAAACATTTACCTCCTCTATTAATTTAGGCTCGGTGAACTGACGCCACATCGCGACAGAGAATGTGCACGAGAAACAAATTGACTAATAAAATATCAAATCATCGCGATCAGCTATTCAAAATTTATCAAATATAGTCATCTGTAATTATCGATATACGTTTAAAATGGAATTAGTAACGCATTCATACTTTTTTGATTAATTAAAAAAATACTTTAATTTTGAATTCATTTAAAGGTTTAAATTGACTCAGACTATTCCGCAGGTTTATGCTTATTGTTGAGTTCCATGTTTTAACTGTTACTTCGTTTCATTTTTAATATTTTCCAAAAATATAAGTTATCGTAAGTTTTAGTATGGAAAAGAAATGTAATCATGGGTAACGAGTAGAATTGTGTAATCATTCAGTCAAGAAATAAACATTCAACTAACATTTAGCATAAACAGTATAGCTGGTATATATTTGTTAAAACGTTCAATTCTAGATGAAATGGTTACCGAAGTATACACATTTCACATAACTACATTCTCTTTTCCATACTAAAGCTCTTGATAACTCTTATTTTTGGGAAATATTAAAAGGGAAACGAGTGAAAAGGTAAAACTAGTTGGGACTTAACTCGAAGAGACAACCTGTGGAATAAATACCAAATAAAATTTCTTTTAAAGTATTTTTAATTGCATATTTATTTGCTCAATACCATTAAAGTATCCAATCTCAATCTTTCTGAGTAATATTTTTATCACATAGAAATTGTTGATTATTAATTAAAATACTTGTTAATCCTATCAAGTATCCAACAGCAATGTGTGCCTAACATGTTACAGCTCATTATACAGAACAGACCATTATTCCATATAATATCTCAAAACAAATGATCACAGTAATGATCTCCATATCTGCTTCAAGAACTTTGCAACTTGCTTTAGTAAAATATTGATCAGTGGTCCAGAAACTGCAGGATATTTTCAAGTAGATGGCAACTCCATCACATTAGCATAGCAGTAGAGGTTGGGAAAGTCCAGTTTGGAGTTTCAATTACTCAATTCAACAATTTTGACTTTTTTATTAAGATTCTTTCAGACTGACATTCATACAAAAATTCTGAATACTTGCTATTCAGTTCTTACAGAAAGTGCAATAATCAGTCAAACATTCCTTCATAAAAATGGATATAAACATTTTATACAAACATTACTCACAAATTATGAAGAATAAACAAACTTACTGTAAAACAAGAGGTTTCACATAAACTTCAAGATTTGGTTAACTACAATAAGTCCAACTTAATTGTTTTCAAGCAATGTATTTTTTCTAAATAAAAAAGATAATAGTTCAAATGAAATGAGCTCTGCTAGCTTGAATACATTTTTTCCTGAAGTCCGAGATTTTTAATCTCTAGTTCAGAAAAACATTTTGGTTTTGAATTAATTCAAAATATATTCTTTGTTTTCATTTGGGAATATTATATTTTAATTAGTACGCCAATCAATCTTAAGAAATAGCAGTTACTTGGGTAAGAGAAGTCTGAAAATTGAAGTTGGAACCATTAGTGCTACTTCACCTACACTATAACTGTTCATAAGGGAAAAAAAAAGTTTCTTTATATTGAGGTGTCTCATTCCAAACCCAGTTAAATCCATTTTTGAATATTTTTCATGAGGGCGAACAATTTAATTTCTCCCAAATATATAAAAATGGACAAATCAAATTAACATCTTTAATATACTGTTATGTGGCATTACTATCGACATATTTACAATTTTTAATAGGATCAACAGAATTCTGGGAAATGTCTGTTTTTGGTTGGATCTAACTAAATGTTTATACTGTTTAAATGTGGAAGGTTAAAAAAAAATCTGTGAACAGGTCTGGGGTTCAGTACATGGTAGAGACTATACTGTTTCATGGACAACGGTTCTACAAGGTGATTGTGTGTGGAAGGCTAGATTCATAATATATTTTACATTAGATTTAGTGGGTCTGGATCCATAAGCTTCTGGTAGTAGAAAGATTTCAGCCAATATTTTTATTTGAAAAAAAAAAATGGATTTACCAGTGTTTGGAATGACGCCTCTATTGTTACTTTACTAAAACTACCAAGGTATCTTTTTGCTAAGTAAAAGAAATCAATTTTGACCTAACACTTCCTAATTCAGAAAGGAAATAAGGCTTTCAGTCAATGAACTCATAAGTTTATACTTTGCCATGTTTCAATTTTTAATGCTTAATTTTTTTTTTCATCGAGTATTTCAAACTAATAACTTGACTTTTCCACATTTCTAATTCCAGACCATTCCAGTAAAAATTGTTTTGCTCAACTGATCAGAAAGTGGATGGAGATGCCACCTTCTTGAAAGTAGTCCGAAGTTTAATGACCTCTGGTGAAATCATACCAATTGTATTAACCATCGAAGCTAACAGAAGTTATTAGTGACCATGTATATTATTCCACAGATTTGGAATATTTCGTTTCATAGTTGTAAAGTGGGACAGACAGTTACGTTGACACCAAACTTCTTACCCACATTATTTTTCTTCAAACCCAAAATATTCCACTTTCTCACATCATTGTGTCCACTGAATACTGACATAAAAATTTCTTCAATAACTTTAAGATGCTTTGAACAATATAAAGTTATTAAGATAACAAACCTAAGTCAGCTTTATATCCCAGTCAATCATGCTACACTCCATGTCCAATTACACCAGGCAAAAACTGGTAGTGCACTGATCACTCCTGGCCGTTAATATTAACTGCTGTTTCTACAATGAAATGAGCTTCATAAATAAATTTAGGTAATTATTCTGCAGGTTCTTGCTTCGAGTTAAGTCACAAGTATTAACTTTTTCTATTCGTTAACTATACATTCGTTTTCCTTTTACTATTTTCCAAAAATACAAGTTATCATGACTTTTAGTATAGAAAAGATGTATGGGGAATTTGATACTTCAGTAATCAATTCCTCTAGAAGTGAAGGTTTCAACATATATCATCTATACTTCGAAATGGTAGTTAAACTTTTATTTTTTAATGAAATGATTACCGAAATCTACACATTACCATAATTACATTCTCTTATCTATACAAAAGCTCACAATAACTAGTATTTTGGGAAAATATTGAAAATGAAACTAATAAACAGTCAGAACTTTTAATTCAACACAACTGTGGAACAGATGCCTAAATATAAATAGTGGTAATACCCAATTTAAAATTTGTCTGTTATATAAAAAAGTGTTTAGAGCTCACCAAATATTTTATTTTACATATAAGGTGGAATAATATGGGGGTTAATTTATCATGACGAGATACCTCCCTCGTTTGAATAAAAAAAAAAAAAAACATATATATATATATATTTGATTCTTCCAGTCACTTCTTTAATTTTCTTTTGGCTTTTTCTTTCTAATTTCGTTTTGAGACTAGGATAGTCTCATACTCATGCCAAGTTTTTAAAAAAATTATGAAATATTGTTAAGTAACTGATTGATGATTAACTGATCTATTCTTTAAACCTTGGCATGAGTATGAGACTAAACTATTCTCGAAACAGCGCCAAAAGAAGATTAAAGAAGTGACTGGAACTCAAGAATCAATATATATATTTTCCATAACAGTCAAGATAAGTAGATACCAATACATATATGAACTTACATTAATTCTTCAGTCATTTGTTTTATACCCTAAAAACTAGCATATGTTCAAGTCAAACAATAAGGAATTTAACATAATAATAAACAACCTAAAAAAAAAACCCCAACAATGATGTCTTAATATCTTTGTTAATAAACCACTTTATATTAGAGATCAAGTTTATAGCCTGTATTAATCAGAGTACATGAAAGAATAGGAGTGTAGTGGAAGAGGCAATAAAGAAGCAAATACTAAGGACTGTTTCTAAATTCTAGTAGCATACTAATCAAAGCAGTATAGCTAAGGTTTTCAAGGTGACCAATGTGTGCAGGATACAACTTGAAGGAAGTCTAATTAACTTAATTAAATAATCAGTCTTATTTAAAAAAAAAAACAGTAAACCAAAAAAATAAAGGAACAAGAATCCTGTACAACAAAAATAAAATAAAGATGATTTAATTTCTTAAAATGGCAGCTACAATTGCAGAAATAATGGGTTAACCAACCCAATAGGTATATAAAAACGTTTTATTCCTTTTATATTATACATTACACATAAAATATTCACAACTCCCAAAGGTATTCTACTGTTCAATGTTTTAACTTGAAGAGAAACATCAATTATTGAAATCCATGAATTCAGAGAAAATTTTAAATTTTCAAAATCCATTTAAATCTTTTCTTTTTTACTATAAATACAAAACAAAAACGAATATTTCAAGTTTTCCTTGAGCATCATTTAATTTGAGAAAAAGATATATATTTTTTTAAAATAAAAATAAAATTATCAATTTATTTGCACATAAGAGTTAAGAGCAGCTTGGCTGCAAATTTCATTAGCATTGTTCCAAAGAGTAATACTATTTGATACTGATAAGTCCAACATAAATAATTACTCCTGTTAGTAACAGAGTCCATATTTACAAATTTTATATCTCAAAAATAATTAAAATAAGTATCTCCTTTTAATCTTATCAGTTAAAATGAACAATAAAAACGGTAAAGATCCATCAAAACCTTTTTACATAGGAGAATTACAAGGATGAAGTTATGTTGTATCTTTAAGTATTAATAATAATAATAAATGCATCTCTTAAAAAGAATATTTATATTTTTAAAAAAGAAAACAAGGACAATGAGTTATGCTTTGGTATTAAGCAAATTTGGTAATAAATCTTCAACATACAAAAATATATCTTTAATTATACCTAATTCAATAATCGCATATTAAAAATCAATATATTATACACAAGATATACAACATGAATTATAGTGACTGTAAATACACATTAAAATTAATTTTATACCTAAAAAATTTAAGGTTTTGGTGGATCAAAAAAACTATCAATGACTTGGTCTTTTAAATAAAAAAGAAATATTACTAATTATTGAATTCTAATCTGTAAGACTTTTCAAACATGACAGAAAATCAGACCTCAACTTAATTGAGAATAAAACTAAAAACCTAATTCATGATCTGTAAAACCATGAAAATAAATATAACAACATTAATAATGAATAACATTTAAATAATTATTCTTTTAACACTGGCTTTTGAAAAAACTAAGAAGTAGACATAAGACGGTCAATGTGCTCTTCAACTGTTTTCAAAGTCGTCAACAATGTCTCTTTTTTTCCTTAGTTTTATTGTTTTTATTTATAAAATATAAGAAAGAAATCAACTAATAAAATAAAACTTTATATAATCATTGCTATGAAACAAAGCCGACAGTAAGGCTAAGACTTTATTTAACTCCGATAGAAGCAAAGAGATTGACAAGAGGGGAGAAGGCCGTGGAGCTGTTGTCGAACCATCCTCAAAATACTCCTGAAAAAAAAAATATATGTATAATCTAATAGGAACTGGAGTAACATAAATTCATCAGCTTAAAACAATATCTAAAAAATTATCGAGCAGCTGTTTTGTTTGTTATGCTTTACATGTTAAATTTTGCAACAAAAAAAAAAAAAGCTGAATTTATTTGTTTGAGATATTCTTTTGAGAAGTTGATATTATGAATAGGTTTTAAGGAATTTCATAAGCAACCATCACTTGTTAATTTACAAGCCATTGGGGCAATATTAAAATTTCTGATAAGCAAACATGTTTTGTAGAAATATTTTTAATATATAACTCTTTTGAAGACAAAAAAAAACTGAATTAATACGCAATGGAAGAAAGTTTCTGGAGTTTTCCTCTCATTTTTTAATTTTGTTGATTGAAAAACACTAGATGAGGTTTTCGTCACCTGTGCGCAGTGTGTTTTTATAAAATATAAAAAAAAATAGGGATTAAAACAGCTATTGCTAAGACTCATATCATTAAAAAATATAAAAGATATTGTACCTTTCAAATATTCAGCTTGCCTTCTCAGGTGGATCACTATCACTCGATGATGCTAATGTCTCAGCAGTACTCGATGCCTGCTCATCTCCTTCAGCTGTTACTTTCTTCTCTTCTACCGCAGAATCGCCATGACCTTCTTCAGAGGATCCTTCCTGTGTTTTCTCAGTCACCTTAGGTATTCTCTCTTCGGGTTTTTGATCAGAAGTGGATTCTTGTTTGCCGTCTCCATTAGCATCCTCATTATTGTCTTTCTTCGGGGACTTCTTTTCAACGTCTGAATCACCATCACTATTTTCTTTATCTGATTCAGGATGCTTCTTCTCTTCGCTATTTTCAATCTCCATGTCCTGCAATCATTTATCATATAATTTTATGAACTAATTCTAATTCTAATTGATAATTTATTAATTATTATTACATTGTTTTCAAAGACATACTGATTATGAAAACAACTTTAATAAACAAGGCTCTGCAATACAAATTTAATGCATTTATCAATGGATTGTGCTGGAAAAACAAAACATTCAAATATCTTTAAGTAATAATCTCTCCTCCACAATGATCATCTTGTTTTATTCCTGTACATAACTGTTCCTGTTCTACTTCTGACAACTATTCCTAATTAACTGCCTTGAAATAGATTGTTCATGTTAAAATTTCAGAGTTCTAATACAAATTTTTAAGTGAACACTAATAAAATTAAATAATTTCAATTGTTCATTCATTATTCCTATAAAACTAAAATTAGATACCAAAAAAAGGTATGGTACTTACTTCAATTTCAGGTTTCGCTTCCGATTCTTCCGATTTCAGTTCAACTTTGGTGCTCTCGCTGGGGATTCCATTCTCTAATTTCTCAGAATCCTCTACTTTCCCTCCAGTCCCTTCTTCCTTTTCTTCTTTTATCTTGAGATCTTCCTTCACCGTTTTACACCACTCTTCCACATATTCTTCAAGTCCTTTTCTCACTATCCGTACATTAGATTCCAGTGTAACCAACATAGAGCTCAACTTAGTGTGTATGTCTATAACAGATTCTGGAGAGTTTATGTTTTTTAAATTAATCTTTTTATTCTTACACTCTAGTAGCTTCTTATGGGTCTCTTTTGTCATGCCAGCAATATCTGCAACAAAACTTGTCAATTTGTTTAATGCTGCATGGATTCTATCCACACTTACACCAGAAGGCAGAGTTTTGCCAGAATTTTCAGTTTGGTCATCAGATTCACTGCCTGAATCATTTTTTAAATTTTTACTCTCTCTTTTCCTAAGTGATCTACCTCCCCCATCTTCCTTTTCGTTTCCATTTCTCCGCTTCTTGTCATTTTTTCCTTTTAACTCTTCTTTTCGCTTCTTTTTGCTAGGCATTTTTTCTTCGTTTTCACTACTATCTGAGTTGCGGGATCTTTTAGAACTTTCCTTGGAACCTTTTTTTGTCTTGGAATTTCCTTTATTCTAAAAAAAATAAATGTAAAAAGTCAATAATTGGATCAATTCGACTAATAACAACTGTAATAATAAAATATCAATATTTCATCAATAAAAATGTATTATATAAAAAAGGGCAATGTTTTGGGAACAGTATACTTAGATAGGAACATTTTCTAAAGTAGAGATATATTAAAATTTACAGTCCATTAATTTCATAATTGAAAATTTTGTTGGATCATTATCCTCATCTTTACTAGTAGTATTAATACAAAGTTACCTCAAAAGTATTCCATTTTGAACTGTTTAATGAGGCTTGTAAAGTGAAAATTTAAAGAAAATATACGTTTATCTATTAAAATGAAAGTACTTTATAACAAATATTGATCCAGGAACCTTTTTTAAACATTTTCAGCCCCAACACCTCAAACAAACCTCCAATACAGACCAGAACAAGAGCTTTGGGGACATGTGATAATTTCTACTTTAATCCTGGCCCCTTATTTTAAATTATATGTATGGTAAAGCTCGTATTGGTAGTAGAATTTAGAAAATACAAAAAAGCATTTATTAAGTAGTCAATTTGTGTACTGTACTCATATGAACAATCAATATTACAAAATTAGGTATCTGTTTTGCAGGTTATCGCTGTAATTTAGTATGGAAAAGAGAATATAATTATGGGTAATGAGTTGATTTCGGTAATCATTTCATCGAAACAGTGAAGTTAACTGACATTAGGTTTTAGAGTAATTTTTCCAAACAATAGTTCAATAATTTTTCTAATGTTTAAATATAATTTACGTATTAATTGAAGGTCATCATTTTTCTGTTAATTAAAGCTACATTTTTGTCTTATAACCGATTTTGGAAGTGTATAGATAAATATTTTAATTTATAATTTCGTATTGTATTAACAATAAAAATTAAGAATTTTGTACCTTAGGTCGTAGAACGATTTAGTTTTGTTTAACATATGTTTTGAAAATTATTTTCTAACATATTATTTTATTAAGTATTTTTTTACCATTCTATTTTTTAAGTTTAAATAGTTCAATTGAACATATGACAGATTAGCAAGTAAGCATTAAGTTCACTTAGAGACAACAGCTGTTTGTTTCGATTTATTGCAGTATTATCTTATGTTTCGTTTTTAAAAGAAAAATATTTTTTTTATCAATTGATAACTTATAAAAATATTTACTAAGTTTGTAAAGGACGCTTACCGATTTAATTTGTTAGCTTTTATTATAATTTAATAAAATGCTGTCGACCTATCTTAGCGTACCAAAGGTAAAAACCAAATAACTAAAACCGAGAGAACTAGGCAACATTACTAGCACATTGTTGTCAAATATTGGCAGTTTTGAGTAAAACCACACACACACATTCTCGTTACAAGCGGCAACACCGCATTTTCTTTGAGCCGCCTAATTTCATGTCGTTAACTATAGATGAAGATAGCTTGAATTTTTGGAAAATATTAAAAATGAAATGAATAAACAGTTAAAAATTGTTGTAATTCAACTCGAAGCGACAACTTGCGGAATAATTACCCAAAATTTAAAAATGAAATCTAGTGTGAAAAGAAAAGAAGTTAGTTACCTTGACATATTCAGCCGCATACTGCTGAGCAGCCCAGCACTGAGCCCGCAGCTCATATAGCGGACCTGTATCACAGCAATAGCAGACCCAGTCATCCTCCTCAATCTTTGCCTGAGCACTTTTCGGAAGATTCCTCTTCACACACCTCTAAAATGCAACAACAAATAAATTAATACCAGTTCAAATAAACATGAAAAGAAAACATAATTTAATTCTAGCCATAATCTACGCATGAGTTCTGAGGCAGAGAAACCGCATGCTGACCTCCCATCCCATACAATTAAAAATTAAAAAATTCACTATAAAAGAAAATAAAACAAAATCTTACAATGCATCGTCCTCAATACCAGCATTAAATTTCAAAAGATGACCAATACTATAAATTTTATGACATTAGCTACTATTTTCTAATTCCTATCCCTTCAAAGCAAACTAAATGCCAGGTAAGCATCTTTTTCAGCAACGATAAAAATATTTTAAAATAAAAAAAGGTTGATCGATTGTGGGAAAACAAGAAAAATATTGCATATAAATAAAAATGATTTCATTATGAATAAATAAACAAATATGATTTTAATTGAGATATTTTGACTTATAGGCATTATAGTACTCAACCTTGCAGAATCCTGAAGAACACTTGGAGCAAAGAAAAAGTGTTCCTCCTTGGCCACACCACCTGCAATATTTGTCACTCCCATCCTCATCTACAGAAAACTGTCCATCTCCGTAGAAACCATGACATTTCTGAAAATAAACACCCACTTTTATAAATATAGTCTCGCAAATCACTTATCTATGAAAGTCATATAAAAGAAAATATTTACATTATTTAGAAAACTCAGTACCTTTGACAATAACCTATATTATAGCAGAAATGCCACCTTAATAAAAGAAATAATAAATTATCAATGAAAAATAATATGCAAAATTGAGGTTAAGAAATAATAAGAAGTGGGGTAGAATAAAAAACCTTACTAAACGTTTTTATTTTCAAACTCCATCGCATTTTCCACAAATTTATTAAAAGATGGGAAAAAAAGGTTAGTTCTTCTTACTCTTAAATTCAACTAGAATCTTAATAATTTATAAATGTTTAATCCTGTTTTGTTTTTAATTTTTTTTATATTGAAAATTCGAAGAATGAAAAATACTAATGCAAGTGAAAAGAAGAGGGCATAAAACGTATGCTGCAGTTTTTTTTTTTTAACTTTTGAAAGGAGACCCAGGAATTCCTGCATGGTATTAAGTTTGACAAATACTTTTTACTTAAAATAAAAATAAAATTAGCACAAACATTATATATAACTATAAACATATTTACCTCACACAGGAGCGTTTCTAAAAAGGGATGAGTAATAGGTTTACCCTTAGAAATTAAATCTTTCACTGAGGTGCCACAGGAAGTACATAGTAAGTTTTTGTTTTTAATTTCCCTCACATCTAAAAATGAAACACAAAAGTAACAAATAAAAACCGCTAAGTAAGTACTAATAAATAAGACTTTGCCAGAGAAAATGCCAAACAAGATCATCAATTTTATGAAAATCAACTCATATTTTTCTTGAAAAACATAATTTATTAGCAAAATATAAATGAAATTTAATAATTCTAAGCAAAGTAATCGAAACTAACAGTTCATATGTAGGCGAGGTTATTATGTATGTATATATATAGATAAATTTTTGTTTTAAAATAAAATGGTTTATTTCATTTCACTAATAAACAGAGCATAAACAGCATCTAAAACAATTTTTTTTTTTTAATTCTTAGGTTGACAATCTAGCAAATAATATTCTCGAAAATAAAAATAGTTTTATTACTAACTGTTAATAGTAACTATTAATGACTGCAGATAGATTAAAGAACCAACTTAAACATACCGTTTAGGTTACATCATCATCTATACTTGAAAATATTTGTTCAAACGTTCATTTTTTAAAAAAAGGATTACCGAAATACACATATTTCCTATAATTACATTTTTTTTCTTTTTTTATATATATTAAAACAATCATTTTTATGTTCAAGAATATTAAAAAGAAAACAAGTGGAAAGTTAAAACGGGTTGTGACTAAAACTCAAGTAACAGCCTGCAGAACTGATACCGAAATCAATATTTGGATTAAACCTTAAAAAATTCTCATCTTCGTATGTTAAAATCGGAGCCCAATTGAAGGCATAGAACTATTAAGAAGAAAATGAAAAACTAATATTTTATTTTTTTTTTAAAAAGCCAAATATTTATAATTAATAAATTCTATCATAAGTTCAGTTGTAACAAAAAATAATAATAAAATTTTAACAAGTAAAAGATCATTAAAATGAATGCCTAATGATGTATCTCTTATAGAATTTATTGATGAAAGAAGCAAAAAGTGGGTAACCTGATATAGTTTCAAACATACCAGGAAATAATTCTTGACGATACTTCTTCTCCGATGTAGATACTTTCGGCTTAGAGACAGGAATAACCTGTAAATCCAAATTAAAAATTGGTAGTTGAAACATTTCTATTAATGGAAATGGTAGTTTGAATAAATAAATTAAACATACAGATAATTAAATTAACATAAGTTAAGTCCTGATTAGGGAAATATGAAGAGAAATGTATGCCAGGAAACAAAAGTAGTAATTTAATGAAGGATGAAAAGATAGAGTTATTAACTAGGATAAAATGAAGAAGTGGTAAGCTAAGATACACTTTGCTATTGTTGTAATATTGATACATGTAGTTTAATGAAAATTTCTGGCCAAATGATACGTTGGAACTTTTTAGTGCCAATATTAAAATTTTAATTTTCAATGTTTAACCTAACACCAGCAAATCTTTGTTAAACTATTTATTTCATTATTACTAATGAGGTATTGCAGATATACTTTTTATTTACTTATTATTAGCTAAAACATATCCAATTCCTAGTTTCATAAGAGCAATTTTAAATTGAAATGAAATAAACATACTTGGTGTGTGTTCATTTAATTCTTTATAAAAGCACTATGGCAGATAAAATGTTTATTGTGATTTTGAACCCCCCAAACATGTGGTCCATCATCATGACTGGAACTAATGCCATGTACACTCATGTAAAACAATAATAAACTAAGTATAGACTCACCGATAATAAGGATATAAATGAAATTTAAGATAAAATAAACCTTTGGTCAAGCGTAACTAATCTGATAGATGAAACCAAGTTTTTCTGTGGACCTACGGGCAGAGTTTGTTAAATGCGCTATAGTACTTCTTAACTTCCCACCTCTGGAGCAAACGTAGAGTTCTAATTCATTGTTGCAATGTTGATTGAGAGAAGGATGTTTCAATTTAATGGATGAGTTGTGCCTAATGAGTATTTCTGATTTCCGAAATTTAAATTTTAAAAAAATTGTTCAAAACATAGTTTTATTCACCTATAGTAATAGTATTTTATAATTTATGGAAATTGTTTAAAATTTACTATTTTTATTTGAAGTGAAGAGATAAGCCCCCAGCCGGGATTCAAACCCGGGTCCTCTGTCTGTCTTTTTTTTTTTTTTCTTTCCCCTACCTGCCATCACTGGCATACGGGGTCCTCTGTCTATCCGTGATAGTACTCTACCAATTGAGCTACCGGAATCGGTTACCAGCTGGGGGCAAATCTGTTCTCTTATCTGATCAGATAAGAGAACAGATTTGTCCCCAGCTAGTAAGCGACTCCGGTAGCTCAATTGGTAGAGTACTATCACGGAGACAGAGGACCCGGGTTCGAATCCTGGCTGGGGGCATATCTTTTCACTTCAAATAAAAATGAAGTATAGTATGTTTATGTATTCACTCAAGGAACCGATAAAATGGAAAAATATTTAATACACTTACATGTATATTTATATTTTTGTAACAAATTAGTTTTAGTACATCTTCAAAGGAGGAACAGTTGGAATGCGCACTGAGGTACAGCCCACTACGTCTATTCCAACCCACTCCAAAACAACATCAGGGGGTGTCTTCATAACATGGACAGAAGAAATAATGTTTAAAAAGTCAAGGCATGAAAAAGGTTCGGTATTCGAAATACAAAAGTGAAAAATGTATTTGTTACATTCTGTTTAAAACATGCTCGCATAGTGTGTGATGGGTGTTACAATGACGATCTCAATGATTTCAGCGAGAGCTTGATTTTAGAGAACATTTTAACCACGTTACTCCCTTACTCTCTTTTTAATATCTTTATTCAATTTGATTATTCTGAACTACACACCTATTGTATTTTGGAAGAATATACGTTTTACTTTTGATCTACCTCCATTATGTTATGGATAATTACAGAAATGTTTAACAAAAATTAACAAGTATTATATAGTAACGATAGATTAACATAATAATATGTGAATGATGATTAATTAGGTGGATGAAATTATTATTGTTCCTAACTTCCACCCACTCAAGAGAAAACAAAATGGACCTTTTAAGCTGGTCTGGGCCTAACAGTAACTTGAATAATTACCGCTTCAATAAAAACACACTTTCGACATCTAGTTGATCAACAAAGAAAAACAGTGGACCATCAATTAGACAACTAATGTTGTCGGGTGTGTTAGTACAAATTGTACACCAAATAATTCTATATATCTATATCTATCTTCTTTATATCTATATCTATCTATACAAATTCTGTTTTATTAGAATTCCTCAGTTTGTTGTATTCAATTATTTATTTCATTAATAACTGATCGATCCTTTATAATCAGAGGGATCACCCAGCCTCTGAAAAAACCCTTATTAAGGGGGAATTAGTGGCTGATTATGATCTGGACCAAATTACCTCTATACACAATCGTTGCCTGAAAAACAGTATGGTACCAATAATGTTATGAACCCAAAATCTTCATGGCTTGTGGTGGTTCAGGTTTCTCTTTTCATTGAGTCCCTACGTTTTTGTCTAAGTTATGGCCCATAAATACAAATAAACACGCATTATCTTGTTTCTACTCATATTTATGCATCCTTGAACAGCATGAATGCCTATTCGATTAGAGTAAGAATTGGACTGATATAGCTTATAGCAAGTATTCGGCATGCACTCATTGTTAGAGATAGCTTAAATAAAAAGCTGATAATTTAACACAAGTAAATCCTATAATTTGACTAAACATTACTGGACCACACACCAATCTTTCAATGTGAAGTTCATACTAATTTATTACATTACCTCCTTCATACATAATATAGTTAACGATTCACAGAAACAAACAAATGATAGGGAAGAAATAATGGCTGAGGCATATTAAATACAGTTCAATATAGTGTAATTTCTCAAAAGTGTATTAATGACATCAGTTTAACATACCAAAACCTTTCTGATATGGCATATCTAAGCTCATACAAAATTTAACATACATGTGAACAACATATATTGATATATTAAGAACACAATTAAAAAAACTCAAGGTTTATCAACAACATTTAAATCAGTTCCTCAATTAAACATAACCTTTACTAGTACACAAACAATGTCGTATTGTAAGGAAAATATCAGTCAAGAAAATAATATAATAATAATGAAATGAGGTTTAAACACTCAACTTACCATAATTAATGACAATTGAGATGAAAACAAGATGAAACACGTAAATATAAAAAATTTAAACCTCACTAACAACCAACTGCGTTAACAACCGCTAAAGGGAAAAACTGACGCCATGATTGCTGACTCAATATACAAACCAAAATAAATAAAACTTCTGAAAGTAAAAAAAATAACGAGGCAAACAAATAGAAAAATTAAACGTTTAAATTTGTATATATTAAAAAAAATACAATTACAGAAATTTTCATTAACGTTACAAATATTCAAAAAACTAAGTTGAATTCTCTATATACAAACTATTATCGCAGCGGCGGTTGCGTATTGAGTTTGGATTGATCAGGAGATGCCTAAATAATTGAATGATCACACTAGTACTATCACACAAAACTATCAATAAACAAAAAAACAATGCATGATTATTTTGTCTAGATCGCTCCCTGTAGATTCCTAGTATGTTTAAAATAGAATTTGGGTCAAACTATTGAGGCGTCCAAAACCACAAGTCGAACTTTTAAGATGACCGCAGAAATCGTTCTTTAGTTTGAGAATGAGTATCAAAAAATGTTTGGTTTCGATAAATTTACAATCACTTGAAACTATCTTCACTCTTTAAAAACTAAGAAGTAGCTCCGCAACATCAATATGATACTTTAAAAAATTTAACAAACGGAATGCGAGTAGGAGATAAAATAAATTAGGGAAAATGAGTAATAATCAAATATTCAAACTGTTGCCAGACAGTTTAGTACTCTGTCTTTGAGAATCACTGAATCAAAAGTGATGGTAGATTTTACGTAATGAAGTAGGAACTTTGGAGGAACCTTTTTAAACTAAATACATCATGCAATTATGTTGGGAACCACTTCAGGTAACAAATAGTAAAAATTCACAAATATCTTGAAAACTGAATAAAACAACGCCAAGAAAAGAGGTGCACTAAATTTCCGTTCTCTCGCCTACAAGGAATCATGTTTGATGCTCCAGTTGAACAGTTACTATCAAATAAATGCAAACTCCTTTATTCATATGTAATTGCCATTCATTCAAACAGAGAAATAATACATTCAAATTAATAAGGCAAAACACTAACAGTCAATAATATTTAATTAAAACAATGCTACTCACATATCTTCTACCTCGCGCCATGATGTTTCTCATATGCAATGGGGAAAGATTTTAAGTTACCGGTATTTCCGTTGAAAATACTGGACCACATTACTGCGCATGCGCCAACAAATCACGGATTCGGTAAAATAATGTGTTGGAACACTTTGAATACTGTTGAATGGAAAGGTTATAAAAATTATTATGAAGGAAACATATAGATTTTTTCTTATTTAAATTCCATCATTGTTGAAACAGTAACACTTTTTGTTGAAATATAATCATTGAAATAAACATTTTTTTAAAATTCACAATTACATCAGATTAATTAATACAACGCCAAGAAAAGAGGCGCCCTCGAACTTCTGTTCTCTCGCCTACAAGGAATCATGTTAGATGCTCCAGTTGAACAGTTACTATCAAATAAATGTAAATTCTTTGTTCATTATTGCCATAAATTCAAAGAGAGAAATAATACACTCAAATTAATAAGGCAAAACGGTACTTGTGTTTGGACTTCCGTTGACACCAGCGCCCCAAGTGTCACTTTTCTTAACTCTCTCCTACTGTTATCGTAACCGTAGTGTTTTGTTATTGTTTGTCAAGTTGAAGGTGAATGTGTTTTCATATTATTTTGACAATATAACTTGGAATTTGAAGAAGATTTTTCGCACGGTCATTGATGAAAAATCAGCTCTCCTATTTCTTCAGGAGGAACTGACTTCCTTGTGACGTGTGAAGTTTTGTGACGAACAGCTCAACATGTCTTATTCTACAGTAATTGATTATTCCAATTATATGATAGAGTGTGTGCTTTTAAATTAGAGAGAAGTTCAATAATTATTGGAGGTCCAGGGGTGTATGTAGAAATTGACGAAAGTCTATATACTAGAAGAAAAAACAACACAGGACGGATTTTGCCTCAGCAGTAGATATTTGGAGGAATATTTAGAGAAACAAAAGAGTGTTTCATAGTTAAAGTTCCTGAAGATCTTGTTGCTTTTAATGAGTATTGCTTGTAGTAAATGTTTCATGTTTCTCATATTCATATTATCCCATTTTAAATATTTATATTTTAAAGAGAAATGATGATATCTAACTAAAATATATTTTTTTGTTAATTATTTTAATTTTTATATATTTTTCTTTTAAAGAGAAACGATTTTCCCGGGCAAATCTTTTCTCTTTAAAAGAAAACTATATATAAATTAAAACAATTAACAAACAAATATATTTTAGTTAGATGTTGTTCTTTTTAATGAACATTGCTTGTAATAAATGTTTCATTTTTTTCTAGTTTTATTTAGTCTTCACATGTTACTCATTTATTTCATTTCCTAAAAATCTGTTTTATGATAATCAAAGACAATACTATTTGAAATAAATTGTAGGCAGCATAACCTGATGTCCAAATAGGTGAGGTGACACCTGAGCTCGGTGATGTCAACGTCCAAACAGACAAGTACCGGCAAAACATTAACAGTCGATATTATTTAATTGAAACTATGCTACTCACATATCTTCTATCTCGCGTCATGATGTTTCCCTCATGTGTGTAATTGTTTAAAAAAGGTCTCCCTTTGATAGCGGCCATTTTTATGACGTAAGTGATAACCAGCGCCGCATACATTTCGCTGCTGGTATTCTCCCACTTCCCCTCCTGCTCCTCCTCATTGTTTATCTGCCTAACCCTTAAATTGTTTTCCAAAATGGTTTGTATGAGTTGCAGAGTGTCTTACACTGATTTTGACGCCAGTTTCGGCGTAAGTGAAGTTTTTTACGTTCAGTTTAAATTATTTAAATATGCTTGAAGTATATTCAATATTCGTGTTACAAATTTTTATTTTATTTTTGTTTATTTATACATCTTTGTATTATTCAACTTTGACGTAATTTAATGAACAAATTGAAGTATGACGTTAAATTAAATGATCACAAGACATTTCAAAACAAAATAAATCAGAATTGAATATTAATTAATTATAAAAGGATCCGAAAATTGTAGTTGTGCAGACTTAAACATCTTATTTATTAAATATTTTAATTAAGTCCCAATAATAGAACATTATACCAACATTGCAATGAGAAGTATTTGTTCATGAAAACATCTTTTTATAACTTATCACATCGCATGTATGGAAAATTCATTTTTAAAAAGTAATTAGTAAAAATAACAAAGGTCCGATGTCAAAATATTTTTTCCAAGTTCTTAATTTTCAATTAGAAAAAAACGATTTTGCTGAGTACTGCTGCTGTCAATTAACTCCGCCACACTAGTGCTATCTAGCGGAATTCGTGGTTACTAACTTCTAAGACAACTGTAAAATTCTTGTTGAAATTATTAAAATTACAAATTTTTAATTATTTAAATATAAATAACGCTGTCGATTTCCCCTTGTTATAATCGCTCACTCCCGATTAATGTTGAGAAATGCTAATATTGTAAAAAATATTAAATGAATGTTTTTATTTAAATTAGATCTTTCTAGAATAAACCAATGACATTTTAATTTCAGTAAAAATTTAATTTTAAACGGAATAAACCTCCCTGTAGATTGGGTTGAGGAAACGGAACGATTGCACATGTCTCCAATTTCCTTTCTCAAATCCACTGACGTTTTGTCACTCACTTAAAGGCCGCTACACACGGTAAGTTTGATGTGTTCACATCGAACTGACCATGTGTAAGCTAAATTGATGTGAGCACACTTCGAAAAAGTGGACTAATGGAAATTCATCATTTCGGCGTTACACACCGAACTGACGACAGTCCGAAGTGAGCGTGTGTACCGTCGCGTCAGTTCAGTTGGTCACTTTAGTTATACAGGTACATCACCCTTTCAATCGCTTTTCCAGACCTTTTTTGTATTTCTTCGTTTTGTGTGTTGTTAATACTGGAGTGATAGTATGGTTAGTTGTGGCAAAGATTTTGCTTTAGAATTTATAATACTGTTGAGAGGAATGCTTGTGGAAAGTAACTTCAAAGAACTATCATAACAAACAAAAACGAGAGGAATCACATAAAATTCTTGTTAAAAAGGTTAAAGAGATCGATCCCTTTGCAAACAAATCGGTAGTAACGAGGAAAATCAACAGTTTAAGAAGCGCCTTTCTGAAGGAATTAAAAAAAGTTGGGAGGTTGGAGAGCGGTATGGGTGCAGATGACGTTTACCAACCGAATTGTGGTACTACGACCACCTGGGAGCTTGGAGCTTCCAAGGGGTAGTACATTGAACTGACACACTGAAGTGGGCGTTTTTTTAACTAATACTTTTGCAACTTAACCATACTTTTTTATTGTTTACAAATAAAGCTTTCCCATTTATGTCACATTTTTTTAACATTGACTTATTTTGTTTCCATTATCTTAATTCTTTTTAACCAATTAGTTCCATCCAGCATTCAAAGCAGCATTTTATCTTTTAATCAATTGCTGTGTTAGTGCAAAAAATTAGACATTAAAAAAGAAACATTTTACTAAGCAAAAATAAACACTAACTAAAAAAAAAAGAAAAACCTTGGTTTGTAGTCAATTAATCATAAAGTAAATTCAATTTGCTATAAAAAGTTTAATAGGTCTATCTTAAGTTTAGCAAAAGGAATGTGTTAACGTTCAAGCCAACTATCATTATTGAGTACTCATTGTTCCGTATTCATTGTATCTTGCTGTCATACCATGTGCAGCCATATGTGTCAAAAGTTATGAATATGTCTATCTTTGTCACATGTATCAGTTAATATAATTGTTGACCAACGCATTAGCAATTGGAATTTTGGACCTCACTTTTTACTCATAATTTTTTTGACATTGTTATTGTAAAAGGGTAAGAACTCGTTGTTACTGCCTCTTAGCCCAAATCTGTTCTTTTCTTGTCTTCTATGCTCGATTTTGCTTTAAATGAATCCTTAGTAATCAGCATTTGTAGTATTTTCAGTTTAATGTCCTCCATCAATTTTTGTGTTTCTTATTGAGTGCAGTACTTTAATGCTGTCTGATAAGAATGAATATAATTATGTGTGAGTGCGCTTTCTAAAGCTTTGAAGACCGCTAGGTTATACCAAATATTATACTAGTACAGTATATTATTATTAATATAGTTTACATAAACAAGTTCATTATATTTTACAATAAACTTTTTAATAATGACAATTTTATTTGATTTGTATACCAGTTTTACATTGTTAGATTTTATGATTGAGAGAAAAATAATTGACTGAAAGATAGAAGACCAGGTAGCTTTGGTAGTAGCTCTGCCTTCCATCAGCCCTGAAGATGGCCTACAACGTAGGTCGAAACGTCGGCACTTACAATAAATAAGTTTGTCTTATATTAGTGTTTTCTTTTATTACTGCACCCCCAGACTATCTCTATCCCGCGTTAGATTTGATGTATTATAAAATAAAACCATTTTATTTTAATTATCACCTAAGGTAGGCTAAGTATGATTATGAAAATGGAGTAATTTAACTTAAATTTAATCCTCAATTGATTCCAAAATGAATGTGTTTTTTTAATCTCTCATACAAAAGTATCAGTAATGAGAAACTGAATCCATTTTAAACATATATGGATGGTTACATATGACTGTTCTTAACATATTTTGAATTGTTGATGACCAATATTTAAAATTTTATTAGTGTTCCCCGAGCTTAAATTAATGGAGGAGGTAAATGTTTTATTACTATTTAATTTGTAATATTTTCCTGTGCAGAACGTATGAAGGATTAAATTCTTCACATCTTGTTAGTTTGTTTATGGATTTAACGCCACTTTTTGCTGGTATGACTAATCGGACGATGCTATACAGCAGGGAGCTATAAATTTTACCTATTCAGGTGTTATTAGGGATCTCTAACGAGTATCTGACACTGATATTTTATCACAGGCCATTTTACACCTCCTCCGTAGAACGGCACAACTAAGGATATTTTTCCACTTTAAAAAATCCCAAGGTCATCGCCGGGCTGGGGTCTTATACATGGTAGGTTGTTATTGTTCAGATTTTTGAAATAAATCAAATTCTATATCGACCACTTCCATAAAGCGCGAATCATTAAAAAATACTATAAATAAAATTCTTTCAGACAAATATTAATTTTCATTCAGCTAAGAAAACCGTTTATATAAGATACATCTAGAAATACTTAAAACTAACAGTATTTACACGGTTAGACGGATGTGAAATTTTGATATTAATTATTTATGGGTGCAAAAATAATTTGTCAAATCGAACTGGTACCTTGACATACATACAAACTCTTCTGCTTTTTTCAACAATAGCTGTTAATATATTTACATTGTCTGTGTTTTTAATGATGAATATAAAACTTAACATAACTCTGGATTTGAACTTTTTTAACTTCAATGAGAGACTTATCAAATTGAGTAGCTCAGTGACAAAATGAAAAATGCATTTCAAGATGATGAATTAGAAATATCATAATAAAATAAATAAAAATATAGGGTCTACCTATAACACAATGGATTGATAAGTTAGTTTAGGAGCCCCTGCACTGAATGAAAACAAAAAATAAATACACAATATTTCGGTAAGGTTGCTACAAATAATGTCCTATATGAACACGGGCAGGATGAAGTTGATAAAAGTTTCGTCCTCTGGAATTCGATAGTTATCAAACTGTACCGTAGTTGGGGAATAATGGACTAGTTTCAATTCATAGCGCAAACATTAATTGCACGCATTAGCCTTGAGCATGTACTGTCCCACAGAGACTACTGAGGACAGTGATCGCATAGTGCAGAGTAAGCAGTGCGACAACGAATGTGACGGATGTAAAGTGAACTAAGATTATTGTTGATGACTGCTACGATGCACCTTGCGAGGTAAAGATTTTTAAATATTTAACCACATTTTATGCACTTTATGTATTTATCCACACCAACCAAAGACAAACAACACTGACAATCAGCAGATCGCATGTTATATTACTATGACAAGAATGTTCCCTCTCATCCACGTTCTTTTTAGTCGCCTTCTCAAGCCCTCAGGTATGGGTGTCGTTATCATTTGTTCCGTCAGTGGATTAGGAAGTCTGTGTAGTCTTTCTTGACATTTGTTGTATGTTCGCATGTGTTCGTTCGACCGTCGGTATTTTCAAGTCAGTATGCAAAATTATGTTATTAGCATACCATGGTGCTTTTGTGATAAGTCGAAGTATCTTTGACTAAAATGGTAATATCGAATCCAGTAAATTTGATCTCAATGCTTTTTTCCTCCTCGATTTGAAAGAATATGAAAATTTTTAATTGATTGATGTTTTCTGAGCAGGTCTCAAGGCCATTGTCATTTTAATCTTCTCATATGAAGTCCAGTTAACAAAGAGTGGGAAAAGAGAAAGAACAAGAGGATTTGGGTGATGTAGTGTTGACGTTGGGTGTGTGAATATATGATTTTAGAGAAGAGAATGTTCATGCCGTTTTGTATATTCTGATTCGAAATAAACCATGGCAAATTAACAATTTTTTTTTTAGAATTTTGGATTGTGTTGTTTGTATCTCGTCTACGTGGACATGTTTTGCTGAATCCCAAATTTCTGTTCCTTATTACCAAACAAGTCTTAGTATAGAGCTGTTTCGTTTCGTGAGTCAATTGAAGTCTGCAGTTCAGAAGATGTATTTTTGAAAAATTAAATAATGAAAATATATACTTTTACTGTCAAAAAGTTGTGAAGAAACGTTTTAGTAATTGTTCAACGTTATTATATTAGTACAAGTCTTTCTATTATCAATGAATACATAGTAAGAGACACAATTATTTTTTATTTACCAAGAATTGTAAATAAACACTGTGAGCTATTTTATCACCACCGTCTTAGCCAAATATGAGATTTTTATACCTAACTCCCAATACCCAAATTTCTATTTCTTAACTCTCATGGAACTTTCAAATACCTCCATTGAAGAAGATCTGCAATGTGGATCGAAACGTCGGTTCCTAATATATAGTTTGTCATTATTTAAGGAATTATTTCTTTGACCACCAACCGTACCATTTTCTTTCCCGTATATGTATATATCCGTAGGCTGTATTTCCTAGATTTTTTCTTATACCAAACCATTTTTCTTATACCACCGTCCTTCTTATATCTATAGCCTCCTACAATTCAAATCCTCTATCCAATCCCAGGGTACAAGAGCTCGCCTTTCCGACATTTGTACTCGTTCCCACAGGACCAAAACTTTTGAGCGTTCCTTTCTCGCCCGTTCTACCTCTCTTTGGAACTCACTCCCACCCGTTTTCCGTCATGCGTCTTCTTTATCCACATTCAAATCCAAACTTTTCCTACATCTTCTAAATTCCCAAACAGATGCTCTCTAATCGATAAAAAATAATAGCTATATTCATCATGATTGATGAATTACTGTAAATATTCCACTCATAATGATATTATTTGTTATATTATTAGTTATTCTTATCTACTTATTTATTTTTCTATTATCCTATCTCTTTTTATCGTAAATTTGTATGCTATTTTTTTTTTTTTTATTCTTTATCAGAACATACCTTTTAGTTCATATTTATTTTCATGCTATTATGTAAATATTGTTTTATTCTAATAATGTAGCCGTTTGGGCAGAAATATGTTTATTAAATTCTGTACACTTATGTCATACCCCTATTCTTAAGTGACTTGGTCCCAGAATAAAATTTTTCTTCTATTCTAATGTATGTATATATATACTCGCATATAACATCAACTCAATCAACTAATATTGATCAAGAAAATAAAATATGGGTGGTTAGCATAACAACCTACTATCTCCAACGTTGCAGGTTCCTTAAGTAAAATTAAAAGTCCTTTGGAAGGGACGTAAAATCGGAGTCCCGTTTCTAATCCTAGTTGGACCTCGATAGGTAAAATTTAGAACTCCCACTAGCATCCTACTATTATCCAAAGTGGTAAAGTGATGTAAAATTGATAAACAAACATAATATGGGAAAATATTACTTAAACATTCTAACTTTGTCTGGTTCACTGTGCGGACGCGTGCTAATCACCGTTTTTCTGTAATTTACGTATACCTGTATTATCTGTACTACCTGTACTACAAGTATTCCAATAAGATCTCAGTATTACAATACCCTTTTTAACGCCGTTCTGAATGCAGTATCCCCTTCTGAAAGCTCTGGCCGATAACTGTTACTCGCAACAGTTCGGGAGAGTAGCAGTTCCAAGTATTCGCTAGGTCCAGCAGCTGCGCCGTTGTATCTCTCCCCCGATGATGGGATCAGATGTTCTCAGCTGCCCAAGCAGATATGTCAATACACGATGCTCCCCTCGAATCAAACTCATGAATCGTCGTTGGTCTTCTTTCCGCCTGTCCAGGTAACTACATCAAGTGCCACCTAGTTCTGGGTAATTGTGACTGGTGTGAACAGTTTCATCACTTCATTATTTAGTTGGCTATTTGACTGCTTGTAGCATGATATAATTTGCTTCAATAAAGTAATTGAATCGCTCAACTAAACTCCACAATATAAATTACACCAATGATTCCACTGATCGGTTTGGTCACCAGCAGTATGATTTACATTTACATTTCAATATTTGAAGAATTATTCTAGACAAAAAAAAATCCTGCCAATCATGATTTTTTAAAACCAAAAAAATCACTGGATAATAAATTACATAGGAATTTTAACATTTTGTAAACAAAATTATATTATCTATAACTATTAATTTTTTTTTTCAAATTGACATTTTCTCATCAGCCACATTAAAAAATAATTTAATTTAAAATGATATTTATGGTTTTAAATAAATTGGTTCTGCGATTGTTAATGAGTGATATCAGTTTTAAATGAAAAAATTCTAATCATTACAGATAACAGACAAAAATTGTTTTCATTAATTTATTATTTATATATATATATATATATTTAAGTAACTAATAAAATTATAATGCACCAACTGTTTTTCCTTTTTTGCCTTTTTTAAAATATTAAACTATCTTTCTAATATTCATAGATATTAATAATTAATTGTTCTTATAGCTATAATTACAGAAATTCACACTCTAACATTGAATATTTATTAATATTTCTATAAAATACTTAACTAATTAAATAGTACTTCTATAATATGACAATAAGAAATTTATTTTGATCGATATTACAAAACCTATATTATCATCTGACAAACAGAATTGTGATTAACTTGAATCAACAATAAATTTCATAGATTTATTTATAATAGTACACTTAATTATTAAACAGCTCTTATAACACTTTTTTTATTAATTATAATTCCCCAAAAAACTAATTATTATTATCTTAACATTCTTTTAGCAATAGAATTTATTTATTTTTGCTAATAAATAAAATCATCAGTAGGTGTTTTCAAAACCTTTTAATTTTATTTCGGAAGGAGGGTGTTTTTATTATAGGTTGAATTTTATAAATAAAAACAAAAAAAAATTAAAAAATCAAATAAGTTTTTTAATATATTTCAGATTTTTTTCTTATTTTTTATTGTTAATGGGAACTTTGTTGAAGTTCTTATCATCTTGATAAAATACCGGGTTCTCCATTTTGAAATTATCTCACACCAAATGTAGCACTATGAATAAAATATGGAATATTAAAAAAAAATTTAATAGACCATTTCACTTTGTTAAAAATTAAAAAAAAAATGAACAATCATTATAATAGTAATTAATGATTAATCTTTTCATAGTGATACAGTATTTATTACATTCCCATTATTATAATTTATAAACAAAATCTTCACCTAGGAAACCAAGAACTGGCTGCTGATATCAGATTAGGATTTCATTTTGAAAACAAAATGTTTCGCAACTGTGCTTAAAATAGGTAATTGTTTTTTAATGAAAGATATAAATGCTCCATTATTTGTTATAGATTTGAAATCAATAATGTTATTGCACTTCTGATTTACAGGTATGATAAATCTCCATTTCAGATCTTTCTTCTAACATCTCTCAACTTTTTAAATAATCAAAATATGATCTGATATTTAATTAATTACTTAATTTATTTTTTTGGCAGGATGAGCTTGCTGTCGTATCATGTCCGTCAGTTGGCTTATATTTGCCTGATCATCTTGATCCTGTATATCATCATCCATGCTTTGCAGAGAAGGGAAGAAAAAGTCACTGACCGAGATGCTCAATTGTAAGACATATTTATATTTTTATAATCTTTTGATTCAACAACTTCTACTGCAAATAAGGTGCTTAATAATTTGCTTTTTTTCAGTTTCATTTTCTATTCTTCTTTAGTTTCTGCAATTTTGCATTCTCCTATGGTATTCTTATATTACTTTTTGAAAACCATGTGAACTATTTTTTAAAGCAAAAATTTCATTGAAGTTTTAAGGGAGAGAAATTTTATTTTTCTAATAGAGATTAGTTGATCTCACTTGAATCAATCAAACATTGAGTGAAAATGTATTTATTGACATAAAAAATAACCATTTGTTGTGTGCTATTCCTGTAATTATCTTTGTGGTGTAATAAAATATATATATATATATATATATATATATATATATATATATATATATCATCTGTAATTCACAAACGAACAAATTCAGCTTTTTGCAACTCTTGTTGAACATAATTAATAAGAACATTCCAAGTAGCACCATTTATAGGACATCTAAAGTACATTACAATAATGTTCTTACAACAATATGGAATTAGGATTTAACATTAATGTGAAACTTTAATAAAAAAATATTAATGTTACCATAGTGTTTTCAGTAAAGAACAAGGAGAGCATTTTTTTTTCGATTAAAAAACTGTATAATTCACAGCCAAAATCTAATTTTAAATGGCCTACTATACGAATTTGAAGCAAATGACCTATTTTCAGGCTGATTCTCTTCAATATTTATTTAAATATTTATTATGGAAACTGCTTTTGACAAGGCAATTGAATAGTATTTAGTTTAATGATTGTTAATATTCTTAAATCAATTCCAGTTATAGTTTTTTTTTTCTTTTCAGGCAGCTGATAGCAAAATATATTCAGTCAGGGAAACAAAATTCAGAAATATGGTAAGTTCTTATTCTGTATATGTTTTATTAATTTCTTTCTCATCATTCGAATAAAAACAAAAATGTACTCGTTCGAATAAAAAATAAAAAAATTAAAATGTACTCAATTTTGTGGTTTATGTAATTTTAGAAGAAAATATCTTTAATTTTAATTTTCAAAAAATAATAATAATATGAGAACCTCAGATGTTTACTGCTTTTCAGCAGAGGAGTTTGAATGCAGTTACTTTTTAAATCTTGTTATACTCTATGGGAAACTTTCTTTTGGCATACATAGCAGTTAGATCAAATGGTATGCATAATATTTGACCAATTTTCACATGAGATGAATGTAACTAACGTAAAATGGCAACTGTTTAACTCTGAGGTTCTGTAATGTAACCTTTTAAAACCAATAACCAGGATAGCCCAGTATGAAGAGTGCTGAGTTGCTATGCTGAAGATCCTGGGTTTTAATCCAGCTACGACAGTTAACTTATTTAATCTGTTAACAACCCTAGGTAGATCCTATGGTATCTGCAGGCTCTCCTGAGACTCAAACAGCCACTATAAACAGGGTACTCATTATCAGGGCTTAAACCTCAATGTTTAGCATCATCTCAGACCAATCACCTCCCTGTACAACCTTTTTCTTAGTAAAAACATTCTTTACCACTGCTCGAGGCCTTCATAGGTTGCAGGAATACAGTTAATACAGTACAGGACTACAGAATACAGGAATACAGGAATACAGTACAGGCTCGAGTTAATTTGAGTCCGCGAAACGGTCCAAACTGTGCACACTCGAGATAATTCAAGCTGTGCCGTATTTTATGCTGCTGTAATTTTCGCACTAGAATATATTCGAGAATTTAAATTAAATTAAAAAAATTATTTATTTTTTGTCGTTTTTTTTTTTCAAAAAAAGCGTGCACTAAGGGTTAATATTCTTAATAGTACACTTTTTCAGATAATTTACTATCTCAATTTAATTCTTCTCATTATGAAATAAAATCAATTTTATTTTTGGGTTTAATAACTGGTCATATGTGTTGTTAAGAGAGGGTTTGGATGGCAGTAAGAAGCGTGATAGATAGTATATAAATAAACATTTACTTAGTACATCATCCTGGTTTTGACTACCTGCACCATTTCCTTGTTCAGTAGATTTTAAAAATAGTTTTCAAATTTCAATCGTTGTTACAGTCCTGTATTTGAGAATTTTCTCTGCTTCCAGGCAGGGCAGACAGGCATGCAAGCACCCCCATCTGGATGTGAAAAGCCCAGACATTATGAAATTCATCAAGGATGAAGGACCAATAATCTGCAGTGAAGAAGAAGATTGGGTCAAGATAGTCGGTAGTAATGCAGTAATAACTCAAGAAGCTAAGAAAAAGTATGGTGATATAGAATGTTCTTTTACAGGTCAGTGCATGTTTGTTAAAAAATATACCAACTCTTTTGGATCATCTTTTATTCTGTAACCTCCTTATAAGGGTAAGAGGGAAATGAAATAATCCATATTGTTTTCTGTGATCCCTGAAATTTGCCAAGAACCATAAAATATGAATGTTTAAGATAAAAATATTAAAATCAATAAACTATACATTTAAAAACCATTACTCCTACAACAAATGAAATCTTGTGTATGGAAGTACTATTTTGTGACCATAATAAATGGTGTTCATTTTACATATACTAGGTTTGTAAATATAAATAAATTATATTGGTGAATTAAAATACCTAATGTAATTATAATATATATAAGCGAATTATGTGTTGATTTTGAGTTTTTGAATATGGCAAGATATGGCAATGGTTTGAGAAGGGACTATTGATGACTGAAGGTTAGGACTGTATGGTAACTTCAGTTGGTAAAATTGATTAATAAGATAGTGAAAACTTGTAATAAATGTGCAAGACTGATATTCCTTGTTTATTAGTATTCCTCGGAATCAATTTATGGCTTAAGTTATTGGGGCATACTTTGTATTGTTCCATCTGCTTGGCTTATGTGTAATATGTATACATAATTGTGCCATATATAGGTTGGAGAGGTCTCTATCTATTTCTGCCAAGTTCTAAGTGGTTACAAGAACATTGTTTCATTTATTTCTATTTAAATTTTGTATTTTTTGCTAATTTTCAGATATAATAAGGACTAATGACTTTACTAACCAAATCGGCCTGACCACGACTACGCACACTGAGTACATCCTTGAAGCTAGCGATTTTGTGAGAGTGAGGTGTGTCGGTGAATCTGGTAACAGGTATAAATGTTTATTTTCTATAATTACTTATTGTTTATTTCTCTCCCCACATTGAATATTTAACCAAATTTAAGAAAAAATAATTTTTTTTTTACTTTTAATTATGACAACTCGATTACCATATTATTTTGTGCATTATAATTATCCTTGAGGGGCAAAGCTTAAGAATAAGGGTTTCTAATTTTTTTTTTTCGTTTTACTACTTTTAACTTACAATAACCATATAAATGACGGTTAATTGTATATTTTCATCAGGTGGAGTAGTGTCTTGACTGGAGTGAGACATGATCAAGATATACTGGATCGTACTGGATGGCACCTACTACCCCACACAGCACTGGGGCTTAATGTATTAATGTTTGGATTTGATTCCCTGTCAAAAAATACATTTATGAGAAAGTTGCCTAACAGCTACAAATACTTTAAGGAGACCTTAAAGGGCGTTGTACTTGAAGGTTACAATATTGTTGGTGATGGTACTCCTCAGGCTCTGATCCCAATTCTCACTGGTGAGAGTCCATTCTTATATTGATTTATAAGTTTAATTTATTTTTTTATCATATTATATTTATTATTATTATTTTCATCTATTTTTTCACGCATTTGCGGGTTCAAACCAGAGATGGGGGACAAGTTCAGCCATCTGCAGTTATTAGTTTTTGCTATTACATTTTCCTATTATATATTTCAAACGTTCAGAAATTTTCTGACGATTCTGGCTGTGTCTAGGAGAACTGCCTGTTGAGTTGACCCTTATTATTATGCTCATCTATTTTTTCACGCATTTGCGGGTTCAAACCAGAGATGAGAGACAAGTCCAGCCATCCGCAGTTATTAGTTTTTGCTATTACATTTTCCTATTATATATTTCAAACATTCAAAAATTGTCTGACGATTCTGGCTGTGTCTAGGCGAACTGCCTGTTGAGCCTCCTTTAAAACCTTGACCGGAATTCCCAGATTCTTAATGCCCTCCACCGTGGATTTAGGCACCAATCCATTCGTGGAGATTATAATAGGTGTTACCATCAGGCTTTCCATATGGTATAGCTCCTTTAGCTCAGCCGCTAGTTCTTGATACTTTCGAAGTTTCTCTCCAACTGTTGAATTTACATTGTTGTTGTCGTTGGGGATCGCAATATCTATTATACTTGCTTTCCTCTCACTCGACTTTATAAGGAGGATATCTGGTCTATTATGATGCACTGTATGGTCTGTTATAATGGATTCATCCCAATATAGCTTAAGGGGACCTTTTTGTAGAATTCTATTGGGATGGTACTTATAATATGGTGCCTTTACATCTAGAAGATTGTATTTCACCGCGAGGGCTTGATGCAAAATTTTGGCCACATTGTTATGCCTCTGTAGACATTCATTGCCAGCCAACACTCCACATCCACCAGTGATATGCTGGATTGACTCCAATGTAGCCGAGCATAGCCGACATTTATCGGGCGTTGATGCATCTTTTAGAACATGCCTTCTTTATGATCTGGTGGCGATAACTTGGTCTTGAATTGCGATCACAAACTCCACTGTCTCGGAGAATATCTTGCCAGCCTTTAACCAATCAACTGACATCTCCTTGTCAATGGAGCTATCATTTAATTTGTGATAGAATCTACCATGTAAAGATTTTGTTTTCCATTCCGTCAACCTTTCATTTTCTGTAAGAACTACTGGTTCAGCATCGCTTTTTAGATTTAGTGCAGTTAGACCCGAATCCATCCTTGAAATAGTGTCATAAACTCTGTTTAAAATCTGTTTTTGTGAGGAAATATCGGCATAGGGCCCCTTCCTGCTTGCGGCAAGCTTCTTCGATACTTATCAAGCCACGTCCTCCTTCTTTCCTGGGTAAGTACAGGCGAGCTTTCGATGATATTGGTTGGTGGGCCGGTTCTTGTGTGAGAGTTGTTCTCACAAGACGATCCATCTCCTGCAGGCTGGTGTTTGACCATTGCAATATTCCAAAGCTATAACTGAGAGCAGGTATGGCCCACGTGTTTATGGCCTTAATTTTTCTCTTTCCAGTCAGCGGGGTTTTAAGGACTTTCCTTAATCTAATTTGTAAGAAGCTCTTGTTGCATGTCTTTTCGGGCAATTTTTAGATGCTGATGCATGCCTAAATACTTATATAATTTATTGGCCTCGAGTTCCTTGATGTACTCTTCCTCATTGGCCAGGATATTTGGCTTGCTAATGACTTTCCCTTTGGTTACATGGAGCACTGCACACTTTTCGAGGCCAAATGACATTCCTATGTTTCTAGTGTAACATGTAACGGCCACAACCATCCTTTGTAGCTGGTCTTTGTTTTTAGCATACAGATTGAGATCATCCATGTACCAGCTGTGGCTGATTGTGGTCACTTCATCGTTGATGATCAGCTTATATCCCTCCTTATTTTTGTGAAGGATCCTGCTTAGTGGAAACAATGCCATACAGAACTACAATGGGCTAAGACAATCCCCTTGGTATATACCTCTCATTATTTTTATTTGGTTGGCTGTACTGATAGCTCCGATTTTCAGCTTAGTTTTCCATCCGGACATTAGGTTTGAAAGGAGACTGCTTACTTTAGGTTGAATCTTGTAGATATCGAGTACCTTTAGAAGCCAGCTATGTGGAACAGAGTCAAAAGCCTTTCTGTAATCGATCCAGGCCATAGAGAGGTTTCGCTGTTTTTTCGCAACTTGCGCAGCAATAAATGTATCTATTACTAAGAGTTCTTTACAACCCCTGGCTCTTTTTTTGCACCCTAGTTGTTCGGTGGGTATCATCTTTTCATTGTCGAGATGTTCATAAATCTTCGTTGCCAAGATTGAAGTCAGAATTTTATATAGACCATTTAAGCATGTTATTGGCCGGAAGTCTTCGGGACGTAAGTTTAATTCGTTCTTTTTAGGTAGCATGTAAGTGATGCCATCAGTGAAACCATCTGGGAGCGTTTGCTTTTCATCGAGTATTTCCTGGTAGTTTTTGGCCAGCGATTCATGCAAGCAAGGGAATCTTTTAATCCAATAATTTTGAATTCCGTCAGGCCCAGGTGCCCCTCAATTTTTCATTTTCCTGACTGCTTCCGAAAAATCTTCCACTTCTATAGTAACTTAATTCATTTGAGAGGCATTCTGGAAACTTTTCATTTCTTCTTTTATTCATGTGCCATCGATGTGTTCCCCCGGTTTTTCCCAGACACTTTTCCAAGAGGCTTCGATTCCATCGGGGTAAGTGCTCGATATTTTTTCCTTTTGCACTAGGTTTCTATAAAACTGGCGTTCATTTTGCCTGAAAAGCTGATTTTGTTCCCTTTGCAAAGCTGCCTCACTATATCTGCATAATCGACTTGCATAAACTACTAGCTTTTGTTTTAGGTTATCTAGGTACAGAGTCAGTGTATTAACTCATTTTTCGGTAAAGTGCCCAAGTTTTGTACTATTATCTCATCTATTTTCCTTTTTGTTTTGGGTTTTGCAGCTTGAGGGTTAAGGATATAGTTTGAGATGATGCCAATTTTTTCATGCAAGTTGTTAATTTTTCTTTGAAGTCTTTTCTTCCATGGAGGTATTTCCCTGCTTCCAGTTGGGAGTTTTGTTTTACTTTTATTTTCCATTTTTATGCCGAGTTCTAACGCAACTATCTTCGCAGTAGTATAAATCCAATGAGGTATATCTTGAAGTCCATTATTAGGGCGATATTTTCCTTAAGTATATTATTCATTGCATTGGTTACTTTAAGCGTTGTCCTGTTGTACGATACTCGGGGCAATGGTGGTCGTTCCCGAAGAGGTATTCCCTCGAGCATAACATGCTCAGTTAAAAGTGCATGATTCGATCTATTTTCTACATCCAAGTCATCCGCTCGATTCTCTGCCTCTCTACTACTGACTGATGTGTTTACTCTGTCGATTTCTGAATCTATCCTTGCATTCAGAGCTATCAGTTAGCTCGACATCACCTTCAGTGGTCATTAACACGCGAACCTCTTCTTTAAGTTGTTTAAGTTTGTTCGGAGAGAGAAAACCGCTTGCTAGTATTACTCTAACTTGATCACTAAGCCTCTGTGTACTTACATCAATATCCGGAAAAGACACTCGCCAGTATCCCTGGCACTGGCAACCTGAATACGGTTGAGATATCCTGTTTTATCTGTTTCGAGTTTTGTTGCCAAGTAGTATGCCCGGATGACAGCCTTATTCATACCTGGCGTCCATTTCGTCCTCTTTGCACCTCTTGGTCTCTGTTGTCAACTTCGCCCGGGTCGAGAATGTCTCTCCTCCAAGCTTGAACTCGAACTATGGGCTGGTAAAGGTTGCAGCCTTGCGGTCCTTGACGACAGGGTAGTGCCGCTCGCTCCACTATTCCCTGAAGGAAGCTGTCGAATGTTCCCGCCCGATGCAGCTTCAGTATCGGGCTCGTCCGAGGCTAATCTCCTATTTCGTAGCTCCATATTTAATGGGTAAGTGCATTTTATACCTTCCTGCCAGGTGATTGAAGCAGACACCCCTAACTGAACACACTGACCAGGTTGCCACCCGATTCGGGAACCGTCGCAGCTGGGTTTTACTAGTTTTGGTCCGCCCCGGGGATTTTATTTCCCCGGTACCCACCATATCTGGTGAGTCCCCTATCCGCCATCTGGGGAGGTGCCCGATGGGAGACTAGAAACACCTCACGGGTGTGTTGTTATTATTATTATATATGTTATTATATATTATTATTTATATTTATCATTTATTTATTTAAATTATCTCTGATGGAACTGGATTCAACATAAAATGTTCACTAAGTATCATTCAAAGTTATTTTGTTTATAAATATTTTTGCTAAAATTTCAAAATTAAAATATTTATAATGTATTAATATGAAAATCTTTGATATATTAGAATTATACTCAAATAATGGATTTGGTCATTGCTTACTTGTTTCTCACTGAAGATCCAAACACAAGGTAGTGCTAACAAAGGGTTGGCTAACCTCAATATAATAATAACAATAATAATAGTAATAATACAATTATGAAATCAGTCATTGAATATTTTTGCAGGCAAGACTGAGTTGGAACTCCCAGACACAAGGAGGAGAATGGGTTCAAAGGCAGTTCACGTCAATGTGTATCCTTTTGTTTGGAACAATTTCAAAGATAATGGTTATGTCACAGGTTAGTGATAATTATTTTACATGCTTACCATTTAGTAATAAAATGTTTAATTTTACTTATGATGTATTTTAACATTACTATATTTTTTTTCAGTAAAGAATTTTTAAATAGCCTGATAATTGTGGAGTCATATCTGACATCTCCACTATCACATAAAATGATAATGTCAGAGCCACATCGGTTCTTTTACAAAATTCAGAAATTATTCGGGTTAGATCAAACAATCCTCTGCCTTGACACACAAGGCCTCTGTTCGTGTATATTATATTCGTGTAGATAGTTTATATTAATTAAATTATAAAGTAAGAAGGAAGAAGAAGAAAACAAAGGATTAGGTTCAACAAATTCGTCAAGTGATATATACCAAATGCAACATTTAGAATAGAATAGAAAAGTAACTTTATTCTGGGGCAAAAATCCTTAGTTACGCCTTCTTACGGAAGGGACGTTAAACGGGAGTCCCGAACTTGTTTGATATCAGGTACTCGTTAAAAATCCCTATCCTAAATAATCCCGGACAGGCAAAATTTAGAGCTCCCAATGTAGTATCATCCGATTAGCCATAGCAGCAAAAAGTGACATTAAATGAATAAACAAACAAAATTCTGGGACTAGCTCCCTTTAGAACATCAAACATGAACATAAAAAGAAACATAATATACATCTGTCCGAAAAAAAAGAAACAATTATACAAATCTGCTTATGAGCTGTTATTTTTTAAAATGGTATTATTCCATTTTTTTATATTCGCGATATCTAAAGTTTGAATAACTTTAAAAATTATGTTCAAACAGGTTAGAACTTAGCCAAGAGTGAAGTTTTAAACCCTAGAGTGATGCTTTAGGTCTTTTAAATTTTATTTTGAAAAAATAATCATTAAATGAGTTTTTGAGATCCAAATGGACATACGCCACTTACAAAAATAATAGCTCTAATATCATGAAGAAATTATATTCATAAGTTATTTATAATGTGTTCATTGGTGTATAGTTTAAAAATATACAAGATAGAATAAAATTGGATACAATAGACACAAATATATATATATATTTTTTTAAATTTATTTATTGATATTTACAACTGTATTACAATTATACGACAAGTAAATAGAATGCGTGTTACATAATGACATGAGAATGACAAGTAGAGAAACTACCAACTGGTAGTACTCAAATCAAAGTTCAAATAAGAAGGTCACGTGGCCATCTTATTTTCAGAAGCCTCGGAGGATTATCGGGAATTGAAGAGGAAGCTAGTTTTGAAACTAGAGGGTTTGAGTGGGAATGAAGTTTGCTATGAAAGGATAGATACCGGGTTCGGGCCAAATCAGCAACAAAAGGGACATTAAGGTCGTTATGGATGACTTTATTCTTAACAAAATAAGGAGCATTGAGGATTTTACGAAGGATTTTGGATTGTAGGGATTGGATACGAGAGGAATTCGATGGCTTAGTGGAGCCCCATAGCTCTATTCCGTATACAAATATATTGAATTGATAATTCTACCGAGTGTGAATTGAGGAGTAAAAAAATTAAGTATTTTTTGAATTTTTGTTTTCCTGCAAATTAATAATTAGTGAATAACTGTTTAATCTATATGAAAGATAAATTTAAAAAAAAGTTATATATTCTTACTGTTGCCTTGTTTTTATTATAATTTATAAGCTAATCCTGATACTATCATTGACATTTATCCTTACCTTGTAGCCTACATGGAAGATACTCCTGGAACTGGCATCTTCACTTATCGCTTGAAAGGCTTCAATGAGGTGCCTACGGACCATTACATGCGTCCATTTTACCTTGAGGCAGAACAGGACTACAGTAGATTCAAAAAATATTGCATAGGTTCCATTCCAAGACATAAGGTAAAATTTATGGTTTATCTTTAACTTTCAATGTCCATTATCAATATTTATTATACATTTTAATGCTTCATTTTTTATAATATCGGTTTTTCATCTGCAACTCAAAAGCTATAAATTCAAATAAGTAAAGTAAATAAACAAAGTAATCTGTTTTAGCCGGCATTCGCCGACAGACATTCAAACCTAGAATAAATGCCCGTAGAGACAACAAGGGTAATCTCACCACTGATAGAAGGCAGGCTCTGGAACAGTGATAGCTTTACTTCAATGACGTGGCTGGAATAGAAAGAGAGGTAATAGAGATGCCACCAGGGGAATTGGAGTCCCCTGCTATGGACAATGTTTATGAAGCTGTGGAAGAGCTAAAAAACGATAAAGCTCCGGGACCAGATGGACTCTCCCCTCAACTGTTTAAGTATGGAGGATAAGAATTAGTCCTCTATAATATAATATAATAATGGATGGAAGATGGACGAAATCCCTTGTGAATGGTGCAAAGCAGTTATATGCCCGATTTACAAGAAGGGGGTGTGCTTGATTGCCATAATTATCGTGGTATATCCCTCTTACCATCTTACCTGTTAGAAGGTGTTCTCTCGGATACTTTATAAAAAAACTGCTTCCTTTTGTCGAGCAGATTAGGAAAGTACATTAGCAGATTAAGTAAGATTCTGGAGAGGTGCAGGGAGTATAATATCCACACACAACACCTGGTCATTGACTTCCGAATGGCCTATGATAGTATAAAAAGAAAAGAGGTATACCTGGAGCTTCTGGAAATGGGAATAGCACTGAAGCTGATACGACTGATTAGGGCTACGATGAAGAAGGTACAATGCACAGTGCGTGTTCAAGGTGATCTGACTGAAAGCTTTGAAACTCACAAAGGGCTGAGACGGGGTGATTGCCTCGCATGCCTTCTCTTCAATTTGGCCCTTGAAAGTGCAGTGTGGAAATCTGGAATACAAATTGGGGGAACTATATTCAATAGTTCTTCTATGATTTTGGCCTTTGCCAATGACATAGATATTGTTCACGTAGGCTTCCATGGTTGTTGATATTCTTCTTCTGGGATAGACAGTGTCATGTTGGTGCTAGTAACCAAGCTTTCGCTCTTCATTTTGTGATCTTCTTCAGGACTAGTCAGTTAATGAAGAGCTGGTGGTTGGCGTCGATATATTTAAACCTGAGAGGCATGGTCTCGATCGAAGTCGGCCTTCCCATTGGCTGGCCTGTACCAGTCGTGTTGTGTTTGGGTTTGTTCGGTGGGGTCGGTTTCATCTGTGTGTGGATAGTAAGGTAATGTGTGGGTCTTTTGTTGGATGGCAGGATACCAGTTTTTGCTAAGTTTATAGCCATCTTTCTTATTGAAATTGTTGGTTCTTTGACAATTTCGATAGCCTCTCTTATGCTATGGAGATGTTAGCTTCTTTTACAAGGATGGTGGTGTTTTTGAAGAGTATATAGTGGTAAGTGTTGTGGAAGGTTCTGCTACAGCCGATTTTTCTTTCTTGAAATTCTTGAAGCAAGATATGTGTTCTTTGATTCCTTTTTGGATTGTCTTTCCTGTTTGTCCTACGTAGATCTTGCCGCAGGAACAGGGTATACTGTAAATGTCTGAGGTACGTAGTCCCTATTACTTGTCTCCAGATGGCGAAGTGAAGAACGACTTGACATCAAAGCTCACCAGGATGTCTTCTTTGTTGATCTGGATAGTCTTGATGGTGTCTACAAATTATTTAGAGTTGCAGTTATTGTGTATTGTTTTGCCAGTGTGGGTTTTGATTAGGTCTGAGATGTATTTGAAGAGATGGTATGTAGGCGAGCCAATGGTGCTAACTATAGGTCTCATAGGGATGTCGTTTTTGTGTATTTTGGGTTGTCCATACAGTCTTGGTGGGGCGGGATCGGATATTATGAGTCGTATGGTTTTCAGTGTCTTAGTTGTGCTGATATTGAAAATAGTGTGAATTTTCATGTTAATATCATTTGTAGTGTCCTTGTCTAGTTTCATGTATGTGCCATCATTGAGGATTTTCTTCCTTTTGTGTAGGTATTGGTCTTTTTTCATGATGACTGTGGCGTTTCCTTTCTTTGCAGGAATCACGAGAAGATCGTCTCGTTTCTTTTGTGTAGTCAGTGAGTTGAATTGTTCTTTGGAGAGGTTGGGTCCTGGTGGCTTGGCTCTGTGTAGGACATGACTAATGTCCTGCCGCATAATTAGTCATGTCCTATGGCAGAAATTAATCGTAGAATCATGTCCTCAAATAAAGGTTATTTCAGATTACTGAAGCAATATAGAAGCAGGGTTATTTCTCAAAACACGAAGGTGCATTTGTATAAGACCTTGGTAAGACCAGTTCTTACTTATGCCTCCGAATACTGGACATTACCCAGCTTACAGGAGCCCTTCTACTAAGGTTCGAGAGAAAAAGATTGAGGAGAATTTATGGACCGGTTTGCACCAATGGGATATGGAGGATAAGGACAAACACTGAGCTAACAAGACTCTACTAGAGTCCAGATATTTTAAAGGTAATAAAAGTAGGACGGCTTTGATGGGCAGATCATATAATGAGAATGACCCAGGATCAGATTCCTAAAATGGTCCTAGACGAAAGGATTTATAGGGCAAGAAGAGTGGGAAGACCTCGGCTGCGATGGATCAATGGAGTGTTGGGGGATGCCAGGTCCATCTTGGGAATCCACAATTGGAGAGCAGTGGCAACGATTAGAGAAGACTGGCGAACCAAAATGCAGGAGGCCTTGACTCTACAGGAGTCGTAGCGCCACGGATGATGATGATGATGAATCTGTTTTAAGAAGAGTTTAAATACATTTATTGCTCCCTTTCTTTGGAAATAAAATAAATATATACAGCCAATGTTTCTTTTCTTTTTCTTTTTAAATTTTAATTGCTCCTGTTAAACTAGCCTGGAAAAAGAAATCAGTTTTAGTTAAGCTGCTGGAGTTACAGAGTCTGGAACTATAGGCAAGCTGTTGCTATACTAGCTGTATTCATTCCTACTCTTGTTAACTGCATGTCTTACGATTACAAACTTCAGTTTCACATATCATTTATTGTGTTGTTATTAATCTTTTTTCCCTCTGTCATTATTTTCCCCTGATTTTGAATATGAAAAACTGTGTACATGATATAAGTGGTGTATACATGAAAAGTATTTATAAAAATTCCAATTACTATTTTAATAGCTTTTTATCACACATCTAATACCTTAAGTGTGGAGTACATTTTTTTTTCCTTTGAAGTGAGGTGACAATTTGGTTGGATATCCACACTCATTTCCAGTTGTTGGAGATATATTGCCTAAAGAAAACTTTTAAGCATTTATCAACTTAAATGCAAGAACATGAATTTAATTATTAAGGAGCAGATATATTTTTTTATACTCTATAAAATTATTAAAAATAAGATATGATATTGATATATTTTTTGTACCATTCAGACTTGCTTTGTTGTTTGTTTTTATTCTTTATTTATCGAAACATAAGTTTCATGTTCTATCTTCAATATCATCTTACTTAACACCCAAACTATTTCAAAAGAATCATTTAGTTTTGGAGACCTTTTGTTGACAAAAAAATAAAAATAAGCATTTTTGGATTTAAAAAAAAAATTATAGTCGATTGTTTGAAGTTTATAAATTTATTATGTAATATAAATTATAATGTTGAAGTACTGTTACAGATCATGCTGGACCAAGCGAAGAACATGTACACTGTATATAAGGACCACCCAAAATTTATTTTTGGATTCCACGGAGAGCTGTCTCACGATTCTTACAATCTGATTGGAGCAGCAGACAATGATCTCAAAGAGTGGCTAGTATGGTTTAAGTCCGAAGGCCACCTCAACAATACCCTCTTGATTCTGATGAGCGATCATGGGCATAGGTACCTATTCATACATTCATTATTAATATTATTATCTTCAGCCTATTAAGAACATTAATCATTTTTATTAAAGTGTAATTGAAGGTTCAGATTTATTGTTAATTCGATCATCTATATTTTTAGTCTTCATTTATAGGAAAAATCGTATCAACCTGTGTTAAATGTTACAGTCAATCCTTTATTTAAATTATCTTCCGTCATCAATTACTATGCTGTTCTATTCCTTCACATATTATCATTAAGTTATCAATAACCAGGTTTGCTGAGGTGCGGAACACACAGCAGGGCAAGTTGGAAGAAAGATTACCATGGTTCAGCTTTGTTTTGCCACAGTGGTTTGAGACAGCTTATCCAGTGGCCGCTGCCAATCTCCGCAATAACATTCATCGGCTGACTACGCCATTTGACATTTATCCTACTTTAAATTCAGTGCTCATTCCTCCTCCTTTCATAAAAGGAAACATTTCTCACAGGTCCATCTCGTTATTTCAAGAGGTAAGTAAGGAAAGCTATCAAATTAGAAAACTATAATATTAAAAAAAATAGAAACGATAATAGTTAAAAAGTAAATTATCAATAAATTCAACATGTTATTTAACAGCTCATCAGGATTTTTTAGTTTCTATATTTCATCTAGAATACATACTCTTCTTTGGTTCTGCCATACTGTGATATCAACAATTTATTTTCCATTTTTGACACGAAACCACTTAATCAATTAGGTGCCAAAGGAGCGAACTTGTGCAGATGCTTTTATAGAACCCCATTGGTGCGCCTGCCTCGATTGGGAGTCTGTCAGCTGTAATGATCCAGTCGTGCTTGGAGCCAGTCGACATCTTATAAGTGGCATAAACAAGTTAGTTCAGCACTTGCTACTATCTGAAATATAAAGTAACATAAAAATAAGATAAACACATTTTTACAATTCCTAACAATTATTGGGTTTATAATAATAACAATCGAAATTCAAAGGTTAAAAGCCATTAAACAGATTTGTTAGGGTATACAGAGAATGACAATTCTGTGCCACTGATATATTGGGAGTTAAATAATTGATTGACAGCTCCTTTAAATTATTGCCTTTTTGAACTTTAGGTAAAACTTTTCGAGGTTCTTTTGAGAATATATTTAACCTCTTTATTTCCTTCAGTACTTCTCAAGTGTTCTTGAATATAAAGTTTTCTTCGGAATGGGGTATATTTTAAAACTAATTACTACTAGTCTAAGATTCCAAGTGAGATCGACCTTCACCCATCTGCATACCTGATTAAAATTATATTTTATTGAATAAAATATGACTGTTTATTAAAGCACATTCAACATTAACTTTTTGTTCATACGCCTAGTAGCAAATGAAACCACTAATCACATTGAATGGATCTTGTTATATCTACAGCCCCAATGAATAAGTGATTAAGTCAAATTTTGTCCAGAGCTAGTTAACTGAATTAATGGTAGCAGAATGGTGTCTTACTTGTAGATTTTGATTTGAAATGGAGTTGAAATATAAGCAATAACTCCTTTTCCAGCCAATGCCTTTCTGTCTTAGCCCCTTATTCACTACGAAAATAACACGATTCTGCTTCTCTAAGCGTAAAAAAATCATCTGGAACCATACTTACAGTGGTAGCTTTTTATTAAAGATTCAACATAGGTAAAACCTTTGTATTCTTAACCTTATGAGAATCTTATCCTAAGTGAAGCACAGAGTTGTTATTATCAACTAAAAATTCATGAGGCGGAAGTCAAATTTTACTTTGCTTTTTCCTTAAATAATTATTTTATTTTTGGAAAAAAAAAATTTCTCAAACTAAAACCTGTATTCCCAACTATGACATGCATAGAACAATGTTTTATAATTCATTTGTTATAAATGTGTTTGTAGCCTCATAGACAGGAAAAGCATTCATTGCAAATACTTTTATACCATTTTTGATTACAGCTACAATTCTGAATATTCAGATGAATGTCAGACCCTGCAGATGAAAGAAGTACAGTGGGCTGCTCGCCTCATTCCCTCAAACGCTCTTCGCAGATTTAAGTCGTCAAGAGATAGTGATGGTTTTGTACCTGACCTATCAGCAGACACTCAGATAACCAAAGTGACCTACCAAGTTAAGGTACTTGCTTCACCTGGCGGTGCCATCTTTGAAGCCTCTTTGTCATACGATCTATCTCAAGAGGAGTACTCTTTCAGGGTAAGTTCTTAATTTAAATATTAAACAGTTGTTACAAAGATGGCCGCCGATACGGTTCACGTTTGACAACGCTCTGTGCTTACTGACATTATTCAACAAGTTTTAGTTAGTGCTCTGCTGTTAAATTTCGTAGACAGTATTATTATAAATAACAGTACACTCTGACAATTACAGTGAGTGAGGTGAGTGAGCAATTAACTATTAACATTGCTAAACGTACTAAGTACAATAGTTTACCTGTTAGCAGAGTGGGGCGTTATCTTGATCCCCTTCTCAAGGTCTAGGGCTCGGTGCAACTTATATCTTTACGAAGCCTACATATACCAGACAATTATAATTATTATTATTATTATTATTTTAATTTTTTTTTTTTTTTTTTGGGACCTTAATTGATTTTTGTTGTTGTTTTAAATATAATTGTACATATATATTAGTGTAGTTTATTTTTAAGTATTGATTTAGAAATGTTTCTTTTTTGTTATTTCTACTGTTATAAATAATTTTTCTATTAATTTCAGTTATTTTCATTTATTTTTATTTTTTAAATGGATTCAGAGCGGTCATTAGGTACTGAATCGGAGGACAATGTAACAATGTCCGAAATTAGTGAAACTGATTCACAATATCTAAAGTATCGTCAACTTGAAAAACGGCAGCGAAATGCTGCTCCCGGGTCTGCTGGTACCTCTCCAAAAAAAAAGAAAAACAAAAACAAATCAGCGTTAAAGCCAACCTCACCACCAAATACCCGTAGTAAAACATCTGCACCCATAAAAAAATCAATAATTAATATAACAACCAGCAATCAATTTGCAGCCCTCGAAAATGTACCCACAGAGCCACCTCAACATCAAGAAACATCTCAGATTTCCGAACCGGTTCCACCTCCCATTTTTGTCTCAAATGTTCAAAACTTCTTGACCTTCTGTCAAGAAATAGCCAAACTGATCGGAACAACCAATTTTAAATGTTATTCTCGTGTGAAAGACATAAAAATTAATACGAACACCAAAGAGAATTACAAAAAATTGGTTTATCATCTCACCGAAAAAAAATATCACTTCCACTGCTACCAGTTAAAAGAAGATAAGGCCTACAGAGTTGTTCTGAGAGGTCTTCACAGTACCACACCTACTGATGCCATCAAACGGGACTTGGAAGAGATCGGCCACAACGTCAGAAATATATCGGTCGTCCTACATCCCGTTGAAAAGTTCCCCCTACCGTTATTTTTCGTAGATCTGGAACCAGCCAGAAATAATATTGAAATATTCGATATCAATAGGCTTGTCTATTCAGTCGTTCGCTTTGAAGAGCCAAGGCAAAGACCTTCAATTGTCCAATGCACAAAATGCCAAGCACTCGGACATACAAAAGCGTACTGTCACTATCCGGCCAGATGTGTCAAATGTGCTGGAGCACATGCAACAGAAATATGCAAGAAAACAAGGGAAACACCTGCAAAGTGCGTGCTATGCGGTGAGGACCACCCAGCAAATTATAAAGGATGCATGGTGCATAAAAATCTACAGAGGCTAAGATCCCACCATGCACCATCAAATAGCAAAGAAGTAAATGCCAAAGAAGAAATAGAAAAATTACAAGACATTTCATTTCATAGTAATCAACAGCAGCCGTTGACCTCAACAAATATTAATCCTCCTCAACAGGGACAAAAAAATATTCATTCATCAGTCGAAATCAGCAGCCCCGACATCAACAGATCCGGCAACAGGCGCCTCAAACCTCCCAATCCCAGCCAATGGTTCCCAAATCTCATCCACCTCCACTACCTCCACGCCAAGACATCCCTTCTCACCATCTTCCTCTACGGGTGAAGCTTCCACCTCAGAGTGAACCCACAATTCCATCCCAAACTTCTTCCATTATAAACCTCCAAACCCAAACACCATTGAAAGTCGAAGCAGCTCACAGTGTCCCAAGAAGGGTCCAACTCCCAACCAACTTTCCAATAAACACTAATCCTCCATCTCAACCTTCTGTCCATTATCCTAGTCCCAGTCAAAATCCAGTAGACATCAACACAATCCTTTCGACCTTCTTATTTGAACTTAATAATACCATCAAACCACTCATTTCCCTTCTAACCCGACTCCTTTCCGAAATGCCATTTACTACCCCACGATGAACACTAAGCCCCTATCAATCATACTGTGGAATGCAAATGGCCTACATAACCATCGAGACGAACTTGACTTATTTCTTCATGACAATCACATAGACATTGCCCTATTGACTGAAACACACTTCACAAAGCGATCATATTTTTACATACGTGACTACATTACTTATAGATCAGATCATCCTGACAATACAGCACATGCCGGTTCTTGTATCCTTATCCACAAATCCATTCCTCATTCTCTTATTCCTTCTACTTCAACTGACGCCATTCAATCAACTTCAGTAACCATTTCAACTAGTCCTTTCCATATGACATTCTCAGCTGTATACTGTCCTCCTGGTAACTCCCTTTCTTATAACCTCCTCGAATCCTTATTCCGATCCCTCGGACCGCGTTTTATTGCCGGAGGAGACTACAACGCCAAACATCAACGATGGGGTTGTCGAACATCCAATTCCCGTGGTAGCATCTTGTCCCGAATTTCAACCTCTAATAGTTTCTCAATCCTCGCACCCATAAACCCTACTTATTGGCCTACATCGCTCAAAAAACGTCCAGATATTCTTGACATATTTGTTTCCTCACAGATTTCCTGCAATCAAACAACTATAAAATCCCTGGATGACCTTTCCTCTGATCACAGTCCAGTACTACTTCAAGTACATTCAATTCCTATTCCTAAGCCCTCTCATCTCAGACTGATTACTGGACGTGTAGACTGGGATAAATTTCGATCGAATCTGGAAAATAATTTAGACCTCAAAATTCCGCTTAAAACAAAAGTTGACATCAATTCTGCAATAGACAAACTAACAAACGCAATACAAACCAATATAAGAGATAGCACCTTACCAAGGAAAAATCATTATCAACAGAATAACTGGCCACTTCATATTCGCGAGTTATTAAAAGAAAAACGACGGGCAAGAGCGAAGTGGCACCGCACCAGATATCCATCGGACAGGAGTCATTATACCAAACTAACCAACAAATTAAAATCAGAGATCAGAACATTCAAAATTCAAAATTTGTATTACCGTACAGAAAATCTGAGTACTACTGACAAATCCTTATGGAATACCACTAAAAAACTCCTAAAATATAAACATTTCAACCATCCACTTTTAACCGAATCCCAAACCTGGTCAAGATCTGATGAAGAAAAATCACAAATTTTCGGCCAGCACCTATTCAACACATTTAACCCTCATCCAGATATCCTTAATCCAATCCACTCTGAATGCATTGAAGCAGAATTAAGTATTCCTCTTCAGTTGTCCCCTCCTCCTAAAGCATTCCATCCTTCCGAAATATCAAACATTATTCACAGATTACCCGTCAACAAAGCCCCTGGCCACGACCTAATCACATCCCATATTCTAAAACGCCTTCCTCGGAAAGCGATCCTACTCCTTACATATATATACAACGCTGTACTCCGCACCACGTACTTTCCTGATTCCTGGAAATTATCCATAGTTAAGATGATACCAAAACCTAAAAAACCACCAGAACTCTCATCCTCTTACCGTCCTATATCTCTCCTGCCCATAATGGGCAAAATACTTGAAAAACTCATTCTGAAACGTCTTCATCCTATCATAAAATCCAATCAAATAATCCCAGATCACCAATTTGGTTTCCGAACATCACACTCCACTATCCAGCAATGTCATCGTGTGGTGGACGTTGTCTCATCCGCATTAGAGCGCGGAATGTACTGCGCGGGAGCTTTTCTCGATGTAGAGCAGGCTTTTGATCGAGTCTGGCATCCGGGACTGTTGTACAAACTCCGTAAATTCTTACCTTCTACTTACTTCCTTATTATCAGTTCCTACCTCAGTAATAGAGCCTTTAAAGTAAACCATAATTTTACCTACTCTTCCCTCTTTACCCAGTCTGCCGGAGTTCCTCAAGGTAGTATCATGGGTCCCATCCTATACACGATATATACAGCTGACATCCCAACCCATCCAAGCACTGTCCTCACTACGTACGCTGATGACACATGTGTGTTATCAGTAAATAATGATCCATTTGTTGCATCCCAAACTCTTCAATCCCATATCTCAAACCTTCAAGAATGGTGTCAAAATTGGAGAATTAAAATTAATCCTAACAAATCCCATCAAATTACCTTCACCCTTCGTCGTAAACCTACAAATTCCTGCCCTACTGTATCCTTTAATAATATTCCTCTGAACCCTGTCGAACAGGTACGTTACCTAGGACTCCATCTGGACAAACGTCTCACTTGGAATCCTCATACAAGACTGAAAAGACAAGAAACTGCTCGTCGTTTTCGCCTACTTCAACATTTACTGGACAAACGCTCTAAGCTCCCAATAAATTACAAAAGACTCATTTACATGACAGTTATCAGGCCTATTTGGACATACGGAGTTGAGCTTTGGGGCTCTACTAAACCATCCAATTCATCTCGTATCCAATCCTTGCAATCCAAAATCCTTCGTAAAATCCTCAATGCTCCTTATTATGTCACAAACAAACTCATCCATCATGATCTTAATATCCCATACGTTACTGATTTGGCCCAAACTAGATACCTATCCTTCCATGACAAGCTCCATACACACTTGAATCCGCTAGTCTCTCAACTTGCTTCCCATACTATTCCTGATAACCCTCCGAGGCGTCTGAAAAGAAGATGGCCTCGAGACCATCTACTATAGAACTTTTTGGAGTGCTACCGATGGGTAGTTTCTCCACAAGTGCTTTTCAAGTCGTATTGTACATATAGCAGATTTACTTATTGTAATAGTATTATAGTTGTAAATATCAATAAATTGAATTAAAAAAAAAAAAAAAAAATATTAAACATTAAAAATTGATAACTTTAGTTTCATTTATATAAAACTATAACCAGCAATGATCTTTAAATCCTAATATCAATATCAACCTTATTATTTTAAAAAAATCAAAATCATTAGTTTATCGGAAAAATTTTATCATAAATTATTCTTTATGATGAAATTATTCGTTACCACCTCCCTGCACAACCTTTGTCCTCGAAACAGTACATTACCGTACCACATAGTGAATCCAAGACCCTTCATGGGTTGAAGTGGTAAAGGTTTTTTTATTTATTAATAACTAATTGTATCGTCTTTATATATTTAAGTTGTACTTCTTAAAAGGGATCATTTACTCATAGCTTATATTTATAAGATATCTTATATAGTAATTTACAAATGCTCATTTTTTTAGTAACTGAGTAATTCAGGAAGTAGATATTAAAGAATGTTTTTACTAAATTTTATATAAAGTGCAATAATTGATTTTTTTTTTTTAAATCTGTAAACAGATTGAAGATGTCAGCAGAATCAATCAGTATGGAGCTCAAGCCAGTTGTGTCGAGCAATCACAGGAACAGTTACGGAAATTTTGCCTTTGTAAAAAATAGAGTTATCAATGCTATTCATCTGATAACATTATTTTTTTTTAATGTTTATTCTAGTGCCAAATTTATTATTTTTGATCTCTTATGTTGTCTAAGTTGTATTAGGTCTTAAAAGAAATTAATGAGCTAATTTTATTAATAGGCCAATTGTCTATTAGGATGAGAATTTAGGTTTTTCTTTGTTTTTGTGCACCGTCCATTTCTTATGGATTAGTGGTATTTTATCAATCATACAGTTAAAAGCAAAATGAAGTTTGAAAAACATAAACTAGTAATTTAAATAACTAATATCAAGCCTAAATCTTACAAAGCATGGGCAATATTAGCCCATCTTTATTACACTGAGAAAATTTTTATTCTTTTGATTTGCTTTAGACTCTTGAGAATGGAAGATTGCAAAGTTTATGCTAACTAAACAATATTCATAGACATTGATATTTTTATTATACTTATTATCTATCTTCAGGAACTATCGTGAAATTACACTACTTTTTTTTCAATAAATACCAAGGAAAATAAATTAGCTAGACTGCTATATCTGTCTTTACTTTTTAGATGTCGGTACACACGGATTATGCTTGTCAGGAATTGACTTGGGCCAGGAATTAAATGTGCATTGTTGCTGTAATTTTCTCACAAAGTTAGGTAATAACCTTTAAAGTAAATCTTTTAACCTAAGATTTACTTAGGTTACAAAGCATTAACTGAAATGATCTGTCAGGATGGAATGATTAGTTTCAATGATATCTAAAACTACTGACTGATTTGAAGAAATAATTACATTTTCTGTAAGTTCAATCATCGGTTACTTACTGATTGTAGGTTGGCAAATCAACATGAAATAACAAACTTACTAAATTTGCAATAACAGACAATTTAAAAATATACAATTTGTTCACTACCACTTATCCATAAAGGCATAAATTATTAAAGTATTATTTTAGCAAACAAAAAAAGAACTAGCATATTTTTGGATATATTATTTGAGTTTCATAATGATTAAAAATAGAGTAATTTTACATTTGCATAATTTATAATATAACAACTTAATTGTAAGATATAATAAGAATGGTTCACATTAACCATGCAACCATCCTAAATCAACTGGAGAAAGTCACCGGTATTTTCAGGGTTCCCTAAGTAAAAAAAAATCATGCCTTCTCTATATCAAAGTATAAAATAGTGAAGTTTATGCAATGAGGGCTCATTCGCTGAATGAGTTACACTCATGTTTGTGTTATTCGGTGTTAAGGCCCATTAAAAAATCTTATGCATGTTCAATCTTCCCTAAAAGAAAGGAATATCGGGACACTTTTAAAATGGAATGACTATTTTCTGTGTTCAATATATCTCTATTGGTTAATTGCATCAAACTAAAATAATTTGATTTGATGGCATGGAGAAACCTTTAAGTTGAAGCTATACCTAAAGCATATTTTGTACAAGGTCTCGTGTGAGTACATAGTGTGTGATTTAGAACAACACTGGCTAGTCATTAGAAGAAATTAAAGTTTATGTGAAGACTGTGATGGTGGTTTAATTTATTTATTCGCTACAAGCCAACTAAGTACAATGTTAAGAAAACTATTTTGTCTTCTCTTATATTTTATGGTGTTATTAATATTATTTAAAATACTCATGAATCGTAGGCAAATTGTGTTTCTCTATAATTAGTAGGAAAAGTATATTTTATAATACAAATTGATTAGGTATTTCTACTTTTGACAAAATGATCCAAAGCCTTTATGTTTTGCAGAAGGAAAATAAGTAAGAAAGCAGATCCATTATTTAATAATATATATATATATATATATATATATATATATATATATATATATATATATATATATATATATATCGGGAGGCAATAAGAATTTATTGCATTATATATAACTATTATATGATTATAAAAAAAAGCTATAAAAGGTAACCATAGAGCTACATTACTTTTTGGGGCATTTTAATTCAATAAATCACAAATATATTAATTTATATTAATCTTGGGGATAATATACTAATATTAATATTAATATTAACCGCTGTTTTAATTTGAATCTCCATTGTATTGTTTCACAATACCAATAAAAATATCTATCATCCAACTAAAATAAATATAAAAATTAAAGAACTGACAAGATTGGTTATCCAAGTATCCACTGTTCGAACAATTACTAAAGAAAGATTACAATAATAAAATAAAATAAATCTGATAAAAATAAAAGTTTTTTTGATTTGTTCATATTTCCAAGAGATAAGTTATTTCCAGTAAAATGTAAATACTGTATTTTGCTATAGAATTATAGTACTATATGTAAATAGGATTATGAGAAATGGAAAATAGTTTGGTAATTTAAAGAACTTTTAATTTGGTCTGGATTATTAAATAGATTGAGGAGGTGTAAATTTTGTTAAATTAGTGAAATAAATCTTTACCATTGCTATTGAAAGCTTAAGAGAACAGAGCTGGCATTGGAAAAGCCGTTTAAACTATTTTAATAACCAAAAACAATAGAAGACAATATTTAGCACTGATGATTATCTGCAAGTTTTTAATTATGAATAACTGGAAGTAGTATTTAATCTCTTCATTCTTCTTTGGCCTCTAAAATACAAACTGAAAAAATGTAATTACGTTATAAATGCAGCTTGTGTTACCAAAACCTATAAAATCATGAACATATCCATTAAAATATGATATTGTATTTATTAATGGTAATAATTATGATTTAGCATTTATGATAATTATGGCTGTGTTTTATTTTGTACCATAATGAATGATTACCTGACTTAATCAATTAATTTATTGTATATTGTGCCAAAATAAATTTGTTTTCTCTTTTTGCTATAAATAAATACTTTATCTCTAATTTACCTTAATGTTACTTGTCTTTGTTCTTTCTGTTTCTTTGATGTAATGGGAGGATGCCCAAAACATCTCTCAACGAATCAGGAACAAATGAAAAAATGAAATGAAAAAATCAAAAGAACCAGGAACAGAGCATAGGCTTACATAGCAGAGCATAACACCTAACTGTTTGATTGGCTCCATACTTTCCAAAAATAAAATTTCAAATATGTAAATTTGCTTTTGAACAAATATTTCATGAAAGTGCAAATTTATAAGTTGAATACATGAATTTGAAGAATATATCTAAAGCACTTAAATATAACATAAGATTCTGTCATTTTCAAATTTAAGAAATGTCGACTTCAAATTTCGAATTCGCTTAAATTTAAAGCTGACCTCAAAGTATACAGCAAACAAACTACAGAACCGAACACAAAACGGATGAGAGTTTTAGCGTTGGCAATTTAATAAACAATAAAATGTGATATTAAGATGGAAACAATTCAATTGAATTAAAACATGCAATGCTAAAAATATTATCTTGAAAAAATATTCAAACACCTTTAAGTGCTAGAAATTATGAAAGTTGCTAGAAAAGACTCGCTAAATGAGAAGATGAGTGGACTAGGTTTCATTTTAGGAGAGTAAAGAAATTACAGGAGTATGCATAAATAAATCTGTATTTAAGTGAATAATAAACCAGAAAAGAAAGGCATAGAAAAGCCTCACATCACAATTTAATAAATTTGGTTTTGATAATGGCAGTGGCTAGCTAATGTACAAAAAAAAAGTTTGAAAGCTCAATTCTGCCATCTTATCGTCTATACATAACACAAAATACATTGTGCTTGTGGCAAATATTACAATAATAAAAAAAATACAAAATATCTTGAGAACAAAAACAAGAAAAAGAATATATCGTGGTACCACTGGAAGTATTAAAAGTGAAAACTATCTTTTTTCACATTCGATACTTTCACTTGTCATGATTATATAAACAAAACAATAAGTACACTTTTTACTTAAATCAATAGAATTATTTTTTCTCTTTCTAGTTAAAAAAAAGCACATAAAAGCATTAAAATAATTTAAAAATATAAATACAAAATTTAGTAGATCATTGCAAATATTCTCTAAATTCATATGTATAAAATATATACAAATATAAGTACAAAGGTCTGTTCCAATTTAAGCAACAATAGTGCAATCGATGGTCACTACTTAATTTATCACTTGTAGCTTGTCAGTCCATAGAACTAATACTGGCAGGTGGCACTCGACCTCTTACTATCCATAGGTAACAGAATCACCTTTCTTTCATGTTTTTGGTTCAATTGACCTGAAAAATCAAATAAAAAATGCTCTTAGAAAATGTATAGTATAATATATTATGTATATATTTTAAAACAAGACCTGTGTATCCAGAAAAAAAATACATACATATATATATATATATATATATATATATATATATATATATATATATTTCAGTTAATTATAAAAATCTAAACTGTTGACAATGAAACAAGCAAAGGAATATTTTATAAAAAGCAACTGGCAAGTTAAAACAAAGGAATAGTATATGAGTTTTTCCCAGTAACTATAATTTCAACAATTAAAAAACTTTTGCAGATTTCTTATATTTTCAGTAAAATTATACTAAATTTGCAATTGACCAGTTTAAACCATTCCGTCCCTCCCCCACAAAAATTTACATGGTAAATACTTTAACAGAAAAACTGAGGTCTAGCCATTGTGTAGCTATTTGACCATAAAGCAAATCAAAGATTTATATAAGCAACCCTCAATTTAGTCAGTTTCAATATTACTATCTAAAAAATAATAATTAATGAGCATTACCTGTAAGAGAACGGCCTCAGTATCTGGTGGTCATGACTTGAGTGCCAGAGGTTTAGTAGGAGTGACATTGGGTGGGCTGCTTTTAGAAGGCACTTTTCCAAGGACCTGAAGATGAAGATTGTTATAGAACAAAGTCGATACTCATCATTACAAAATTACTATTAAAAGAGTGATAATGTAATAATATAATAATGATAATATATGTGATAATAATATTAACCTTGATGAGGTTGTCTAAACCAAACAGGAAGCCTTCCTCATGGTTGCCAGGCTCCCATTGAACCCTGTGATTCAAAGTGATGTCCTCAGGAACTTCTCTAGTCTTGGCAAAGTCGATCAGCCAAGCACCGACCTTTGTGTCATCATAGAGTATCAATATGCTACTCCCCACAACCTGGTACAAAGAGAATCACTTTTAAGAATTTTAATTAATTCAACTTTAAAACTATCAATAAAACTGTAGTTTTTATTTCAATTTATACGAGGAAATATTGTAAATTTGCAAATTGTTAAGGAATTGAAAATAAAATAAAAGAAGAATAGTAAATAATTGGATAATTTTTTGAGGAACTAAAAATTAAAATGAAAAAATCTCAAAATGTTAATTTTAGTTAATTTAAGTTCAACGAAAGATAAATACTACTAATTTTTAATCACCTCATGCTTCTTGAAGTAAACAGATTGATCGAGAACATTCTTGATCTCGGTGAGCCTGGTTAGCAGCCGCTGCCTGACATCTCCTCGGCCGCCAAAGAACAGAGACATGGTGTCTATCACTTCCTCGTCTGACTTGACCCTCTTCAGATCTGTTACAGGAGGTGACCCCCTAAATTTCATAGCCTCTATTCTAAAGCCTAGGCTACATGTCGAAGACTGCTGCTCCCTGAATTGCATGTATCTCATTTTCGTCACCGCTTGCGAGCTGTGCTCTTCTTCAGTCGGCCCATCAGGATCTACTCCGACCATTTTGAGATAGAGATCATGCCTCGCTACAGTATTCTCAACTTCCGATTCCAAGAATGTTCTAGTGCCTAACTTGACATCCATGACATTGGGATCTCTGAATCCATACAGAAGATCTTGCAATTCAATGAATGACTGAGAGCCATAGTTGACATGACGCAGATACGCCGGTGTGATGCCTCTCAACTCTGGCTCCCCTGCAAGTGCTTCATAAACCGCTTTCTCATCACCACCAGAACATTTCTTCCAGATAGTACCAGGTCCAGCAGGAGCAAAGGCATCGGGATGACCGCTCAGCTGGAACCAGGCCTGGTTAGAACCCTGCATTTGCTGCGAGCGAAGGAGGGCATCACTTGCTGGTGCTGACAGCTCCAAAGCATTCTGAAAATAACAAAAAAATATTTATTTATTAAAAGATCTATATTACAATAATTAATCTGATATCTTATTAGACCAGAATTAGCAAAATATTGAAAACAATTCACAATTTTCTCTATTACTATTAAAAAGGCAAAATTATGACAAAAAAAAATATTCCAGAAGAAAACTAAAGATCAAGTTCCATCTAACACAGGCAATAACCTCTACTATCTGGGATAAAAATTTACCAGGAGATTGTTGAAATTAAATTTAAATTAAATTAATTCACTAATGTATGAAGCAATAATAGCAATTAAAATAAAATATATACTAACAAGAGCTAAAAATTTAAGAAGTGAGCTATCCTCGTGTTGCTTCCTACACTGCCGCTTACCAGTCACACAACAACCAGATCTCCAGCTGTCTTTGCTGGCAGCACCCTGCAACAAACAACAAATATGGTCAAGTACAAATTGAAATACAAATATACTTACAACTTACAAGTATATTTGGTAGTGTTTTCAAGAATATTTAACCAGTTTGATGAAAATCTTACCTCTTTGAGGCAATTCAATATCAAGGAATGTCCAAACAGTATAGCTTAATGTACAAGAGCAAATGTGATAAAAATAAATTTAGTAATAAAAACCTTGGACAAACTATATTAATAAATAACAACTTTTTTTCAGGGTTCCAAATGACATGCTTATTAATATTATACATTAATATTGATTTATTTTATTTTAATTTTTATTAATTGTTATATTTTGTATTTATTAAGGAAATGGGTCATGCTAATAACAAGCATTTCATTTGAAAGGATTACAGTTAGTTTAAATAATAATAATTTGATTAATGCCTTATACATGTCAGGAATACAAAACAGTAATTAATGGCTTTAGTTCTTTTGGAAATTTAGAAACATTTTTAAATAACAAGAAAAGAAAATAACACAGAAAATCTAAAATATATTTAAATAATCTTGCTCTCTATTAATAAAGATAAAATAAGGAAATCAATTATTAAGTGAGAACAAATTAATTATTAGGTATTAACTCTCTTAGAAAATACTGACCACACCATTTAATTTAATACTGAACACACCACTGTTAGGGCATGGCAAAGGTAGTATGTAATTGATATAAATATACCACAGGTTGCTGGGGATCTGCAGTGATACTGATGATTAAATCTATAAAAACGTAACGAGTTATTTATGACTCTCATTAATTTTAACAAGTTATCAGGCTTTTAATTTAACTGAATATTTATTAAATTTCTAGTCCCAATAATGAGATAGATTAGATTTTAATATCTGAGTAGTACAATAAGTATAAGTTAATACTCTTTTTAATTTAAGTAGAAGTTAACACTTCAATAATCAAGACACTGGATCGACTGATATACAATTGATCTGTTGTAACAAGCTATAAAATGGATTTAACCGATAAATTAGTAAGATCTTGCCTATTGACATAGGCGGATCCAGGAGGGATGTGGGGGCACGTGCCCCCGTGCTCCCCAGACGGTTTTTTGTGTATTGTGGAGAATCTATTACAGTACATACTTATAGGCAAATCAAGTGATGATACTTGTAAAAATATGTACATAAAATAACAGAAGTAACATCAGTGAAACTATTGTTTAGATATTTTAATAAACCTTTGAAACATTTCTTATAAATACTGCAAGTTTATTTGTAAGTTGATTTTTTTGCCTGTCTGCCCGTTGTGCCCCCCCCCCTCCCAGTAAAAAATCCTGGATCTTCCCTTGCCTATTGGTATACTCTTGTAAATATACTATCTCAAAATATTCATTATTTAATATTTCTATTAGTTTTATTTTCAATGATCATTATTATTATTATTATGACATCAGATATTTGACAGTTGCACCCTACTGGTACTCATTGATCCATATATTATGATATGTCCTGTAAGTACTTGTTAATGTGTAGAACGATATTTCATGAAAACAGTTACTGTTTGTAAAACAAAAAACCCTCGACCTATCGAAACTTTCTACTGGCAACACTAATATAGGTCACGGCTCGGTATAACAAGGAATTTCTCACAACGAAACTGTTCAAGCTCGATCTTAACTAGAAAAAACGATATTTCCACAGGAAATGAAAGTAGAAGAAGGATAGTTATCAACATTCTCAAGTCCCTTTAGAGACCTAAGTGAACGAAGCTGAAAAATATTCTAGTGCTTTCCATAAAACAAAGTGGGACTAGATATATTCCTGACCTAAAGCTTACTAAAAGACACGGCAAGACAACGTGCATAGTTGTTTACAACTCTTTTTTATTTTACTGCCCCTTTTATGAGAAATTGATAAAAAGCTTTTAACTAAGTTATTTGTCTCACTCAGTTATGTTATTCGTTTTGTTTTTCAAAACGGCCATTTACGATTGGAACTATCGCAAACAAATAGAGAGCAACGCAATTGAAAAGTATTTCTCGATCAAGATCTGACTTGCGGATCCTACAAATTACTGAATGATATCATATGACACTTAGAAGCATAGAATTTGATTTCATACTATTTAGTGATATGAGAGTAGCATAGCTCAGCAAATTAAATTAAAGACAACCCAAGGGCCTTGATGAGTACAGACCGGACTGAGAAGTCAATGACTAGGGGACAGTTTAGAAACCGGTCCGAGATGTACTAAAATGTCAGCAGGTCCTGTCCAAGATTATCATAACACATCCCTGTGGTCAGAGGTACTCTGCCAACCAATGGTAGGGCTAAAAAAAAGAAGTAGCCACCTTCAAAGTTTTGGCCAACTGATGTGTAAAAGGTGAAACGTTGGCCGCGAAGAACAGAAACAAATCCTTAGGTTGTTAAGATGGGCAAGGAGAAACCAAATATCACTGAAATCACTTCGAGGTTTGATTGACGGAAGAGGACAAAAAATATCATTGGAAACTTAACTAGGCCTCAATACACAACAGACAATATGATATCTTCTGTCCATCAACTCTTAAGTTCTTTAGAATTAAAGAAGTTTTAATCATGTTATTTATTTGCTTGACAAGAACAGTGGTTAAAGCGGGGTTAGGTCAGGGGGCATATTCTAAAATTTTATGGCAACCTATGATTTCCATACTGAACCACTAACCTAAGCCTACTCAAAATACTTATGCCAACTCAAAATGAATCCTGCATAGAGATATTGTACGTATCTGAATATTTATAATAAAAAACGTAGAGATGTTAATTATTCAGTTATTTGAAGCGAGTAATTGTTGCAATGATTTTTTAAATTTATTTTTTTATGATAATCCATACAAAAATGGTGCACCTAAAAAAACAGAACTCCCTGACGATCTTCGATCCTGATTGCTGATATCTCTAGTAGTTACCCAAAGACTATGGGCAAACGTTGTACCAACTCTGAGGATTAAACTTGACAGAAAAATAAAGGAAGTAAAAATGAGATGAACAGAATGCTCCATCAGGATATGGATGGAGAAAGTTGGCCAACCTGGCCTTTCACTCCGGCTGGTTCCTTCTGAAGGTTCTAGAACCCGAAAATATTAGTTGATAATAGTTATCGACTTCTACAAAGAATTTCGTTTAGGGCAGACTGATCGTGAGGTATCTCAAGTTTGATGACTCTGTGATAATCCGAGCGATTCTCTTCCAACGTGGGGGAGAGATACTGCAGGTACGGCTTACTGATGGACCAATGACCTAGAAGATATTAAGGCTTCTCAATCTTTCTTATACGGATGATGTGGGATTAGCAATACTTCAAAATTTCACATACAACAGTAGAGCCCAATACTTTTTTTTTCATAGTTGTTGAGTGTCCTTTCCTAAACTGCTAAAGACTTATAGGAGAGGCATACAGCACGATAAGTGATGACAGCACGATATTGTAAACGATAAGTCTAATACGTTGATTGGGTTTTTAAATTAAGTTGGTACAAGTCAAGGTAAATGGTAGTATTCCAACCTATGGTAGTGAAAAGTAATGCAAAAGGTTTTAACTGCTCGAGCAATGTCCAATTTATTATACACATCCAATCAAGTTTAATATATGTATGTATATTAATCAATCATTGTGTAACATTTTAAATATACAATTCATGAAAATTTTGGATTAGGCAAAAATTTCAACAATAATTATCAGGTTCAAGAAACCTTGTCTAATCTTTCGTCTTGTCATTTTGATCGATTTGAAAATTAAGAGGCTCAATGCCACTAATCCACTACAGCTTTAAAATCAAATTTATGACAGCAATAAATTCATTGTGATTGCATAACGATGTAAAAGAAAAACAATTTAATGAATGAGAGCAGGCTTGGCCAACTAATAATAGAATGCATTAGCTATTAAAACTATAAAAATACATTATGGTTTTTGTTTATTTATATTTTTTAAGATAACACAATATTAATTTCTATTCAATATTTTTAATTCACATTTTAATTTAATTAGTCTTTAAAAATAATCATCTTTATTATCGTTTTAATAGCTCTAAAATTCAACAAAATATTTACATTGCTAGCTTGTATTTCACTCTCTACAGCTAAAATTGAACTGACTCTACAACAAGACTATCAATCCATTAATCAAAGTCAATTAAATTCCCCTATCACTATGTGAGCACGCGCCAAGTTCTATAGTGATAATTTTATTGTACAATAACATTTCTATACCATCAATTGAAAACATACAAACATATATGAATATACTTCTAAATCAAGGAGAGATGCCAATAGTCATTTAAGTTAAACTGGTAATTTTTAATAATAATAAATCGGGTAATAGTTGCTTCTTTTGTTTTGTTTACAGTTTGGAGCGTCCGTAGCTGTGAAATTTTACAATAGTGAAATATATTATGGTACAGTAGATGTTATATCAATGATGAAACATGTGGGGATGCAAATATTAAAATCAAGACAGTATAAATGACTGTTTTTATATGTGCAATACGTTCCCATCTAACTTTCAGAACATTCGGGTATAGGGACGAAAAATGAAGAGCCAATGCCAATAACGAATTTTTGTTTTTGTTATTGTTTACAGTCGTTAAGTTTTAAAACTTTTTCTATGTACTTATTTTTTAAGATAAGCATTTATGGATAAGCATTCATATACTTATTTTATAAGCTCAATGAACCTACTGCTATCGTAAATAATCTACAACAGCGAACATTATCTACGGCTTCCAAGTACAATCCTAACCAAATCGATGAATTTCACCAAATATGGTCGGACGAATTTCAAATTTCTTTTGTATTGAGCGTAACATGCCGAAGTAGTCCGAGACTTACCGAAGTATGTAAAAACTATTGTGAACGGGTCCTTGGTGAAGGCATGTACCAAAAGGACTCTGATGACGTCCCACATCGACCTCCGAGCTGTTTTTTTTTGTTACAATTACTGTTCCAAGCTAAGATGTACTTGTTGTTCATAAACTCGGATAGAAACACAAATTTGCCTTTAATTATTTAAGTTATGACAAAACCGATCCATGTTATGTAAATAAACAAACAACTTAAATATTCGGATTTGGATGTAAGTTTACAGGCGATCAAGAGGAAATTTGACAAATAGGTACGGAAACACCATATGGTTGATACGAAAACAAACATAACTCGACAAGAAGCAGATCACAGTGCACATCTCATACTCCCTACCATATGGCACCAGATAGTACTATCATATTATAGTATCAGATGGTATTCTCCCGTTTACGAAGGAACCCTCACCTTGATCAGGCTCCTCAGCTGTTGTACCGCTAAAGTCATGACGGCGGAGTCGATGGCCTCAATAGCTGTTTGCTTGCGGGCATCCATCGCTGTACTGATCTCTGTCGAGCGCGTTCCCCTCCACCTCAAGAAGTAGGGGAGGGGAAACGTGTCATCTGCAGCTCCGCTACGTCGTTCTGTGGCCAGCCTTCTTGCACAGGGCATCATAGATCCTTCGTCAAATACCAAGACATCTCTTCACCTCAAGGCATAGATCATTGATCTAAATATAACGCTAATCCAATAACATAAGGAGAGTTCTAACAGGTCACTCATAGATTGTTTCATAAAGTTTGCTGTAGAGTGGAGGGTTCATTCAAATAACTATTTTTTGAGAGGGAAGATCTCTCATAAAAGTCACAGGGTACATACAGAAATAACAAGCGAGCAACGAAGGAGTGTCATGAAGTCAGGAGTTGCGTACGGGCTTTGGACTTGTACTACCAATCACTAATCGTAAACCTCGTTAAAAATTTGGTACTATCAAATCAAAGTAATTTTGAAATAAACATAGAAACAAAATTATATAAATTTTATTAACTACGATTATTTTTTATTTATTTATTGTTCTTTTGATGGTGAATATTTTTATTTTCAAGAGAAAAGATTTGTCCTGGCTGATATTCGAACCCGGATCGTCTGCATCTCTAGTGCAGTGCTCTAACCACTGAGCTACCAGGTCTTCCTGGTATTTATTATTTATTTATTTATCTAATCCCGGACAGGACAAATCTTTTCTCTTCAAAATAAAAATACGACAAATTTTGTGGTAAAAAATTGAACCACTACAACCCATCTTGGGTTCAGTACGTGGTAGAGACTGTACTGTTTCTAGTACTTCGGTTGAGGCAAGGTTTTTCTCCTTTAGGGACCACCACTTTATAGAAGCTGGGTGAGTCTCAGGAAGGTCTCCAGATCCCACAGGATTCATCCCCGACTATTAACAGATTAAGTAGGTAAATAATCTGCCACAGTCGGATTGTCTCGGGACCTTCTGCACGGTAACTCAGCGCTCTACTATTGAGCTACCCCTCTCCCTAATTTTTATGTTAATTCACTCAAATACTAACAATAATAATACACTTTACTAAGTTATATTTTCGTTTTTATTTTAATAATTATTTATACGATCTGATGTATCAATTTTATTTTCTCATTTCTCTAAGGATCGGATAAATGATGCATGGGAGTAATATAATAAAAAAATATTTGTCATGACCCAATTCCAGAATATCATATTAGAATTCCTTGGGGTAAAATAGAAGAGCATGAGAAAAATAAATTATAAACTCTATCTTGGACATATTGAGGAACGGTGTTGGAAATACAAACCGTTGCCTAATAATCGATTTTGGTATGAAAAAAAAAATACCATTATGGTAAACAGAAATTAGAACACAGAAAAATAATGACCAAATCGAATGTATCTTTTGTTATTACAAAGATGACTTAAACCCCGAAATAGATTTGTTTTGTTTTTCTATTCAATTATATAACAAAAACAGCGTTAATATTTCTACTAATTGTTTTATTTGTGAACAAATCGTAACCCCATTTTTTCCCTCATGTTTTTTTTTTACATTTTTTAATTTTTAATTTTTAACAGCGTTCAATTTAACATGAAAATGCTTCTACCCCATATAGTTGAACATAACAACAATTATACTTATTTTTATAAATCAACCATGATTTTCAAATGTATTAGAGAATAAAACTTCTATTTATAGCTACATTTTTCGATCCTAATATAGCATCACCCTTTTTACGTTTCATGGTTTTATCTTTCCATTAAAATTAGTTCTATACAATAATAAACTTGAACCTGACATTGGCTATGCATAACGTGACCAGATATTTTCCGCCATAAATCGGTTTTTAATCCTGTTTGTCTCTAGTCAAGTGGAAGAAGAATACATTTAAAATTTAATTTAGAATATTTATTTATGTGTCCCGAGGTTTGGATGGTCTTTAAAGTAATTTCCCTAACTAATAAGTTTAAGAAAAAAATGATTTCTGAATTTAGAGCTCTCAGAGTGGCTGTACAAAAACATATTGATCAACAAATGCCCTTGCAGAGAAAAAGCTTGTCTATCTGTGTAAGTTATTAGTCAATAGTTTTTACTAATAATAATGAAATTTAATAATAATGTATACCAACCATAGTCTTGCTAAATTTAACTAATGTGATTAATAATCATAATATAATGCAAATTTCTCTGTAAAAATAACATGGGTAAAGGGTCACTCTGGTATTGAGGGCAATGACAAAGTGATATGTCTCCATCTTTTCAAAAAACACCAATTTCATTGATAAAATTCAAAATTAGGGAAGAATCAATAATGAGGTGGAATGGACGGTGGACTATTTCAAATAAATCTCCTAGTTAGCATAGGTTTATTCCAAAACTAACAAACAATAACTACAAATTAATAAAATCCACTAACTACAAACTAACTCAGGTTTTAACTGAACATGGACATACCAAATCATACTTACATAGATTTCACATAACCAACGATAGTACTTGCTCAATAGACAAAGAAGAACAGACATTTAAACACATAATATATGACTGCCAAATCTATGAAGGACAAAGATCAAAATTAATTATCTCCACAATATTAAGAGGGAAAGTTTGGCCAGTTGCTGAACATGACCTATACAATAAATTTCCACCCAAATTCACTAAATTTATTTATAGTATAGTAGATTTTGAAAAGTTGACATCCACTTAAGAATAATCATAGAATGTAAAACATAGATAATCATTATATAATTATTGTAATTTTAACTTAGTTAATTTAGTAATTGTTAAATTTGTTAATTTAATTTTTGTTAAGTATTAACAGCATGTATATAATAATGTCTTTTGTATATATGTTAGAATTATCAAATTTTGGTTAATTATTGTAAAAATGAATTTAAAAGGCACATAGTATACTCACGTATGGAATGTGCTAATAAATAAACGGTCCTTTCAAAGGGTTACTTACGAAGTTACGGAAAAAAAAAAAGGTATAATGCAAAACATACTAGAACATGTACCATTACCTAACAAGAAGAAACTTAAACCATATTAATATATTTGCTGGTTTTGAATATTTAAACTAATTCTCCGTAAAATTAATCTCAAAATTATGTAAAAATATTTTACAGAGTGCAATAAATTTATACAAGTCGTGCAGGGTGGCTGATTCACGCCGTGTAGGCTTTAATATAAGATAATCTGGAAAAGGTACTTAGGACAGTTTTTTTTTACGAAAATGTCACTACGATCTCTCTTCCTACCCCTTCATTCACTTCGCCTTAATTTTAATCTTTTTTTGGGAATAATAATTTATTGTTATTTGTGAACATCTATTTCATTCCTGATATATATAAGTATAAATTAAATTTAAAAGTTTAAGATATTGCAAAGAAAGTATTTGCATAAGTGACCGTTCTACTCACTCATGTAATGTAGCACTTTTATCTATTTTGGTTTATTTATTTTTCCCCTTGTTCTGATTTTTTATTTATTTGTTTTTGTAGATAAATATATTCCAAATCTGTTGATGGAAAATTGTTGACTGGCGTTTGTGGAATGTAAAAAATCTCTAATAGATAATAAAAAGTTTCCGACTGTAACAAAACCTATAAAAATTTATGATGGGATAAAATAAAAATGTGTCGTAAAATACTGAATTCGATTGAAAAACGCCAGAGAAAACGTCAGAGAGAAAGAAAAATATAACAAATGCACAACTACCAGAGTTTCATTGATTTGAATAACAGTGTTGTTGGAATGGAAACTTTAGTAAGTAAAAAAAAAATATTTTTTCATAGAAAGTTGGTAATAAATCATGCAATGGATGGGATAGAAAGAGGAGTGGTAGTTATTAGTTTATAATTGAACCTTTCATTTTTGGAGTTTACTCCTTAAGAAACGATTTTCATATTTAGCCCGCGATATGAAAATTTTATGAGTAGTAAAATCGAATTTAGCTAAAAGTGGCGAGTAACGCTACATTCTCGATAATATTGTATTATTTGTTTCACATAATAAATAGAAATTAAAAGGTAAATTCCCGGACTAATCGGGAAGAGATAACCTACGTATGGTATCTATGGCAACAGTGTATTCTATTGCTTTATTCTCTCGAATTGTTGAAATGCGATAATTTTTTGTGTAGGAGCCTTTTTAAAGACACCTATCCAAACAAACACTCTTACTACTGTTATTTAGATTCCGCCTTAAGCTGTTGGGGTCCATTCATATCACTTGGATACCACTTGAACAGACGACAGGGCAGGGTTACTCTGATAAGAGTAGGGAATTGACTAGCTATCTAGAAAGGCTGTGCAGTGACTATTTAATTGTGTACAGTGTGTAATGTGTATTATTTAGTGCTACTAGGACAGGAGATTGGTGTATTAGGACGTGGACAGGCAGTGATCATGCTGGGCTTAAATACACCTCTACAGGACACATGTACGCATACACAAGATGAGGCTCCCTTCAAAGACAGGGAAGAAATCGGCCAAGAGGAAGACAAGGAAAGCAGAAGAAGCGCCACTGGTAGTGACATCTAACAGCTTTACCGCTCTAGCTAATTTACCACCAACTGAGGAATCTGCGGTGGTCCCACCGAAGAAGATTCCTCCAGTTATAATGGACAGAGAAAACTTCACGTTAAATGATGTGAGTGATTTCATGAACAAAATTAATATTAATCAATATTTTATCAAACAGACCAGGACTGAGATCCATATTTACCTCCAATTAGAGACCGAACTATTAGCAACATTTAACCAAATAAATAAATTCACAACATTAAATCTCAACTGTTAAATATTATGAGTGTGTGTGTGTAAAAGTTCAGTTGACAGTTTTAGTGTTGTAACAAGTCACCGCTCCCACTATTTGCCCTGAAGATGGCCTACAACGTAGGCCGAAACGTTGGCACGATTAATAAAAAATATATATTTATAATTTTAATTCAAATAGTTCACATTAATTTAAATATTTATTAAAAATAATTAACCAATTAAAAAAAAAAGAATGCGCGATGATAAGTATCAGTAGAGAGCGATTAATTGGCAAGAACACATTTAAAATTCATTAGAAACGGAATGGGGTAAACTCCAGTCCCGTGTCGGATCTGACACACACACTTTTTTTGTCGTGAAAGCGGGTTTTTGCTTCTCCTGTGTAAAATTATCTTTCCATAACTATAATGCCGAAAGTCTCAATTATATAATTGGAATATTAACGATCGGAATGCAGCTAGAAGAACAGGGTATACTCCATTAGTGTTTCTGTAAAAATAAATTCCATCAATTCATTCTTAAAGGGGGGAATGGAAACTTACTAAGACGTTGGCAGTTATTGGGTAAGCACAAACGAGAGAGGAAGACGCTGTTATCACCAGCCTCCGCCTTTGATAGTGTCCCGGCAACCGCTGATAGGAACAAGGCTACCTCTGCTCTGTCGTGGTTAGATAACATGTTACAAGTACTTGCATTAAAATTAGGTATAGAAATTACCGGGGTACAAACGATGTGGAAATATATCTATTTAATCGTATAATAAGCTTATGAATTATGTTATATTCATTTATACTTGTGAAATTATAAATACTATGGAGACTATACTCCATGCTAGGATCCCGTAGGAAGTGCTGCACTTAATTTATCTGAGTGCATTAGTGAATACTTTATGTATTACATAAGTCGACAGCGCATGCAAATGTTAATAAGTAATGTTAAATTTAGATCATCATTCAACCATTTGAATAATAATCAGGAATATATATATAGATAACCCATCGTATTCTAAAATTATAATTTACGAAATGGATAATGGATATGAATAATGAATATGCATGTAAACTAAAAATACCAGTTTTCATGAGAGTGAAAAACTGTTCCAAGGATCATTCATCATTAAGGCGAATAGTAATACGTACTTTACCTGGGTTATTTTACGTGGTTGGTGCCTTATAGATAACAAAATATGAATATTATATCAATTATCAATCCTAAAGCAATCACCATAAACAGAAATCGAAAAGCGAGTTATTTTCAAATTACATACTGCACATTTGTATCGAATAAATGATGAAATGTTTAATCATTTGATTGAAAAAATATTATTCATTTGTATATTAATAACGAATGCAAAATATTTTCCTACATGGATCATTTATATAATTCGAACTTTTAATTTAAGATATACGATTTATAATAAAAATGTGATACCTTTAAAATGTATATTAGTAAACTTTTTTAGTTCAGTATTTGCATAGCTTGTGGGGAGTTATCATTTACTTGAAATATTTGATGTAATAATGCTTTATGTAATGTTTTATTGTAATATTATAACAAAAACAGTAGTATTTTATATTGATATAGAAGTGCAATATATATTCATAAAATATATATGGCTTGACAATTTAATTCTGTTTGAAATGAATATTTTTTTCATCTAATTGTTAGTTTTCCGTAGTTTGGTACTTTGTTTTAGAACTAAATAATAAATGTCCCATTGTCCCCCTATGTTGCATCACCCCTCAAGATGTTTTTGGACTTACACATCTTTGATTCTTTGATTTACCTTTTAATGTTTGAATTACTGTATTGAAGATATCTAAACAATATTGATATGATTTTGTAGTTTCTATTAAGGCCGAAAATGGGTTATGGAGAAGAAGAAGGAATGAGGAGCTGATGGAACTGAATGGAGAACCTGACATGGTTGGCATTGATAAAGAATGCCATAATTAGATGGATCGGACATGTGGAAAGAATGTCTGACCACAGGATACCAAAGAGAATGCTTAATGGGAAACCAGATGGCAAACGAAGTAGAGGACGTCCTTAGATCAGATGGCTGGAAAATGTGGAGTAGGGCTTAAAGCTGCTGAATGTAAAAAAATGGAGGAGAATAGCGCAGGGTCGCAGAACCAGTATAATAATAATAATTTCTCTTTTATTGATAAACATTTTAGAGATTCTAGTACGCTCTGAAGAAACACCAACGCATGTTCTTGCCGTATTTGAAACTTTGGAGGATGCCTTGCTCTGAAGACACCAACGCATGTTCTTGCCGTATTTGAAACTTTGGAGGATGCCTTGCTCTGAAGAGACACATGTTCTTGCCGTATTTGAACCTTTGGAGGATGTCTAAGTTGTATCTTAGTAAATATCGTTCGGTTAAGCAAGGCCTAAAGTACCTCTAAACTACGTAAATACAATATAAATAAATTACATAATAAAATACAATACTACGACATATGAAAGCTGATCAATACAACGACCGGAACCTATGTTCTCCACCGTTCCCCGGATGACGCACACGATGATGGCCACAGAATCCCTACACACGATCTTTCTCAGATTTATTTCTAAATCACACAACGTTCGTCATAGTTTATGACTGTAATCGAAACGGATACAAGAACATGGCCCAGAGTTATCTCATATTATGCAAGCACTGGTGTAATAAATACAATAATAACTCATGTGCGTATATTAATACGCTTGAACATTAATTGTTTACTTAATAAAAATATGGATTTTATAATTATTTCTTTATATAGATTCATTGTTATTTCCAAGCCTGTTTATAAAATATTAAATAAAAATCGTTTTTGGTTTTTGGACAGCATTGCTGCAAATAAAGCATTTCTCTCTCTCTCTCTCTTATATCTACAGAGTATAAATTAAAATAATTGGGAAGAAAAATTTGTATTATTTTAATTTTACTTTTTAATAGACAGTCATAATACAATATCTACAACCCCAATGGTTATGTCGATTTTTTTCCAATGAGATTCTTGTATTAGGTGAAGTGGAATCGTGTTATTTTCGTAGTGTCTGTTTATTCATTTAACGCCACTTTAAACTGCTATGGCTAACCGGACGATGCTACAGTGGGAGCTCTAAATTTTGACTATCCAGGTTTTATTAGGACAGGGATTTTTAACGAGTACCTGACATCGTACAGGCTCGGGACGCCCATTTAACGTCCCTTCCGAAGGATATTTTACTCCCTTTAGATAATCCTAGGGCCACCTGCCGGGCTACGAACCCGCGATCTTGGGTTTAGTAGTTTATTTTCGTAGTGAAAACAGGCTAAGTCAGGCGTTGGCTTTAAAAAGGATTACATTTCGTGTCATTGCTTGTGTTACAGCTCCATTTCAAATCAAAAACTACGAGAATGACACGATTCCAATTCTCTCATTGTAGTTGTAGTTAACTCTCTCAGGACAAAACTCGAATGAACTACTAATTCACGGGGATTGTAGATATAACAATGGAAGTTCGAGCGATTTAAACAATTATACAACTGTACAGTTAATATAGGGGTCCTCCTAGTAATTAATATTATTGTTACATTATTATGACGTGAAACATTTATTAATTTGATCTCTACTTCTAAGGGCCATTTGCGTTTTATGTCATGTTCGTTAAATTCTGCTATGAAATTTCGGTTATTTAAGATAATCGAAAAAGTCCTTAACTTAAGTCTTCGTTACTATTCATAAGGTTTTGTCCAGTAGTATAGTATAGTAGTCCAGTTCTATAGTTGTTTAAATCGTTCAAACTCCCATTGTTGTATGATGTTATATTGTATATTGAATGCCTATCAGAAGTGCAAACATTTTTTTTACGACCCATTTTTATTATTTCATCTTATATGTAAATAAAGTATTACACGGTGACCATTAAAAACTTTTATATAACAAAGAAATCATCTTCGTCTTTGTTCCTTTTCAAAAGGTTTTGCATCGGAGTAGATAATGTTGTCTACTGTAGAAGATGGATTGGCAATGGGTTTTTTTTTTTTAACTGGTTGAGATTTCCAATCGTAGTTGATTTTTTTTAAAACAACAAAAAAAATTCCTGGTGGCAGTAAATAAATTTAGAAGAGTAAAAAAAAAAATCAATACTTAAGTAGTAACAAAATGCAAAAACAAAAATGTTATACATTCATAAAAAGTAAGAATGCCTAGATTCTGGATTGAGGAAGAAACGATACCTATCTATTATTATAGATTGCAGAATCAATTATTTTTCTCATCTTTTCCGCAAGTCATCATTCCATACCCCCACGGTACCGGAAAAACCACCAACATAGAAGAACTCGGTGGAGAGCAACCACCCACGTTCCGCGACCGCACAGCAGTTCTAGGAGGCCACGTTCAAGGCTCGGAGATCCCCTGTATATACAAATGGCTCGTTTACCATCTGATGGAACGTGAAATGCATAAGACAGCATATTGATCTCATAGGTTCAACATATTGGAAGAAGATAGAGGACTTTAATGACTATAGAAACCTTTAAATGTGTGATTGGGGGTGGGAGGAAACTTGAATTTCTAATAGAAAAAAAGGTGACAAGGATACAATTACGATAACAAGCGGTGAAAGTCATCCTACCAGGAAAGTATTGCGGTCGTACATCACACCATACTGTTTTCAAAATGGAACAAGAAATGAGCAAAAATATAGTACACTTTGTAAATACTCCACTTTGGCCACCATAAATATTAACTGTAAGAACTATAATAGGTAGAAAATTTCTGTAAATGATTATCGACAATACAAAAACCTACCGTATGAAAACACATCTTCGATACAAAGTATTGAAAAACGCAACTTTTAAGGAGAGTAAAAAAATTGTTTCAAGGTTCATTTAAAATAAGTGTGCATCGACAAACGTACTGTATCTACGACATTAAACGGAGATTTATTTGTTTATTGATGAGGAAATGAATTTGTTAAATTATTGATGACTATATGAATTTGTTTGTTTATTTATTGTCACTTTTATGCTGTTCTGACTAATCGGATCTATATGAATTTTATGAAACAATTGTCAATCTTACAGCAGTAGCCATTCGTAGATCAAAAACAAGAGCATTTATCTCTAGAGATATGATTGAATCCGTTTCTTACCACAATTTCTCACGCTTTCTCCCAACTATGAAGTAGTAAGAAGTTAAAATAAAGAATGGAATTCTTACATTTTAGAAAATTTGTCCTATCATTGAGAACGATTAATACTCGAAATTATGATACTCCAACAATTCAACCATAATAATATCATGTTTCCATCTACACGGTTTCAGTTATACAATTGTTATCCTCTGAAGCAAATTAGAAGGATTTTTTCCTGTAATATAATTTATACACATTATTTCACAATGTTCAGAACATTCTTTATGAATACCTTCTGATAAAATAAAAAGACGAGATATTATTCTGGTGTTAAAATTATAGAATATATACTATAACTATAGTAAATATAAAACTTATAAATTATAATAGAGAAGAAATTTCGTCCGTTTGACTGCACCCCCAACTACGAGTATCTCTAACCTTACATATAAATTATAATAGTTAATAGAAAAAAAACATGGACCACTACAACCCATGAAGGGTTTTGGGTTCAGTACGGGGTAGAGACGGTACTGTTTCTGGGACAACGATTGTGGATGAAGGTGATTTGTCCTAGATCACGCTCTACGGTTAGATATTCCCCCATTTAGGGTACCCACTTTATAGAGGCTAAGCCCCAGGGGGTTCCTAGATACCATAGGATCCATCACTGGCGCCAAATTGCGGTATTTGAACCCAGGATCGTCGCAGGATCGCTACTGCGCTAAGTAAAGTGCGCTAGTCCACTCCCAGTTATTAGAGAACAGTAATACATATTATTTTATTTGTACAATATTAAGATAATATAACCTACTCATTCGTTCCTAGAAACTATCCGGAATGACAATGCACTAGCGGTTTGGTGGTCTTTCCTGGCAACTTTTCCTCATCCATTTGTAAACAATAAACCTCGTTTGGGATCCAGGTTACGCGCGCGAGCGGATGAACAAAGCAGTTTCCCATATCGATATCCATGTATTAGCTTGCTTTGACGTCAGCTGAATACTCTTCGCGGCCACACAGATCGTCTCCACGGCTAAATATAGATCCCTAAACAGTGTGTTTGTATTTGGTCTTAATATATGCTAATCTTTCATACTTCGTAATACATTACTCAGTGCGTCCAGGTTTGGACATTGCATAGGAATTCATAATCCTAAAAGCTGAAAAAAAACCCGCAATAAATCAAATTTTGTTAACTTGAGGTGTCATTCACTCCGCACTGGAATTCATAATCATTTACTTCGATGAATTACAATGGAAGACAACAAATGTTTAGGCGTCGAGTTCTGATTCACACAGGAGTTTTTTTAGACTTGCTTTATTTTCTATTTCATCATAAAAAATCATGATTCCATATTGTTTCTTTAATTTATTATATACTAGCTTTTGCCCGCGGCTTCGCTCGCATAGAATTTGGACTACCGCAACAAGTTTCTTGACAGTGCTTTTTAACAATAATTTAAAATAATAAATAATTTAATTATTTATTATTTAATTTAATTTTTTTTACGATAGGTTACTCGTACAAAATTTCAGATGTCTAACTTCAAAACTGACGGATTCCATACAACCTTTGAACCCTTATTATAATAAGGGTGGAATTATCCAAACTTCTTTCTTAAATCATACAAAGGACCTATCTGCAAATTTCAAGATGCTAAATTCCTGATTTGCCTTTAATTATGTACTATTATGGATTCTCCACAGTACCTCTAAAACTGTCGGGGGTGGGGAGGAGCACCTGTCCCCGTGCGCCCCCCTAAATCCGCGCTTGCTTTAGCCCATGCGTTATTCTGATGTATAACCTATATTACTGTAAAGTTTCATCCAAATCCGTTCAGTAGTTTTTGCGTGAAAGAGAGACAAACATACAAACTTTCACATTTATAATATTAGTAAGATTAGTAGTATATCCAAACAAATAGTTTCACTCTTGTTTTTTCTGATATTTTAACAACTATGATCACGTTATTTTTCTTTAATTATGTACTATAATGGATTCCCAACAGTTCCTATAAAACTGTCGGGGGTGGGGAGGAGCACGTGGCCCCGTGCGCCCCCCTAAATCCGCGCTTGCTATAGCCCATGTGTTATTCTGATGTATAACCTATATTACTGTAAAGTTTCATCCAAATCCGTTCAGTAGTTTTTGCGTGAAAGAAAGACAAACATACAAACTTTCACATTTATAATATTAGTAAGATTAAATATATAATTTAATAGTAGTATGAGATAAACACATATACATTAGTAGTAATCGTATAGCTACCAATCCTGACTGCAGAAGTGGCTAATTTAGCAGTAAAACTAAACAAGTCAGAAGTTTCAACTATTCGATCCTTAGTTGTAACTACTAATGAAATTGACAATATCTGCTGAGAAAAAGCTAGACATGTATCAGTTGAAAGTTGATAGCTAAATTAAAGTTAAAATCTAATTCAGTATGTTAACATAGAAAAATAAACCGGCCCCTTTTCTATTATTTTTAAAATGCTAATTCACTTTACTGCAACAATCGAAGACCTCAGTATAATCAGTATAAGCTATAATATATTTACAACTATTCTTTATTTTTTTTAAATATATTTATTCTTGAAATTTACAACAATATTATAATAATACAACAAGAAAATGACAGGAATAATATATAGTGGCATGGATAAAGACAAGTTGAGAAACTACTAAAAACTGAGTGAGATTCAACTTAAAAGGTTCTTTTCAGACGCCTCGGAGAATTATCAGGATTTGAAGAGGTTGCTAGGTTTAAAATTAGTGGGTTTAAGTGGGAAGGTTTGTCATGAAAAGAATGGTATCGGGTTCGGCCCAAATTGGCTACAAATGGGACATTGAGGTCATTATGGATGACTTTACTAGTAACAAAGCAAGGGGCATTAAGGATTTTGGATTGCAAGGATTAGATACGAAAGGAATTCGATGGCTTAGGGGAGCCCAAAAGCTCTACTCCGTAATACCAAGTTAACTATTCTTTAGAAATTATTTTCTACGTTTAATTATTGCATTCATATTTAAAGTTTAAGTTTTTCGTTCTTTTCCATTTTTTTAAAATTTCTATGTAATATGTTTATTTAACCCCGAATTTTAAAATAAATTTACCAATTACCAACTATGCCTCCAAATTCCTAACAACATTTCCCTTCATAGAAGACTGGATTAATGATAAAATTAAAGCAGAAATGATCGACCTTGTGCAAAAATGAGCTGGTGGGCGGCTAACCGCAAGAGTGACTGGTGGTCGCGGGACCTTTAGGGGTACGTCATCATCATCAACATCGACCACGGATGACCTCAACTCTTACCGGATGCCGCTACTCCAAGAAGAAATATCCAGCAGGACTATCTCCTGTCATCACCGAAAGATGTTAAGACTTTAGAATGAAGCCGATAATGGTCGAGCTTTTCAGTTAATCTCGAATTAAAAAGCGGCGTCGATTGGAAACCTAGATGGGGAGACTTTTAATGATTGAACTAAAATAAAGTTCTGTCTATAAGATAATTCTACATTCCTGCATCAAGTAAGCAGATCTTTGGACGAGTGATTCCCCCCATGACCCATAGATATGTAAGAGTATATTGCTAACGTGAATACAGACTGCGTGGAGGAATCACCCAACCTATTATTGTTGCTACTTATTACGGCTTCCATAGTGGAGCGACAGTCAGCCCATAGCTCCATATTTAATTAGTGTTTAGATTAAAGAGTGCTCTTTCCATCGCAGAACAATCGAGTACAAGAGCAGTGACAAATCGGTCTAGATCCTAAGATCGGAGTAAGCAGGCGCACAAAGACCTACATTCCATCACTCCCAGTAGACTGTTCCAGGGCCAAACCTGATAGAAGTATACGGGATGATCAATAATCATATACCCAGTCTTTTTTCGATACCATCAATAAGCTGACGGACCTCACATACCATTTTATGTTATTAATAACGGTTTTTAACGTCTTTACACACTTTAAGGCACCAATAAGAGCCTACCCTTTACAAAAAATGTATACTAATCAGATTAGGAAAGTCTAGATTCGTTCCATGGGCTTTCCACGAAATAGTTCCAGATTCGCAGGTTGGATTCGAACCAGTGTGGCATCATACGCAGAAACTATAATTATCTCCTAATTAAATGATACACTATTCTATTAATCTATTAATATTATTCTTTCTATAGTTATCTGTGGACTGGTCAACTGCCTTCTCGACCGCCCTATGACCAGGCTGCAAGGTCTGGGTCACACGCGATTGTCATTATTCTGGCGCCATCTTATCACATTTGGTTTTATTGATAATATACACCTTTATCTGCTAAGTATAATAAAAACATTAGTACTGAATGAGTATAAATAATAAATTATCCACAATTAACCAAACGAACAGAAACTTTCGCCCATCATGTCAATCGAATATGATTCACAATGTTTCATTAAAATGTATAATGAGTAAATAATACAACTGAAGCGATTACGAATGCTGAAGAATGTACGCTCATGAAGCATTTTTATTTCCGAGAAATTCACTTAAGCCACACGTCAACGATATGTAATAGCTTCGTCTGTTGAAAATAATACTTCATTCACATCTATCCAAGATGGAGTATTCTGTAAATATGGTGAGGATTTAACAAAAAAGCTTGGAGTCAATACCCTTCTGGAACTATTCCAGGCTGCAGAAGCCCTCACAACCAGAAATACTCCCTCAACTTCCACAGAACATCCTCGAGTCTTAAAAGGGCGAGACAAATATTATTGTAGCATGTGAATAGAGAAATAATGTGAATTAAGAATCAAATAAATGTTAATGACGTAGGATGTTTTAAAAGAACATTATTCGAGTATTTCAATATACTTCAATACTCGTAAACCAAGCTATACTTTAAATATCTTGTTGAAATGTGCTATAAATCGAATGCTTTAACAATGTCTTATGCTTTTCATTCTGAATCTTTTTCAGACTCATACTGAATAATTAGGTATTTACGATTATTACAAATTAATCATGACTGTAAGGTAGTTGCTTACTACTCCAAGGTTTGGAATATTCGACATGTACAAGGCAATAAAGCGGAAAATACAAATATTTAAGTAAACAAAATGATGCCAGTAAGTAAAAGGCTAGAATAAAAAAAAATATCCTGAAAGGTCGGAGAGGAGATAAGCCAGATCTTGTGTTAAAGACTTTCACAAACCGCAACATCGTGCGCCGATGTCCGGGATCTTGCTGGAGATAATGACGGTCACTGATAGCTTGTAATGACGTGACGCACTTAACCGAGAATGGTATGGACTGTTAACTCAACCCGCCAATTAGTTTTAATAAACAACCTATACTAAATGTTCGAGTCACTCTAACGCACTTGGGAAGGCATTGCAATCGTCGAAATATCTCTACCAAAGCTATCAACAATTAATTTATTTAAATATAATAGTTCATGTGGAAAATGATCCGGGTGGAGATCAAAGAAAGAATTCCTTAAATGGAAATAAACTATTTATAGGAAACAGACGATTAACAGTTGGATTAAGAAATTAAAGTATAATAGTTAAACACTTTGCTATCCTTAATTCCAAACTCCATTTTCATACTTTTGAGTCAATAATGTTTTGCTTTTATCAACAAATCAATGTTAAATCACTTTCTGAGATAAACCGTTAACACACATTATTCAACCGATTTATTTCCTGCATGTAAGAAAACCATTCATCATCAAGGAACAAAATTGGTCGAAGGAATGTCTATCTCAGTAGCCAAATCCGTGTGACAGGCTTGAGAAATAATAGTGCATCGGGGTTATGCGTGCTTACACTCAGATGATATAAACTTTAATAAACACTATTTAAATAAACTATGCATTTTTTGCAATGAGTTTAAAAAAAAAAAAGAAGCTTAATAGTAGAGAACATATACTAATATTGGTAGAGAAAATATATTATTCACTTGATCTGGAACTGCTTTGAATATTCAAAGCTGTTTGTTGTTACGATGTTATCGACTATTATATATATTCCGATAATCTTTCATTTAAAACACTCTTATATAGGGTTAATATTTAAAACAAGATGCAGGTATTTGTTAGGCAGAAAAAAAAATTAAAAAAGAAAAATGTTAAACCAAAACAGATACAATCTTTATATACTCAATCCCGAACTTAATCTGGAAATCGATTATTCAAAGATCATAATTACATCCGTACTATGCAAAAGTAAAACATAAAATTACATCCGTACATTTAATAAAATTAATAATTACATCCGTACTATGCAAAAGTAAAACATAAAATTTACATTTATATTTTTAAAATATATCAGGATTTTTTTTAAACAATTAATCTTTGTTACTTTTATATCAGTACACAAAATTTAGAAGACCGGCTTGTCTGTTCGGATTCCTCCCTCGCCCTTATTTTTCATATTTCATTTACAAATTAACGAGAACATATATATATATTTATAGAACCTAATGAAGAACAATGTATCACTTAAACAAAATATCCTTTTATTCGACGTACATATTGATATATAGCTTTGAAACAATGCTTATAATAAAATATGGAATATATTACAGAAAATAAATAAATAAATCTAACATTAATAATGCATTGCAAATATTATTATACCAACTTATCATTCAGCCTAGTCCCATGGAACGTGGGATATTTAAACATTGTTAACAGGTCTTAATCGTAGGTATTATTCAGAAGAGTCTGGCTGAAATCTGTCTTTGATGAGGCTGGTCCTCTCCTTTATGTCAATACATACTTAGTGCTAATTATAACATAAAGTGTACTATACAAAGGTTTCTGAAGGATCCGCCAGAAACACAAAGCCATCTAGATTTACCCCTTTAAGGGGCACGTTGTATCGTAAGGAGTAACGATCGCTTTATTAGAGGCACAACGGAAGAGAGTAATAGCAATATCAGCTATAGCTCTACGTCATTATCGGAAACTACAGCCTCCTAACTGTAATTGTGCTCCGTAACTTTCCTCGTAGCAGCGGATCAACGTAAATCGGTCAGTTCTGATGTTGGGAAAGTGGAAATACCCAGCGGACACCTTCCACCGCAGGTCATTTTCAAGACAGCTCTTTCTTCCTCCTCGAACGGGACGGCTTGTGACGCATGTGTTTTGGTCAGAGCCGGAGTACGGACAAACAAGCGCTATCTTCTTTCCATTATGGGACCCGAAGTGAGCTAACAGCCGATCCCAATAGAAAACCTATTACTTGCCTATTATGTGATTTTCCTTTCGTGAACGTAATCGCCAGCTGATATCTCCGCCAAATATCCTATCCAAGGTCGCCATTTAGTGGCTGACTCCTATCTATCCAGCAGATCCCAAGAACAACATTACAATCAAATTTTACTTTATTAAACTATCTTACCCTTATCCTTCGAACATAATCGGAGAACAATTGGAGCTCCAGTTCATTGTCTTACTCTGTGAACTATTTAGATGTATAAGCTTCTGACGTCAATTCAAATTTACATGGAGCATTCCTTGGAATTTAACTAGTCACCGATTCCGATACCATCGAAATGATTTATTCAACGAAATAAATGAATTTCAACAAGTGAAAAATTATTTATTTAATTCTCATATTCATTCTGATATGAATAGAAATCCGATGACAGAACTGGTTGATGGATGATGAGTAGACTCATTATTCATTCCACTATTTATCGTTTTTGGTGTTTAATATCTATATAAAAAGGGAGTACAAAAGGAAGCCTATTGGCAGAATATGTAAGTTTAAGTAGGTACATCGAAAATCGGGAAACATCTGAGTAAAACCATTTCAAAAATGGTTCTTGAGTCTTAAAAATCCACACTCAGGGAAGAGGGTTTTGAAAATGAAATCCATACCCTATAATTGTATTACTTTCCACATAATTTGATCGAATTAATAGAATAAAAATAAATATAAATAAACATGCTACCTATGTATATGTATGAAACAAACAATTAAAACGTAAAAAGGAGAGTTGTTTTATTTTCATGAAGAAGTAATTTGTCCCATACTATAAATTGGTTTTATACTTTGAACCTTTGGGTTCCCATACGACTAAAGGTTTACTCATGCAAAGTAAACCCACATTCAATAAACTGTAATTATTTTATAGTACTCTCAAAGCTTCAGCTGCATGTCCTGTCGCAATTTCATTATTTTAATAACAAACAACTGACCCACTTACTTGATTGCGAATCCCTGATCAGCATAAGAGTAAAAAGTCCAATCGAAACTCCATTAGACCACTTCATTCGAATGAAGAATAGAAGAGAAGTAGCCTTTATATTATATCATTGAAGAGAGCATCGGGCTGGAACGAAAACAATGGAATAAGCAATAAGGCAAGCCTGCCAACTGAACCAGAAGTGAGATGTAGTGATCTAGGAAGCATTGTTTCCGTATGGCGTGCTCGGCGTTCCAATGGCGTAGGAAACGAGCAAACCCATCGCCGACGCTTGTTCTGGAATGACCGGAGGTAGAGTGTAATGGCTGAAGATAGTTTTTAGTAATAGTTTGAAGTTATTATGTAAGCAGGCGTGCTTTAACAAGTGATCTTTAACATGTTAGGGAGAGATTTAAGACATGTTTGGTATTGAGGAAAACGCACTTGCGAAGAAAGATTTTTCAATATTTCAGAGTTATAGCATGCAACAATATCATTCCAAATTGTACTTGTTGTTGTTTCATTTTACGTCACTTTATGCTGCTATGGCTGATGGGACGATACTACAGTGGGAACTCTAAATTTTGTCTATCCAGGTTCAATTAGGATAGGGATTTTTAACGTGTACCTGACACCGTACAGGCTTGGGACCCCCGTTTAACGTCTCTTCCGAAGGATGGCCTAACTAACGATTTTTTACTCCCTTAAAAAAATTCAAGGGTCACTTGCCGGGCTACGAACCCGCGGTCTTGGGCTTAGTAGTTTGTTAGGCTAACCACTAGACCAAAGGTGACCGTCAAATTTTACTTACGTTAAGTGAACTGCAGCTTGAAATAATAATTAACTGTTGGGGTTTGTCAGATTTTATATATCGGATTATAAAGGGATTTATAGGATTATAAAACATCTTCGGTATTAGACCCTAGGTTTTGCCTTTCGGTGTTATAGCCAACATCTACGTGTCACTTATGCCAACAAGTCGAGCATCTACTGTCGAAACGTAACTTAACTTTTTTTTTTTGGAACTGATATGACTTATATGCATGGATATATATATATATATATATATATATATATATATATATATATATATATATATATATATATATATATATTAGAGTATCTACTTTACCCAGCTTTTTGAAGTTTCATAATAATTTTTATTGTTTCTCTATTTAACAATGGAAAGCTGGAATCTGAAACCAGAATTTCGCAAAAGTATTGTGAGAATAAGCAACTAACTTCACCAGCAAGTTGATATCGCAGAGGCGGATGTCGTTTGCCAGGCTTTAGCCCGATTCCGAAGGTCTGGGAGAGCCAAAAGGAGGCCATGGAGTGGGTCGCAGCGAATATCAATGCAAAGAGAGGTTAGAAATAATGTCATAGCTGCCAGAAGCAGCCCTTTTCACAGTGCTCGCCAGATCCTCAATGATGTTCAAGGCTGTTTTAGCTAACCTTTTATCCAAACAAACCACTCTTAATCTTGATAAGACCTTACGTCCATTTCTCTAACCTTACAGAAGAGCTGTTTGAATAGACGCGGCTCTACCAATGAAAGTAGATTTAAGGTTCTTTATAAGCATATGTACCAATCCTTACAATTAATTGGCCTAGATTGTATTATTATATAGATTATATTAGTTACCTACACTACTAAGTAAAAAAAAAATTAAGTTAAATATATTTAAGAGTATGATGTGGCTTAGTTAAATGAACATAGTTTCCTAAAGCTTCTAGGAAAAGAATTTAACATAATCCAAAAGTTATAAGAAATGCTTCATAACCAGTTGTTAGTTAAATCCCTTCCAATCCCTTTCACATTTATTTCTGTATTAGAGGAAACATTAAATATTTTCGAAAACATTTTTTTCGTCTCATAGAAAAATAAGTACAAACATGCACGGTTGCAATATTAGTTTAAATAAAAGTTAATATGAAAGAAATCTTACTATGTTGATGGATTCGAGCTAACTGGAAGTAAAAGGGAGAATCAGATCACGATTGACGTATTTTCGAATAATGTTAGAAGACAAAAATGGGAAAATGTGTGATTCCGAATTATTATAATGTTGAGAATAATTAAACAGACGTTTTTGATAAGAACCGGAATTAATTTGGAGATGATTTTGTTAAAAGAATGGAGTTAATGACGTAGGTTGATTGAATATAATGTCCATAATTATCTAATATTAAATTCAGATATTAGTCCGTGTCCATTTCTCGGCTTCTGCTTTGAGATGATATCGCAATTTTAGAGATAATATTAAAATTTATAATTTCATTGCGAACATATTAATAAGCCTAGTTTAATAAGCCTGGAAATAAAGATGTTTTGGCAGGTGATTAGTCTTTGTCAGAAGCCAGCATTTGGCAGATGTTATCCATCGTCCGCAAGACCTTTAAAAAATTATAACCTGTTATGATCCTAATCACTTAGGCAGTTGGGCTTCAGTACTGACTGAAATTCAACAAAAAATTCGATCGGAGAATAGAGCCGAGCGGAGTTAATTATTATGAGAAATTACGGAGGCTAATTAATTAGGGGAAAAAGAAGCAGATACATAATAAAAGGACACATATATCTTCTGTAATTATGAGCTCCTTAAAAGATCTTTTTTTTTTTTTTTATAGCACCCAAGAAAATAAATGGATAATAATAATAATAATAATACCCTTACATTGTCACTAATTAGCAAGGCCGTGGAAAAATACTGCCACTATTCTCAGGGTAATAGGCGACTCTGGGGCACGCACGTCATGGACTGATTCCAGATGTTATCGATCCCAACGACAAAATATCAACATGTTTATTTTATTTTCTGGAAAAGTGCCATACTGATAGAGGTGAAATAACGCAATAAGAGGGAGAATTATGACTTCAGTCATGGATAATTTAGAAGTTTGTATTAGGTTTAACTTTAACACCCAAGTAATTTATTACAGCCAGAGTGGGACGGTAGATGAGGTATGAAGATCTTACCCTGCCTGTCTAATGTTAGAACAACGTAGAACAGCAAAAAAAAATACTAAAAAGATGGTTGGAACCAACGCCTGAAAAATTAAGAAAAAGAGAACCCCAGCAAGAACATAGTGCGAAGAGTTTGATGAAGAAATGACAGCGAAGTGAAGATTGGAAAGATAGGGATCTATGAAAAGCATTTACTTGACTGCAACCCTAGTCTGAGAAAAGGAGGTAAATATTACAGATAGATAAGGGAGGTAGAGGATCCGGCGATACCAAACCCCCGGGTTATCTGTTGTTTTTTTTGTTTGACACATCGTTTACTTCTTACACTACAACGTTGATACAATAAATCAGAGTGGGACAGTAAAACCTAAAATTTTCAAAATGCTTTTACCGAGAGGATGACACAAGCCCTACAAACTAATATCAAAAGCATAATTATCAAGAAACGTATTTGATAACAAGTACTTAACTGTCTATGACAACAAGTGTCTATAATCACCAAATAGATTAGGTTTTGATGCTTTATTATTTCGAATAAATTATTTGTTTTTCGTTATTTATTTAACTAACTGGTCGGCTCAACAGCCTTTCCAGGACCTTCCCTGATGAGTTTCCTCCACTCCTCTTGGTTCGTCGCATTCTACCTTCTCCCCATGTTTCTCAGATCCCGCTCCACCTCATCGATGCACCGTAGACATGGTCTTCCTCGTTTCCTCTTTCTCTCTGGTCTTCCATAGAGCATTTTCTTGGGGGTCCTGCTTGGCTCCATACTCTATCTAAGACACCAACACTCTTTGTTTTGCCATAATGACAATGTTGTGTTCCTGATACCTGTTCTTGAGTTCTATATTCTTCGTATCCGCCATTGTCAGTACCCCTGTACTGGGCCAAAAATCTTTCTTTGGATCTTTATTTCCCATCTGCTGATCTCATTCTCTACTAACTGCTTGATTACCCATGGCCTGATAACTGTCTTCTACAGTTATTTTGGCTTTCCTAGATATAATCTTTAAATTAAGGGTTTTATGCAGGGCATCATAAAATCTATTTTCAGCAGCTATTCTCACATGGACAGACGCCCAAGTATTGTTACTGTTTGTGATAATCTCTCCTAAATATTTGAATTCTGTTCTGTTGGAGACTGTGTAATTGCCGATTTTCACAATATCCTGGTGTACCCTTATCCTAATTATTTGATGACATCAAATAATTAGTTTTTAATAAGTTCAGACAAGATGTTGGGATTAAAAGAATATTTGCAGTTTAAAAGTAAAACCAGTATACATTTTAGTAACGTATCATAAACAATAGAAGATTAATAAATTAGATTACTCCTAATTTGCTCACAATCATTTTTATTTGTTACCTAAAATCAAGAGAACAGGTTAAATAGTTTACCCATTCCTAATGGATATTGTTATGACCGAGTTTTAACTATTAACGATATAATTATTATTATGAGAGTGCCATTATATCCATAAGTGCATTATGTAGAGCGCAGCCTGCGAAGCTATCCAGACATCTAGAACCAGATCTAGGTCGCACGACCTATTTCTGTCCTGGTCTCATTGTCCCTGTCCACATCGGACTGTTGGATTGGGTCAGCCAAATAAGGTACTCGAGATATTACTGAACCGTGTAGAGGGTGTTGAAGGAGTGAAGAAACCCTTTTAGTTGAGCAAAACTAACTTCTTCAATAAAAAAGTAACAGCTCTGTTCAAATTTTCACCATGGATCAACCCATTCGGTAATCCTTATCGACTCAACGTGCGTGACCAACAACGTATTACTTTTTTTTTTTTTAATGTACCATACAAAGAAATGAACGAATAGTAATCATTCTGTAATGAGTACTTCTAAGATTTTTTTTTTAAAGGTTATTAAACAAAAATATTTTTTAATTTCCAACATTGTTCGGAGGAACGTGCTTTTGTTTTAGTGAAGGTAAAAATTGAACTCATTTATGGCCCTTTGTGTGAAATAGTAAAAGAACATAAAAAGTATTTTTAGGCCATTTGAGAACCTAAAACCTCTTTCTGGGTTATAATTTATTGTAAGTATAATGAACAAATAATTTCCACCACTACGATTATATAATACGCTTGTCTTAGGGCATTCATTCTGCTGACTTATGGACTGTCGAAAAATCATAGGGCTATTGAAGTATAATGTTCAGATACTAAATGAACGATAAGTTTCAAATAATAATCTTTCATGATGAAGAAATGTATTAAAAGTACAATTTTGTCTAATATTCATGCGTGAAAGGGTGAATCTACAATGACAAAAAATGTCTTTATATAATTGTAACAGAACATGAAAAAACAAATCTGTATTTTCTTCATGATTAAACCTAACAAAAATTTACTAGTTAAATAAATAAACCTGTTTTTATTTAAAATGATATTTTATTGGGGTATTATTTCAAGTAATATTTTGTCAGAAATTGGTCAAATGGAAGTATTGTATAATAAAAAAAGTACTAAGTACTTTGCTAAAATACTTTATTAATTAATATTTTTGTATTCGAAACGTTGGCTTACAAATAAATATTTCATTCATATAAGTATAAGAAATTTCTCTGACCTCAATCCGGACCATTTTCTTCCCTAATAATTTTTATAGTTTGGATTTGAATAATTAGAAAAAAAAATCCATTGGTTTTTAAATAATACTTAAAGGTCATTATGCCATAATGGTTACATATTGATAATGAAACTTTGAAATAAATTCAAAGCACGTGACTTTTGTAATTTGTCGAAAAATAGTAACGTCAGCAAATAATTTACGATTTATAAAAGCCTCCTATTTTAATAAACTTTAACCTCTTCAATCTGGAATAATCTGGCATAGAAGATTCGAGACAAAATTAAATTCCAGATTAGATATGATATTATCGATAAATTGAAAAAACAACATAAAATATAAATAAATGAGTAGGAGAAACAATAGAATAAAATTTGGTGGGGAGGAGTTACGTCTTCAACGAAATAAATAACAAAACTCAAATTAAAGATGTATATCGAATAGTGGAGTGGCTCATTGGTATATACCGCTGAGTTGCCATGCCGAAGTTCCTGGGTTCAAATCCCGCTCGCTGGCAGACTTTTATTTGATCTGTTAGCGGCCTGAGATGGATCAAATGAGTTCTAGGACCCTGTTGGAGCTGAACTATCCAGCCTGAAGTCATGAATAATGATAAATCATTACTGTATTTAAAAAAGCAGGCCTATAAATAAATCTATGTTTATATGAGTCGGTCTCTTTTATTTCGGAATTCAAAAAACATCACATTTTATAAAAACAGAAAAACCTTGATCTGGTATTAGAATAAAATATACACATATAAAACAAAACAAAAAGTATAAAAAAAGAAAGACACGAGTAAGTCTATAATTTAATATAAAAAGTGGCGATAGAGGGGAATTGACGTCAATCATTCATTAGAGGGGTCATTAGAGCTCGAAAATAATTTATTTAATTATTTTTAACATTCAGATTTATTCATAAAAACTACCATATCTTTGTACATCCACGTTTTCTCCACCTCCAGAAATTATACCACCTCAATGGAATCCTCAACACACCTTTATTCTGCAAGATTCCAGTAATACCGGCTTACTGCAGTTTAGGGAAGAATAATCAGCTCTTATCTATTATAATAGATAAGAGCTGATTATTCTTCTGGAACTGATTATATAAGAACAATAGAGAATAATTATTCTCTATTGTTCTTATATAATCAGTTCCTCTTAGAGAGGCGCCACTGACAACGGGAAAGTATATAGCAAGATCGTAACCTTTGGATTTTCGATAGTGTTTCTATAAGTTTTCTGTTGGCCGCCATTCCCGTTTTTCGTTTATTAAATTTATAATATAATTACTTAATTTTTGTACATCAAGTAATAAAATCCGAATGGTTTGTAAGAGTTTGTGTATGTTTTCTGTTAGCCATCTCTGTTGTCTTTCATTTATAAAATATTAAGTAATAAGATCGTTAGCCAGTCATCGAGTTTAGTTAACCCAAAAACGGCGTGCATACTCAAACTATTGAAAGAATTTGGGAAGTGCCAAGAGGCGAAATATAAAAGAAAGAGGAATCAATAGATGCTATTTAGAATCCTATCCAATTGAATTAATGGTTTGAGAAAGGTAAAAACCGAAGAACTTATTTAAATATTGTTTATATTGTTCACGTAAGCTTCCACGGTGTGCGGTATTGTCCATATGTTCTTTTTCCGGGATGGACCGTGTGGTGTTGGTTTTGTTTGCCAAGCTTTAGCTCATCGTGTTGTGAGCTTCCTCAGGGCTAAATTTACTGACTAGCTCTGAGTCCATAGGTTATTTATTAATATAAATAACATATGGACAATTATTTATATTATAATATAAATGATATTACATATTATTATTATTAAGTGCAATTTCAAAATATACATGTTATATACCAAATAAGTCATTCTTGTTTTGTGTAATTTACTGGCTGCACCCCCCCTCCATTTAAATATAAATTTTATAGGTTGGTGATATATTTTGTTACGCCCTCAACAAAGGCGCTAGCGTCGGAATGTGAGGTTAGGCAATCTTATCAGTGGCGCCCCTTTAAGAGGTAAGTACGGGATAGTCTTAAGAAAACTAAATATTCAAAAGCAAGTAAACGATAAATTGTTAATGAAGAAGACTAATGATGAACTTGTTGCTATTCTGAAAATGCAGCGACAATGTGCCGACACCAATAATATGCAGGAGCACACTCGAAGCAAGCAAGTCACCAGTAAGTAGGCTGCTTCGGGGGTAAATACCCAACTCATCAGTATTGGCTACTGTACTCACACGTGGGTGGCACAGGCTTAGATTAGGCAACCCACAATTTATTTGTTTATTCTTTTAACATTGACGGACGCGTGGTCACAGAATCCAACGAGGGGACTGGAACATTTCTGGAGCTACCACAGAAAGATGAAACACGCTAGGAGTTTCTTCAATAAGGTTTCTCCAACCACGCTTCAACGTGAATCCCTTTGGGGAGGTTTATGAAAGAAAAACACAAATATCATATGTGCCGAATGGAATTTGCATAATTTCTCTTAATGGATATCTGTCATTACACATGTGATGCCTCTTTAGGCTGATATGGCTTATCGGAATCCCTAAGTTTTGTTTATCCATGAATAATTTGGATAAGAATCCCTGGCACCCTCGAGACTCCCAGTTTACTACCCTATCGAAGGACGGTGTAACCAAGGATTTTCTACTCCCTTTGAATATACTTAAAGGTCACTCACCCACCTGCAGGGCTGCAAACCTGTTTTCTTGAGTATAGAAGTTTGTTGCGTTAACCTCTACACCGCACGTGATCCTATAACCACTATCCTAGGTTATCAGAAAATATTTTCAGTTTAAAATATTAATTTTCCGATGTAGTATTAGAAAAAAAGCCATAAGTAATATAAAAATTCCAAAGCAAGAGCGACAGCTTCAACTCATCTCGTCTAAATATCCAATATTTGAACTACCTTTACTCTTTGGCGAAGATTTATTTTGAAATTGAGGAGTTATAAGAATATAATACGTATTCCTTCTTAAGTTGCGCTTTTCTTAAAACTCTAAAAATTTAAGAATTAAGTTTAATTAAGTGGGGGGATGAATGTTCTTTATCGCCCTCACTGCAATATCATCAGGTACTTAACTGCAATATCAGGTTACTTAAAGTAAACCTGAGGTTTATTTTACCGGAGTGTTCTTTCAACGATTATGGAGAAATTCCCAACGAGATGCGCTAACTTTATTCCGATCAGAAATGAACTTTTCGAGCGAATTTATGGGACATTCTTTTTTTATTTGATGGGCCTCACACGCGTGGGTGCTTAAACAAACACATATATACACGCAGTTAAAAATATTTTAATCGAATCTAACATGGCAAACCGCAGTTTTGCGTTATAATAATGTAAAAAATCGCAGAAACAAACCGAAGTTATACTTAGGTTTAAATATTACAATCACCCATTCTTCAGCTGCGCCAGCAATGGCTGAAACATCCGGTGACGTCAAACGACAAGGAATTTGATGTTTTTAGTAGTTTTTTATCGTAGCTCAGATCTGATAGCTATTTCCGGCTAATTATCAAATTTTCTGGCGTAAAAATCTTGGGGACTCAGGTATATATATATTGTAGAGGCTGATACTAGCTGAATTTACTGAATGAGAAATTATTATATGCCATGCACTATAGCAATAGCAAATACAGCATTATTGTATTATTATAAGTAAGTAGACCACATAAGTTCAGTTGTCATATTATTTATAATAATTGATACGAGTTAAAATTATTTCTGCTAAAATTGCCATAGTTTATTGGTTCGAAAAATAAATATAAAAAATAATACAAGAAAAAATCCTGTACCTCTACAACCCATGAAGGGTATTCAGTTGAGTACATGCTAGATACTGTTTCTTGGACAACGGTTGTGCAGGGAGATGATTTTACAACTCTTAATAGAATAAATAAATTATCTGTCATAGCCGAATTTGAACCCGAGATCTTCGGCATAGCCACTGAGCTCCTCGAAGAATATTATTCACAAAGAATTTTTTTCTTAACATAAAAATGTTAACTTATGCGGTTAGATTCGACTTGCGGTGTTATCCTATGGCATAGGATGTCATGATGGAGTACCGAAACTGGGTTAGTTTTGTTAAATCTTGTCAACCGCTCCGATAAAGTAGACACGTACTCCAGTCTGCTAACACTTATGCTGGGTAATGCAAATACCTAGATCAATTAAAATGAGCATATACAATAGTTAATCAAAATTGTTTACTTTCATTGCAGAGTTAACATCATGCATATTAAAATTGGAGGGACGTATGCAGTTGATAGTTAAATATTTATATGTGATCTTTTCCGCATTACGTCTGTTTTGTTTACAAATTACTTAAAAAAAAGAATTTAACAAGTTAAATAAAGTAAACAAGTAAACAAATGGAAAACAGTTTGTATACATCTACCATTCTTCACTGTATAATTTTTTTGTTTATAATTAGTACTGCATCTGTTTAATGCGATATATATACAAAACAAATTTTATTTTATTAAATTTATTATTTATTTATTTCAATTATAATGAATTTTAAGAATGGACTCTCTTTATAATAATGAGACACCTTAGGGCTCAACTTTTAGTTTATACAGGGTGTCCCGAATTTAAATGGTAAAACTTCAGGAACTTATAGGAAACCGAAAAACTAAGACAAAAAGTCCTCTAAAGGTTTGCTCGTTTTTGCTTAGTTTTAGAGAAAATCACAAAAAAAGAAACAAAACAAGTTTTCATTTTTATACTTATTTATTTACATTTATATTTATGTTATGTTCTTTTTAATGTCAATATTGCTCAAAATGTTGTCCTCTTGCACCAATGCAAGCATTACATCTAGCACTCACTTGATAAATTTCAGCTAAACATTGTTCTGATGATATTTGGTGCACTGCATCTATGATTCGGTCTCTTAATTGCTCTCTTGAGTTGATTGACACCGAATAAACTTTCTGCTTCAAGGTTCCCCATACGAAGAAATCCATGGGTGTCATATCATGTGATCTGGGTGGCCCAGGAACTACTCCTCCACGTCCAATCTCTCGTTGTGGATAATTTATTATATCCAGCCAAGCTCGAGCAACTCTGCTATAATGAACTGGACATCCATCGAGTTGTGGAACCACATTTCAATCCGCTGTTGTAAGGGAATGTCATCTAAATAATTAGGAAAGTCGTTCTCCAAAAAATGTGTAAATGTGATACCATTCAATTTTCCAGGTAAAAAATATGGTCCACTTCGGATGCTAGTCTCAGGATTGTTATCGAAGTGGCGTTGGACACAATTTCTTCTGATAATCTGCTCTTACTGCTGCCTGGAAATGGTCGCCTTCATTACGTATTAAGAATGAACCAGTCTCTCGTAGTCTATTAAAAGTTAACGAAAAAACTGGTCGATTAGGCACTCTTATATTTGGAAATCGGCGCGCATACTCCCGCACCGCTTCTAAAGCATTACCGCTACAGAAACCATACACAAAAATCATATCAGCGTATTCAACATTAGAATATGTATGCGGTATTGTGGCTGATGCTATTCACACAAAAATATCTGAGTAACTCACTGAAGACTGATTTAGGAATTATAATCCTAGAAGGAAGCCAAAATGTAAACAAACAAATAAAATAATGTAAAGGATAACATTAAGTGTTTACATATCTCACTGCCTAGCCTGACGAACTTTGAAAGGTGATAATCGCTACCTGTAACATTTTTGTTTTGTTACCTTTTTTGCGATTTTCTCTAAAACTAAGCAAAAACGAGCAAATCTCTAAAGGACTTTTTGTCTTAGTTTTTCGGTCCCCTATAAGTTCATGAAGTTTTGCCATTTAAATTCGGGACACCCTGTATACAATATAATAAAAAATATATTTTTATATACAGTTAGAATTAATTAACGATATTAAGTTTAACATTAAACGAGAAAGTCTTTCAATTAATTATTACAACGGTCGCCTGTTAGCATAAAGTAGATTTAATAATATCTATATTTTTTTAACTACTGAGTTACTATGGACTACATTTGTTTCCAGTGTTCATTTCTTCTCTTCCATATATCTTTCATTCCTTTCAAATGTTTTTACATTCTTTTCTATGTTAAAATTGTGCATGTTTTTGTTTTTGGTCTGCATGAAAGCTCTCAGCATTTGAAGTACCTTCCAGAATGAAGAACGACCCCCAATGCCATCCGGAGAGACCTCGAGCTCTTTAATGCCCCACCAGACCCCGTAATCTATGAGGCAGCCATTTTAATTTTTTAAATACGTGAATATCCTTCTGGTCATTCTACTCGAGTTCATCAGTCGTAGATGTCCGTGTAACCCAATTCTTCGTTTTATAATCGTGTCTGTAATTTTTAAGTGCGTATAGAAAAAAATAAAAAGTGCTCTTAAATCATACACTAAGGAGCAGTGCGAAAAAGCAGAACAACTTCGTGGGATTACAAATATTACATTAAATGGAAATGAAGGTAGGGGATTGTATAATATTAACTAATCAGTAATTTGGGTAGATGGATACAACACATCAGTATAAATATTCAAACGGATGGAAGAAATAAATTATTATTCATTTATAATAAAGAAAAATATTTAACATGAAACGAGACTTGAGGAAAGGTACAAGCTAGGACACCTGAATTATAATCACAATAGGGAAAAGCACGGATGTACTCAGAAGTAATATAAGGAGGATGTGGCAGGATGAATGCTAAAATAATAGAAAGTTTTTAGATTGAAAAGAAAAAAAATGAAGGATGTTTTTGAACCACAACTATTGCACCAGGATTCCTTCTGTTCGTGGAAGTTGTGACTCGCAGTACCTATCACGTTGGCCAGTCTACCACAATACAGACTACCGTCGCCCTAGTACGTCAATACCCATGCGTTCCTCCGGTGGAAGAATTTGTCTCCGTCACAGAGTTCGGAGAAACGACGAGAAACCGATATCCAATTTCCTCCATCGACCAGGGATTTTCCCGGATCCGGTGCAATCAATATAATTCACTATTAATTTGAGGCTTTCATCAAATAATATCATATAAGCATCATTTTAAAAAGGATGTTGGTTCATAAGTTTCTTTTTTTTGTAAAGGAAGCAAAGCAATCGTTCCCAGTCGTTTTCTACCTCTTTTCTACAAGAGTTTGAACCATTGAGGTGAGCCAGATTTGCGTGCAGTTTTGTTTCAAGAGCCTGAAGTGTAGAACATACCGTCTTTTATAACTCCACATCTTCTCGTATGCAAAATATCAATAGGTACGTATCTATCACGTGGTTATATCAGGTAATAAGCATCAACGGATTCAAGTCGACAGCCAAGCCCATCAATTCAGGGTTTCGTCTATGCAAGTGAGTTATGGTTCCACTGGGATATATACAGATTGCGTTAGTAACGTATATGCAGGCACTTCTTGCTACGAATTGTGTGCTCATTAAAATAAGCTACATAATAGAAAAAGAAACAGAAGACTTGATACAAGCTACAGAACACTAAAAAGATCTAAGATATTTCTAGAATTCTTCTTTTGAGTTCTCTAGGCTCAACATTTTTCTAAGAAGAGAGAATTACCATCTAAGGGAAAAGGAATGCAGCAATAAAGACACGCGGCATTTCGAATCAGTTTCAGCCTTAGTCGCATTAAATGAAATTCATTAAAAAATTTAGTTTTTATTGTTAATGACGCACGTCCTGTAGCCTCTTACGCAAAGCATATTGGAAGAACAGTCGATAACATTCGTTACGTCTCTTCCAAAAATATCCCCAAGCGCAATTTTCATAAATATTACATTGTCAAGAAAGAGTGCAATTTTACAAATTTTATTGTTTAAGAAGGATTAAAGATTTGTCTGATGATTAGAAGAATTGAATTGAAGCAACCGTCTATTTACTAACAATCTTTGTTTTTCTCTGATCAGGCATATAAATTTCACATCTGTGAACAAAAATTGTAATTACTAACGTAAAAACGGAAATACGCGTTGTTGTGTTTTTATTGAGTTCAATGCAAGGAGTATCAATTTGATTTCAGAGCGAAGGGTGCTCCAAGGAAAGCATCTGGAGATACGACCTTAGAAAATCTACTACATGGACAGCCTCCTACATCAACCGATGACTCCCTTTTTTACTAGGTTTTCGCACCTATATCGTAGGGAATCTGTGAAACTAATCCTCACAATGCAGTCATTTAAATAAATAAGTAAGTAGTGATATATAATCCATTGTAAAAACTCACTAGCAAGGTTCACAGCTTTGAAAAGGTGGTTTACCTGAAATATAAAATAAATATAAAAATTAATTTATAAGTTACTAGCTGACCCGGCCACGCGTTGCTGTGGCTGTTATAATAGTATTAAAAAATATTAGTTAAAATTTGAATTTAAAAGAAATAATGAATTAATGAAAACACGAATTAAATAGATTTTTGATTTTACATTTTATTCATCTTATATCTAACTATATTACTTAATAAATATATAATATACAACAGTCATAACTGATAAAATATAAATATGAGTTTAATGAATGGGGTATATAATGTTTGATTTTTAATTATGGATAGTAATATTAAATTAAATTATAAATATTAATTTCAATTTAATTGATGGCTAATCGATGCACAATATTTTTTGTTAATCTGTCCGTTGCTAATACAAATACATTAGATTTACTAATACGTGAGCATGCAACATATAATTGTCATGGGAGAAACATGGATATTTCAAGTCCAAACCGCAAATTGACATTGTCTGGCCTTGAGACCTGTTGATCTGTATAGCAAAACCCAAGCATATACCAAATTGAAGTCTTTTGAACGGTATTATGGATTCTGATGGTATTATTGAAATACGTTCCAACACGACGATTTCTTCTTTAAAGATTCCAGTCAACATGGCTGCTTCAATAACGATTCCAGTAATATTTTGTATGACCAAACGTGTACCATTGCATAATTTAGGTGGATTCAAATTACGCAGAAGAATATTAGGTGAACCATTATTCAACCGAAGATTGTGTGGTATATCGAGAGAATTTAAAAATTCAGTTGGATAATTTACAGCTTGGTTTTCATCAACAATATTATTGATGGATTAGATCACCTGGTAACAACAGTAGTATTAAAATGTTCGTCAACATCAGCATTTTTCGCTGTCAAAATAACACAATTACTGAGCCAATTATGGTTCATGTAATTATTTAGTACATCCAGGAAGACACTCCTAATTAATTCATCTTTTAAATAAAAAATACAATAAAACTAGAAAAAAAAGTTGGTAGAAACCTTCCCTAGAGTGTACTAAAGTTTCACGACAATCGGATGATTGGTGTAGTAACGCATAAAGGACAAACACACATACATTCATTTTTATATATTGATATGATAGGACTGAACTCAGGTTCTATTAGACCTACAGAGCTGCGGTTGGGCTCAAATTGTAGAAAATTTAATCTTCTTTAAAAAATGTCGATTACGTTTTTTAGACAAATAATTATTTTTTTCTAGAAATTTTTGAAACATTTTTCAAATCAAAAAAATTAAATAAAATAAGATAAAAAAAGTTAGTAGAAACCTTCCCTAGAGTGTACTGAACAACTTCCCAAAGTTCCATGACAATCGGATGATTGGTGTAGTAATGCATAAAGGACAAACACACATACATTCATTTTTATATATATATATATATATATATATATATATATATATATATATATATATATATAGATTACTTGTATTATATAAGGTTATTAACATAAAAGTGATCAAAGAAATTTACCACAACATATTTAACTCTTAATAAACTGTTCGGGAAATAAAGTATTTCAAAAATAATACAAATCATTTAACACCAATGTTTATATTTTTCCATAACAAACATAAGCAAATCTGAGTAGTAACTACAAGTGGTGGATAGCACGAGGAGCTGTAATGGATATATCTTATTTATATATTTTTTATTTTACTAATAATTTAAATTAATTTATTTGGAAACACACTATACACGACGTTCAGAACTTTCCCATGTAAAATCATAAATTCACATCAAATACACAGAATTCATCTCATCAACATAAAATCACCAAAATCCACTTATTCTTTCTCTTTACTACTCCTTGTAACCTTGATAGGAGAAGATTAAAAAGACAATGGCCAAGAGACTTTTGCTCAAGAACTATTGATCACTTCAAAAACTTCATGTTTCTGTAAATCGAGGAGAAAAAACTAACACTTAGATCAAATTTTCTGGATACGAAATAGCGGAGGTGTTTCACAAGGATTTCATTGTTTTTTTTAAACAAAAGCAAATCTATATAAAACTGAACATTCAGTTAAAAGGAACTCGCAACTGTTGGATTCTAGAATGAAACAATTCAATTTTATTTTTTTTACTTACAACCTAAATAAAACATTTTGAATTACGTCAAGGTCAATATTTTCCAACGAATAACACTCGCATGAAAGAATTTAATTCTTCAAGGAAATTGTAGTATTTTATTTTTTGATAACCAAAAAACATGGATGCATTTTTCTGAATATTTTATTTAAAAACATACACCACAGACCAACAACGTGCTTTATCTAATTTGTCTCCTAAGACATTGTGAATGAGAACCCAAGAGATTAGACACAAAACGAAGAAGGAGAGCCGGAAGGAAGATAAGAAGAGAAGATAAAACAGGGTGGTAAAGATCCAGTACGACGCAGTGTAGGCAGCATTTCCGACAATACCAGGGACGAAATTCATATGAAATACAATAAAATTTATAAACAGATTGACTTCCTTTACCGCAGCTGGTTGTATACGAAATATAAGTTCATGTATGGTTAAAAACTCTCTGATAATAATAATTAAACGAATGTTTTAGTAATACATATAGCTCTATCAAAAGAATAAAGACATCACTCAAAATTCGGTATATTTAATTCAGGAACGACATATCTCACATTCCATTACCAACATGCTTTTTTTTTGTTAAGTCATATTTTGAGTTGTGTCATGTTTGAAGTTCAAGTTTATGGGATAGCAGATTTACTTGTAATATTATTATAGTTGTAAATATCAATAAATTAATCTAAAAAAAAATTAAATTTGATATTTTCTTCCACAAATAACGTTAAAATAAAATAGTTTATGGGAATAATGACATGAGTTCAACTAAACAAAGTTTTAAACTTTTAAAAATGTCCTAATGGTTAATAAAATATTTTTTTTTTTTTTATAATTATTGGTCAGCTATTTTATTTTTGAATATTTTTATTTTGAAGAGAAAATATGTGCCCGGGTTGGGATTCGAACCTCTGTCACGGTGAGTGACAGTCACGCAGAGACAGAGGTTCCGGGGTCGAATCCCGGGGCATATCTTTTCTCTTAAAAAAAAATGGTTAATGAAATAATTTCAATACCATCATTACAATAGGAATGCTTTGCTACACCAATGCTCAAAGTTTTATTTTTTTAAACTTTTACCAAAATTATTTTTGGTTTAATTTTGACAAGGTATAGAACTTTCAAATAGCTCTATTGAAAAAATAGTTTTTTGAGTTACAAACATTGCCCATTTGACTACCACTGAAGAATAAGCTAAGAATACAAAAAAAATAAAATAAAACAATAGAACCACAATGTTTTCCTAATTTATGAGATATTTCTGTTATATAAGTGTTGTTAATACAAATACACAACATAGGTAGATATTTATTCTCAACCGTATCAATTATGGCTTTCTTTTCGTTTATTAGATTAGATGTAATAGCAAATTTGTCATATAAGGAACTTTTATCGTTTTCGCTATTCTATAGCTCTTAAATAAAAATAAAATTAAAAATATAATTTTTTCACGACTCAACTAACTAGAGTTTTAAGTATAATAATGAAAATACATATTAAATAGTCAAGAGTCAAAAAAGTGATTATTGATTCTGTTTACTGGCACTTGATGAAATACTTAATTATAAAATTACTTATGTAAATACTTGAAAAAACTGAAGATAGGTTAAACCATAAAAGGTATGCAAGGTGTAAAATAAGAAAACAAATATTTTGCATATAAGAAAATATACAATGGGAGCGGAGTAGCTCAATGATAGAGCCCTGGGTTGCCGTCCTTAAGATCTTGGGTTTAAATCCGGCTTTAATTTATTTAATCTGTTAACAGCTGGGAATGGACCCTGTAGGACATGTACATCCTTGGGCTCACCCAGTATGCATAAAGTGGTTACCCTTTATTGCAGGAGAAACTGGTATGAGCGTGAAGAAACAGTAAAGTCCCTACCACGTACTGAACCCAATTCGCTTCATGGATTGCAGTGGTATCGGCTAGATTAATAAATATATCATGAATAATATTAGTTAACCTTAAAAATAACAAGAAAATGGTCCATGTGGAGGTCAAAAAATTCTCTCATATAAGGAGAACTGTTTATTGGAAAGTCTGATGGGGTTGACATTTGAGTATCCCTGAAGAAGACCTTTAATGTGGGTCGAAACGTCGGCCTCCTCGTTAATAAATATGCTTTATAATGAATTTTTAATTTTGATTACCTCTTTTATTTTATCAATAAAGAAGCAGTAATTATTGTTATGCAGCTTACTAAGTTATATTTCTTCCAGATACATAGAATACGAAGGCAAAGATAAATAAAACTAACTATTTAATGTATTATTACATTATAGTTATCAGTTGGATAAACATACGTAATATATACCTATAGCATGCTAAATAGGGGGACAGTTAAATACAAGGGCGGTTGACTTCCTGGAGCGACACACTTTCCATTTCCTACGTCAGTAGTGACGTCACAACATGGCCCAAACCAAATTCGGTCAGCCTCTTCTCATTGTAAATCTTTCGACTTTCCATTTCATTTCCATTCACAAACAATAGCAGTAAACATTTAAATAAACATGTATGGATCCACTTTTAAGCCTACTTCTTATAATTACAGAGGAACAGTAAACTTAAGTAGCAAGAGGATCATAAAACCGATCAATTTTTTTATTTTTTTTTTTATTGATATTTACAACTGTAATAACATTACATCAAGTAAATTGGCTGTATGAACAAAGGACATGAACAAAAATCACTTGTGGAGAAACTATCCATTGACAGCACTCCATAAACCGTTCAATAAATTATTAAATATAAAGATTAATAACTACACTTTTGATGGGATGCAAAGGTAAAATGGCCCAAATACATTTAAGAATATATAGATATTGGGTTGTTTCATATAAAATGTCCGTTTTTAGTATTTCTAAAATTTAAAGTGAAATTGAAGGAACTTCTATTGTTAATGCTTATGTTTATAAATAAGTAATAATACTCTTGTTCTGGATAATAACTACAATTAAACGAACCTTGTTTAGTAAGCTATAAAAAATGACCATGGATTTTCGTGTAATTTTATTTTATGAGTACATATAAACTTGAAGTTGTCAGCAGCCCAAGCTGCAAGATACATTATCACCGCTCGGTAAAAGGTGGTGTGGCTAACTGACCATTCGCCCATGAAAAAACCAAAGTTGCATTCAAACAAATTATTGGTTTCTTTACGGTGATCAATGGCAGGAATGATTAATTTCTTCTATCTAACCAGAGGTGAATATACTGACATAATGTAACAAAAACAACCTGCCATGGTTAATCGGAAAGGACTTATGCTCTGATACAACCACGCCAGCCCCTCATGTTTCACGAATGACGCTGAAGAAATTAAACGAGATGGATTACGAAGTCCTGGAATTCTAGAAGTTATGGATTTCTATCTGTTCAGAAATTTAGACCACTTCCTAAAGGGCAATATTTTTTAAAGTATTCACAAGTCAATAACGCATTTTCATCACAAAACCTTGAATTTTTCTATCCTGGGATTTAAAGTTCTACAATACCGTGGGAAAATGTACAGAAAATAAGGACAAATATTTTGAATAAAAAGTTGATTTCATAAAGTTGTATTACTAAATAAACTTTCCTTTAAAAAGTCGTATGTGACGATCCAAAAAATATTTATTACAATTTACAATGTTATTTAAAGATAACCCACGACACAGGTCTCCCAACAATCAAAACATATTTTAACTGTTTTCTACAATATTCCAAATATAGCTCACTAAATATTACTAATATCATCTTCACATAAACTGTCATTAATGTAAAACTTGTGTTGCAAGATTAGGTATAAAAGTATATACTCAATCAATCAATACTGATATAGGAAATTAATTACTGCTTATTAATTAGGTCAAGTCTGGAAACTAATTTCTTTAACACATACTATTACACACATATATACATATATTATACACATAAACTACATAATATTAATAATATATATTTTTTTTTATATGAACACGTACATTTAATTATTATTTATGTCATTTGGTTATAGTACATAATATGTTCATGTTAATTTATATTATGAAGTTTAAACAACGAGGTTAGTTTTTTTTCTTTAACGGGGCAAAATTTTTAGATATGGAATGGAAACATCTGGAGGCCTGGACATTCCTAGAATACCGCAATGATTTTGAAAACAACTAAAAGAACCTCGTACAAATATTGAGTCACTAATAAAATATCATTGATAGGACATTATATAATATGACTAATTGAAATTCCTTTAGAGTGGGTGGGCCACTTAGACTGAATCATCAAATCTATGACTAGCTTTCCGAGAGTACAGGATATTACAAACATAGTAGGTTGGGAACATATGCTTACATCTTTGAACTAATCAATTAGTACAGAAAAAAAAATTCAGAATTTTTTAATTCAAAGCCACATTTTGAAGCCAAACAATGAATCTTAATCCTAAAAAGAACGAAATTATATATTATACTAATTACATATGATAATTATAACTTGAATGTTATAATGTGTTTTACAGATAGATTTTTTAAGATTTATGGGGCATAGAGAAGTTAAGAAGATAATGGAATATGAATTGGTTCAACAGAAACTATAGGGATTTTAACAAGACCAAAGTGCTTTTGATCAGGATCGATCAGAAATAAAAAACAGCTAGAGGCCAATATAGCAGAGGCAGTTCACAATGTCAACAAAATAAGAATTATTATTAACTGTTATGATATGAAATTTCTTTCAAAACTCTTACCTAAATCTAATAATATCACCTACATTAAAATAATATAAAACATAACATTGGGTGGATTTCAGTGCAGTAATACTCTTGATAGATCAATTAAATAATCGCAGTACTATTTAATTATATATCTTTTATTTATTTTTTAGTCCCATCATATAGAAGGGAAACAGGTGGGTTGTTCGTATTGCCAAGGATCTGACCAGATTTCTCGCATCACGAAAGATAATTGGCCCATCGTAACTCGATGGCAGCAGCCAACAGAGATGACTAGCTTAGCCAAAAATCAAAGTACCACGAAAAAATCTGAAGCATGTATAGACTGGATTAATAGACCTTTTTAACAATTCAAAAGTTGGAGTAACAGTGTAAATTTGAGTTCGATACGCACAAACTCGTAAGTAGCCAATTTAACAAGCATCCGTTATATTCAATCTCAAGAAAATATTAATAATATTTAGGAAACGTAATTATGAAGGGAATTCGTAAAGAACGATTTCGGGACAAGCCCCCTAAGAATAAAAATACAAATGATAATAAATAACTATGCCATATAATAGAATAGAATTACTATTAATTGGTTATTACAATTTAATTAAAAAATTAAAAATAAAATTTAAAAAAACAAATTACGAGATGGCTTCAATAACAATATTTAAAAAAAATAGATTAAAAGGAAAAACAAATAAATAGATTTGGTTCTGAATATGCAGGCGAGCCCGATCAGCCACGATCTGCACTTCTTGCCGATTCTTTACTGACCTTGAACCTAATTGTTTCCAAGGTTTCGTTCATCTCAATAACACATAAAACTATCATTTTGGATAATTAGTTGATTGTAAAAATAACGCATTACATATTTCGAACGATTTTGTTGTACAATAATAGAGTATTTTCACTATAATAGCAATTTAAAAAGAAAAAATTAATTTTAAGAAAAATATAAAACTTGACAGATTTACTTTACAGGATAATCTTGACCTTTGAGAATGGATCGGAGCACGAGAAGAAATGATCTCAACAAAACTGATACTAGCGGTCAGCCTTGAGGTTCTCCAGCCCCTGGCCCCACATTTCATCAAGATATTTAATCTGCTAAGGTACAAGTTCAAGATCAAGCAAGGCTAGATAGTTAGGGTTCATGGTTTTTTTACAAAGAAGACAAGAGTGGCTTTAATTTTTAAAACATGAGAAGAATGGACGACTCTTGAGAAAACAAAGGAAAAAACAATTTCTAATTTTTAATTTAAAATTTCTTAGATAATATATTAAAAGTAAAAAATAACATGGGGAAAAAAAAGTAAAAAATCACATGGTAAATGAATTGAGTTAACCTTCAATATTTTATAGCTGTGATTAATTCATTTATGATTCCTAATCAGTGAATTAATACATTAGTTTTGTGGGAAAATTCCGCTTTTGAAATTTAATGAATTTAATATTAGAATTAATTTAATTTAATATTAATTTCAGCCGTTTAGAGACATTTGACTTCGTTTTTAGCCTACGGTGCGAGCCACCTAACAAACACATCAGAAACTGCTGTTACTCTTTGTTAAAAAAATTAAGAATGGCCTTTGGTAGTATTTTATTACATTTATTAACATAGTTTTGAACTCTGTACGTAAAGATATAAGAATTCAATCAAGTAATATTAACAGGCGTTTCAACCATATAAAGCTCTTTGAAGGAAATAATAATAGACTACATTTAAAGACTTACAGCGCATTACCCGTTATTCTTTTTGGAAAACTTTGAGCAAAAGCTTTCACGTTAATGCCCAGTGGGAAAAAATTGAGTGCTAAAAAAAAAGAAGGAAACTTCTAAAATAAAAAAGGATGCTAATTCAATAGCTGACGCAAAAAGCTGAGACGTCTTAGCAAAGCTTCTTGAGAACTTTTTAAATATTATGTCGAAATTTGAAAACGCATCATAATTCTTATTTCGCGGAAACGATATCTTTAGAAATTGAATAGTAAGAAGTTTCTAGATAAAATATTTATTTATTTAAAAAAAAGAACTTTCTGTTGTTACTGTTTAAGAATCACAATTCTATATCTATGACTTTATATATATATATATATATATATAGATACAGGGAGTCCTATTTCAAGTGGATCAAACGTTTTTAACTTTTAAACGAAACAAGATTCAGAAAAACGATTCAGGTAAAAGTTGTAGTTATTCAGGCCTATTTTGAAAAAAACAAACATTTTTTGGTTTTTCACTTTAAATGGTCAATATCGACCTTCAAAAATGTTTTCCTCTTGGCTCCCATTTATTTATATTTTTCTGAAATGTACAATCCAAAACATTGAAAATGTATGTAAGATTTTTTTTCTATCTTTCATAGTTTAAGTAGAAAAGGCATTCAAAGTTGACTACTTTAATATACTTCCTTTACGAGGAAACGTAATGTAGCATTAAGTTATTTTATTTAAGAGTTTTAGTCGTAATAAAATATTCTAAAATATTAAAAAATAAAAGTTTGATCCACTTGAAATTGAACACCATGTTCAAAAATTAAAAGCATAATAAATATACTCTAAGCTCACTGTTTCAGACTACTTCAACACTTACCAGTTGAAATAGCCATCAGTTTGGTTTAAGGCGTATATTTATATATATATATATATATATATATATATATATATATATATATATATATATATATATATATATTTATATACGTTGTTTAGTAATACTTTTTATAAAACCGGAATAAAATAAACACTTACTAAATAAACCCTCTAAGCTCCCATGTAATTAAAAAAGAGTAGTACATGGATATTATTTAGATTTAGGGAGCTGAACTTTGGTGTTCCAAAAGTTATCTAATTCCTTTCGTATCCAATCCTTACAATCCAAAATCCTGAATGCTCCTAACTTTGTTACGAATAAAGTAATGATAGAATAGAATTAAATAGAAAAATAATTTTATTCTGGGACCAGGTCCATTAAGAATAACAGAAATGAACAAAATTAAATAAATACATATATGGCCAAAGGGCTGCGAGAATCAGAAGATGTAATACAAAAAAAAGAAAGATAAAAAACAGTGAATAAATAATAGTATCTAATAATATAAAAAAGTGATATCATAATGAGTGGGGAATATTTACAGTAATTCATCAATCGATTAAGGTGAATATATCTATAAATTATTTGTTAATTATAGAGCATCTGTTTGGGAATTTATAAGATGTAGGAAAAGTTTGGATTTAAATGAGCTTAAAGAAGACGCATGTCGGATATCGAGTGGGTGGGTTCCTAAGAGAGGTAGAACAGGCGAGAAAGGAACGCTCAAAAGTTTTGGTTCTACAGGAACGAAAGGGGTAGCTTGTTCGAGAGGCCACCATATGCCACACAACCATAGTCAAGGTGTGGAAAGACAAAAGAAGTGATGAGGAGCTTACGGATAGCTAGTGTTAAAAGATGCCTGGAACGGTGGAATAACTTAAGAGAGCTTATTGCTCGGCTGGGAATTTGGGCAATGTGAGGTTAATCATAAATGTGGGGATAATGATCACAATGTCCCATTTGTTGCTGATATGGCCCAAACTCGGCAACAGTCCTATCAAAATCAACTTCATTCCCACTCAAACCAACTAGTTTCAAACCTACTTACTCTTCGATTCCTGAAAATATTACGAGGCGTCTGAAAAGAAGATGGCCTCATGATCTTAGATGAATATGTTATTCAAGTACTATCACTGGGTTGTTTCTTTACATGCCTTTATTCATGCAATTATGTATCATTCATTATATTTACTTACTGTTTTGTTATAATACAGTTGTAACTTTCAATAAATAAATTTTAAAAAAACACTCTAAACGTCTAATTCCTAAGTGGACTAAGGAAGTGCAACCAACATGTTAACGTTTTGGCTGGATACTTTTGCATGTTTAGAACCACTGTTTTATAGGTCAACATAGCAAACGGTCTGATCTGAAGATCAATTCCACTCAAAACTTAAAACTTTAGACAGACCGATTATTTAACCAAGGGAATATTGATATATACGAAAAAAGTATAAATCCAACAATTATTTGAGGTTTAATAATAGATAAGAGGAAGTAAAAAAAATCGATTCTGAAAATTTGGGACTAACAAACAAAAGGTTTGTAATATAACCATTTTTCCCGTCTGTATGTTAAAATAAAATTAATTATAACAGATAATAATTAATAAATTGCCTCTTTTGAATGCACAGAAGAACCCAAAAGGGAATTCCATTAGACAGTCCTGCGATCACCACTGATTCAGCTGACTGTCAATATTCTTAGTACGTGCAAGTGACTCAGCATCCAGACCACAAAACTTTACGCACAACCACATTATACTATCAACATGCAACTTACTAATAAACATAATTTTGGAAAACCCAATAAGGTATTTTATATCATATCATGCACCAAATTAGGTATACATATTATTCTCCAGCAAGGTTTTAATCCTTAGCATCTCCTGAGTACCAATATGGATATCATAACACACATGATAGCAAACGCATCACACAAAAAGAGAACTCCAATATCGGTAAATTATTTTTTTTAATATTATACGAATAGATAATCCTGGGATCACAGATGAAGATAACTGCCACACAGTAATCTAAGGTTGCTTCGATATTGAGAGGAACAGGCTAAAGAAATGATGATCATTTAATCTCTTGATTTTACAACTTTATTGCTTTACTTCTGTTATTAACATTAACAAAAGCTTAACCACCTTTCTTGATAACATGAGAAAACTAACAAAACTAACAGATTTAAAGTATTTTTTAACATCTTGTGACGGAGTATCAGTGAATATGATGATACAACAAGATACCAAAAATAACACAATATCACTAATTTTTCAAACCAGAGAGCATGCATTTTCTACACGCCTGATGATCCCTTTTATAATGAACGTTCACCAATAATTATAAATCCAACTATTCATGAAAAAAAAATCGTTTAGATCATGATTCAACAAGATATCAATATCCTCGAAGGTAGTCGATCAGATGAAGGGCATTAACGGTTACTAACTTAATTAACTCTTGTTTAATTTTAATTGCAAGATTAAATTTAAAATATTTCAAGAACTAAGATCAAAATACAAAATACGTCATTTGTAGATTTACGTACAACTTGAAGATGTTTTGAATAGGAAATAATACAAATCTAATCTATAGTCCTTCAAAGCATGTTCCCAAAATCATACCATGAAAATAAAAGTTCAAAACAGCCAGATAATACTCCGACTATATATAATATACCTTTTTAGTATACATCTTAACGATAAAAAGATTAATTTGTTTTACTATTTAAGATTGTTGGAAATATTGTGATTCTTGAGTCCGCTCCGCTATCTATAATGCTTATTTACCCATTTTATAACCTCAGATAAACTTATAAAATTTAATTTTTTAAATATTCTCCTTTGTTCACGATTGCAAATCGTGAAAGTTACCATACATTATGATATTTATCATGAGGCAAAATGCTACGTATTAATGTATACAATGAGAGACATAACTTCATAGAAAAGTGAAATAATTTAAACATCGATTCAGTGAAAATAAGTCTACATTTACTTAAAGGTCATATTTAAATACTTCTTTTTAAAAAATATATTTATTAAAATTTACAACTGTATACAGAATACATCCAGTAAATATAATGAAACATAAATCATGTCCCGACATAAAGGTAAATAGAGAAACTACCCAGTGGTAGTACTCATACTACTAGAAAAATACTAAAACATAAAAGGCATAATAAGTAACATAAAAAAGGCTATAAGGAAAGTTCGGGTTTGCAAGTGCGCTTTCTCGACAATTATACAAAAACTATTTTTTATTTTTTGGTTTAAATGTATGTATCAGTTGAATTTAATGGTATTAAATAATAATAATAATATAAAAAATCCTAATATTAATCGAATTCAGCTAACAGGACTTCGTAATGAGAAATTGAGTTCTGATGAGACTTATGGAGATAAAAAACTGATAACTGTGCAAACAAATTTTCTCTCTAATTTTAAAAACTACACAATCCACGGTATCTATATAAAGATGATGATCTAATGGTCTTTCCTAGTCGTATCCCACACTATTGAATCATTACTGTTAAAACAGGAAAACAATTGCTGTTATCATAAAAAAATAAAACAAAATTAAAACTGCATAAAAAAGATGAGTAACTAGGGTCGCTCATGGAAGGTTCTTGCACTTCAACATTTCAGAAGTTATTTCTTATATGCCCCCGAGGGGAGGTTTACCAAAGAAGATCGAAAATACAACATGTGCCATATGGAACTTGTATGATTTCTCAAATAAATTATTTTTATTATTATTGCGTTCTTGTATGAAGTCAATTTCTCCTATTACACTGTCTTTCCTATTTTCAGATACTTAGCTATTTTTATCTAATAATTCTTGGAAATATTTCTTCCACATTTCCTAGATGTGGTAACTTTTAAAAAAATTATTCCTACTTTATCTTTGATGTACTTCAAGTTAGAAGGTTTTCTTTATTGCTTCAAGCACTAGATGAATGTCTGATTTCGAATTGAGTCAGAAATCCATCCAAATTTTACGTTTATTTCTTTCACCTTCTTCATTGCTTCTATCCTTTTTCTTTTATCACCGTAAAATCCACATAATGATGATGATAGGTTGGATTGGACAAGTCGAGTAATTGAAAAAAATAATTATAAAACCTTATTTACCTTTTTCACGAAACAATAAATTTGTGACATAATATAACCTTTACACATTTTTCTATATGCTTTACCTACCTAAAAATAATCCCCAGGAATTCGGACTAAAAGCCCAGCAAATAATAGAGTCAAACATGTTTTCAATAATAAATGTAAATATTAGGTAACAAAATATTACCTATTAAAGAACTTAAGGACCTATATGAAGAATATATTGTATTAAAACAAGATGAAGATGGTTGTGGCACGTCCATAGAACGGATTAAAAAAATGGTTTTCAAAGCTGATGGTGGAGGGAAGTCAAGATGGAGAAAGAGGAATAGGCAGGCCGAGAATGCGATGGCTGGACGATGTGGAAGCCGACCTTAGACTCCTGTCCTGAGGGTGAGAACCTAGAGAAGATAAATTGTTAGGGAGATCAAGATCCTTCATGGACCACAGCGTCGTGTGAAGAAGAAGATTTATATAACATTACTAAACATTCCGTTATAGAAATTTAAAGGATATTCTATCTGATAAAAAATAGGTACAAAGTTTGCTGCACCTCAAGGAATAAACCACTAAATTCATTTGGATTGAAAGAAATCAATGAAGTAACTTATGCAGTTAACACGAAACAATATTTCTTCATTAAAGAGCGTTGTTATATTTCAAGCAATTCTACCTACATAAAATTTAATATCATAAAGAAAAATTAGGGCGTGCCATTGATATCTAACTCATAAATCATCATTGAAATTTCGATAACATTAATCTTTTAGTTATAACAAATGGTATACAACATGTAATAACTTTGGTCATTGATGCTGACAAAATTAAATCGAAATTAAAAAAGTTTCAGGAATACGAGGATGTTAATATACAGCGGTGATAGCTGGCAAATTTATTATAATCATCTATTACGCAAAAAGTACACAGCGACGTCACTTGTTGACAGGACGCTGCTAGTGTGCCATGTGCAACCTTATCACTACGATTAGCCGAAATCGCCGATAACTATATCCAGAAAATAAATTTACGGATTTTTCAAGTTAACTTTTACGGCAGATGGAAATGCCAGAAGAGATATCGTACATTTACATTTGAGAGATATTTTGTGACAAATTAACCAGTTAAGTGTGAAATTAACCTAGCCAAGAACTATATTTCAGCGACAAGACAAAATATATCAAGTTTTCTTTTGATAGAAAAAATGTGAGGGACGGTTAAGTAAAATTTGGCAAGCTAATGTTCTTAAAATAATTTAAGTTTCGACTTACACAATCTCGAGTTCTGAGAAGTCTCGCAGTGCTATTTATATAAAGTTTACAATAACAAACTGCATCACCTCAATGGATAGCCAGATTTAATAACTTTCTATAACATTTATGTTACTCTATTAGAACTTAAGGGAGAGAATAGCTTAGAGAGCTGAAGGTTCCAGGTTCAAATCCGACTAAGGCAGGTAAATTATTTATTCTGATTAAAACCTATCTACAAGCCCTCATTAGGTTCACCCAGCCTCTATGCAGTGGATACTCTAAATCGGGGGAAAACCAGGCGGTTTGCAACAACTGTTGCAATCTCTACCATGTACTGAACCTAAGACCCTCATGTGTTGCAGAGTTAAATATATATATATATTTATATCTATATATTATATCTTATATATATATATCCCTCATGTGGGAATGAGTTAAATAAAACAAAAACGTATTACTCAGTCGAGTATAACTGCTATTAAAATATTTATAACTAAATGTTTTAATTATTGCATATAATTATGAATTAAATTCGGTCAAGTCTACAACTCGAATATGGCAATATCCCAATCATTGGGGCATATATAACATTTTAAGTAGCTAAATAAGGGGTACTTATGGGTTGCATGTATGTTGTAGGTGGAAAATACACCGTTTAGACCTCGCCCCCAGTGCATTGAACATAAAAATAAAAAACAATTCTTAACAAAGTCATTATATTTTTATAAAATTTTAGATAATGTTGACTCATTTCATTCCAACGGTGCTTTTTGTCGTGAAGAACCCTGGTCTACAATCCTTTACTCCATTCTGTCTGCCTTTAACCTCCTCCACCTCCTAATTCTTCAGATGAACTTTCCCATCTCCCATCTGACTTTGTATTCTGCAGTGACATATTTATCAATCTTACTGTTTTCAAAGAACTTTGAACTCGTAGACTTTATAGTATCTTTTTCACATTGTTGTTTACAGTCTAAGGAGATACCATAAATTAAAAAAAAAATGTTTGTTGCCTTGGACACGGGTGTTAGCATTTTTGTTTTTTACTAGTTTGTACTTATCTTTGCAATTTAAAAAAATGAATGCAGCTACCCCATCCATTACATAGAAGAAACGCCCCGTATTATTTTCAAGATGACATAGACTCTTTTGAAGGTTAGCTCTAGGCATCCCAAAACTGAGGAATTACCAGATAACAAAAAAAAATTATGCAACGACTGATAAGGAAGAGACTTAGATAACAGTATAAGTGCCTGCTACCTGAGAAGCAAACTTTTTTTATTTATAATTCCTGATCAAATAGTCTCGAATTAATGAAAATAATCAAACGATGACAGCTTCAAGTTACCATATTCCACAATTTCAAAGACTAAAATTCAAGTCCAAATTCTACCACAAGTAAAATACTGACTTCAGTAATAGTCTGATAAAAATTACTTTTCCCATTGATCAATTACTATTTTTCCCAAGTAAAAAAACCTATAATAATTATCTATAATTCCTGTTCATTGACTATCTATCATTCCTGTATGACAATACGCTATCAGGGCCCCTGGGAACATAACATAACAATATGGGATTTGTTATCAGAAATGTTCTAAAAATAACACAACACAATTATGACGAAAACCCAAGGATCCTAATGAATTAACATGCCATTGTATGTAGAATTGGCCACATAAACATAAATGTTATGTCGGCCACAGAACGCCTTTCCCATCCCGATAACTGATTATCAACCTTGTCACCGCCGATAGAAGTTTTTAATCCTAAAGTATTTAAAACCTCTCTGTAACTGTTCGTTGTTGGTACCATAATTGCTTTGAATAAAGAGAAATTAAATTGACAAACAACCATGGTGAAAGCTATCGGGTGCGTCCACCGAGTTGCGGATTGTGGAACGGCCTTCAGATATGAAGGTTAGCAGTGATATAAGTGGCTAAGTCCAACGAATAAGCTGTCGTGGACAATTCACTCTGGTGCTCCAAGCTGGGGGTTATTGGGGGGTGGCTTGCTCCTCCCTTATTGTAAAAATTGTACAATGCACTTCTTCTTCTTTCACTTTATAGGCGTTCCGACAAGGGTCGCCTCAACTGGTCAGAGCAGAGTTCCATATCTCCCGATTCATCCAATCATCCTCCTGGAGTCCTCGACCAGCCATCTCCTCCTGGACTCCCTCCATCCATCTGCTTCTGCACCATCCGCGTCGTCTCCTCTCAAGTGGAACCCAATCTAGAACTTAATCCATTCTCTACACATGACCGTCCCATCTTAGGCAGCGTGAACCGATCCTTTAATTTGTAGATATAACTACATCCATCCTCTGTCGAATTTCTTGGTTTCTTAGTTCATCCAGTCTAGTGACACAGACACATCCTCCAGAAATCCATCTCAACCTCCTGGTCCTTTCAGTATAGACGGGGGCTCATAGTCCTAGTTTCCGAGGAATATGTCCGGATGGCTTTCACTATGGCTGTGAAAATACTGCGCTTGTTTTCTTTAGATATTTCTGTATTCCAGAGGACCGGATGCAGCATTCTGGTAGTCTATCGAGCTTGCTCCACTTTTCTTCTGACGACATGCTCGGACATCCATACCAGAACCCAGGTACACGAATACATTTTTTTTTTTACTTTTTTTTAAATTCTACTGGTACACTGTACATTTTTGTTGCTATGCCCTGAACATTCCAATATCCAAAAGTGTTTATCCTTAATGTCTTGGCCAATTTGTCCGTCCATATAGGCATTTTATTTGTTTGTTTTTTTGCATCGTATACATAAAAAATGTATTCTTCCAAAATACTTTTGGATATTGGAATGTTCAGGGCATAGCAACAAAAATGTACAGTGTACCAGTAGAATTAAAAAGATACGATATGGATGGTTTAGAACTGGATTTTTATATTTATTATATGTATTACCGGGTATGTCTTATTATTAATTATTAATAAAACATGTTTTGACATGAACGGAGGATCTATAATGTTGGAATAGCAGAACAAAACAGCTTGGCCCTATTAATTTGCTAAATATATTAGAAACTCTGCACTCTATATATCGGATGTTCCAAGAGATTCAGAGAATGCATCCTTATTTTATTACCAGCCTTCTGCAGTTTCGAAATTAAAAACAAATATCAAATAACATCCATGTTATTTGAACCACACCCCCAGGAATGTAATCCATATATAACAGGTAAGCTTAGAACGTACTACGAAGACAGAACCAAAATAAAACAACCATGAATAACAAATTAAAATGTTCAATGTAAATAAGGCAATGACGACTGAGTCGACCCTGACCGCGCTAGCGTCTTATCTAACCTCCGCCATGCTTCGTCGAGGGCTTGCGTACTCTTGGCTGAGGTCACTTCTTTCATACTATAGAAGATCTTCAAGAATCTATGGCCATGAAGAAGCAGGAGGTCGTAATTTATTGTCAGGGACACAGCACGGCCTGGCACGACGGAACTAGAATTAATAGTACTAATAGTAATACCTCTGTAATGTGACAATAGCAGGTAGCGGACACAAATGCAGTTAGGTGGGCCATCATCAGCCAAGCGAAAAGGAGCTGGGCCTGAGGCTTCATCTGCAACAGAGAACGCGAAAATGACGCTTGTTTCAAAGGTATAAGTCCGTGATAGGTGAACTATTCGACACATAAAGCTCAACTTAAATCAGACTAAGAACAATCAGAAGAAATAATTAACAGAATAGGGGTGACAACAATCTCCACGCTGAGAGGCACAAAGAAGGAAGAGCAAGAAGAAGAACTACCAAACTCTAAAGCAGGGGTTCGCAAACTTTTTGTACTTCGCTCCCTCCTGTTGAAATGAAAGCCTCCTACGCCACCCTAGCACTGTAAATTGTATGAGCATATGAAAAAACAAAACAAATACTACATTAAAAATAAAAGATACAACATTTCAATATTTAAAGTTTCAATAAGAAAGTATCAATATTTAATTTTCATTTGCACCAGCGCAATTGCGCATCCAGCAAAAAAAATCCATGTGTTTTTCTATTTGCTTTGTACAGAAACGTTGAGTTTTGGAATGAAATATCAATATTTAAGTATTCTCTTGGCCAATGTCTTTTTAATCTTTTCTTATCAAGTCCAGGTAACAGGGAGTAGTAAAGAGGAAGAACAAGTGGATTTGAGTGATTTTGTGTCGATGAGTGGAATGCTAGGTATTTGTTATGAATATATGATTTTATAGTGGGAATGTTCATGTCGTTGTCTATGGTGTGATTCGAAATATACCATGGTGCATTAACAATTTTTCTGAGAATTTTGGACTAGTGTTGTTTGTATCTTGTGTATTTGGACTTGTTTTGCTGAGCCCCAAAGTTCTGCTTCATATGTCCAAAAATAGGTTTTAGTATACTATTATAGATAAGTCGTTTCTTCCATAAGTCATGTGAAGATCTGTAGTCCAGAAGATGTGTTAGTTGTTTGTAGCGTCTTGTCAGTTCTTGTCTTATTAATTTTGTATGTACGTTTCGTGTATTTCTTTTGTCCAAGTATAGTCCGAGCTAACGTACATAGCTTTTGGAAGGTACTTCGTCGTTGTAAATTTTGACTACTGGACACGAAGCTTTGCGTAGGGAGAAGCTTACATGGCTCGATTTTGAGGCATTTATTCTGATTTGCCATTTATAGAACCACTTTTCTAAATCATGGTAAGGTATATTCTAGGCGAGAATACACGGAAATTGTCATTAGTATAAAATTAAACTCATTAGGATCAAATAAAAATTTAAAAAAATAGGCCAACGGACAAAAAATAGTCTGCAATGGAGTCAACGCTCAACCGTCAGGACCTCCCACAACTCAGTGGGAGGGTTTTCCAATCCTACTCGGTCGAACCAAGAATGACAAGAGAATAAATAATTTTCTAACATAGCTTGTCGTTTTCCGAGTGGTAAGACTTTATAAGGAAGGTAATTGCTCACAGGTAACTTCAATCTACATTTCTCTATTGTATTTCTTAAGTAATTCAAAATGCCAAGTAGAAAAATGTAAATATTTTATCAACTTTTGCGAAATCTTTTCCACGTAATCAAACAGAAACATGAAAGATTATTATAGCTGAATAAACTAGGGACTAGGAAACTTTTGGGATTTTTTTTTCCGTAGATCTCAGTTAATGATTTGCTTAATTTGTTTTGTTGTTTAATTAAAACCAAAAATAGAGAAAATTAGAATGATGCTAACATGAATGAAGATAAACATCATGCAGTTTAATTAACATAGATATTGGGTACGCCGATCGGTTTCATTCTCAGTAACTGTTAAGCAAGTAACATGTTATTTATGACGATAGGCTATTTACTTTTGCTTTGATATGAGACCTCATTCAACTCCACGGAATAGTCCATTGAAGAAATTGAGTGTCATTAACCGTATACTCGAAGATCACAAAATGAGTCATTTTGGAATGTTTAGAAGATGTACGTAATGAATAAGATAGAATCTGTGTCAAGGGGCTGTGTCAACATGATAGCGTGCTAGGGAATGTAACTGTGGTTGATAACAAGGCGATGAGTGGAGATTCGAGAGTTGTCAACGCCACCCCAACACTATCTCCCAATAAGGAGTAAAATGATTGATAAAATAAATATTATACATTACATTTACTCCTTCCTGTTGAGAATCGGGACTTCCTTTAAGCTGTTGACTCCTGTAAATGTTTAACTTGGAATCCTAATACTAGACTGAAAAGACGAATAACTACTCGCTGTTACAGGCTACTTAAACCATCTAAGCTCCCAATTAATTACAAAAGACTCATATACATAACTATTTAAGACCGATTTTGACTTACGGATTTAAAGCTTTGGGGCTTCACTAAGCCATGGAATTCCTCTCGTATCCACTCCTTACAATCCAAAATCCTTAATGGTATTTTAGAGGAACTAATGGTCCGAGTGGAGGTAAAAAAAAAATCCTCTTAAATAGGAAGAACTGTTTAACCCTTTAACTGCTGCGAGTGAAGAGCTTTACGTCTATCACAGCGCCAAGTGGGCCGGCTACCCGTCTACCGGCCTTTGCTACATACTTTTTACCTGCATTCTATCCTCCATTACGCCCCTTTATTACCATCTGTTAACGTATTTCATTGTTTCCATTTTACTTTTTGATTCGGGCTATGAACCGACACTGGCGGAGTTAAATTTTTTTTTAATACTAAATCTTATTGCTTAATAATAACCAGTAGAATGAAGCAAGGTCGCGTCGTCTATACCCGGCTTTAGCAAATAGATAGAAAAGCAGTGCGACAGCATAATATGTATTATGTATATTATATAGTATTTAGCAAAGGGGGCACGTTTCCTTAAGCCAGCATATATCGACATTAGCAGTTAAAGGGCTAATGGAACAGTTTCGACCCACATTGCAGTTATTCTTCAGGGATAAATATACAAGACAGACAAATTAAAATTACACATGGTAAATATTAAAAGTACAAATAGTCATCAAGGTATATTAGTGCTAAAAATAAAAATGAGGGGCCCTTAGATAAATATAAAAGCCTACAATGTGGATAGAAATGTTGGCTTTCCGATAAACAGTTCTCCCTATTTTAGAGATTTTTTTTTACCTTCACCCAGATCATATTCTTCCTTATACAGGACAACTTATAGTATTCAAGACTAATGCTATATGCTTTGTTACGAACTAAGTCATCCATAATTACCTCAATGTCCCAACTGTTGCTGATTACTCCCATTTGTTGCTCTTTTATACTATTTGGAAGGGATTTATTATTAATTTCCGGACAAACCAATACTTTCCACGACTATGCTCTACTACTGTTTCTATCCATCTTATAAAAAATGAAAATCAAACAGTGATGACCTACCTTGCACATATTCCGGGACAACTCATGCACCCTACACAGCCCATGACTGTCGAACTTGGGCATGACCCGTAGCTATATTTGAGCATTGGTCCGATCTATCGCGGGAGATAAAACGAATTCCAAGTATTCAACAAAGCGGTGCTGTAATTGGGGCCGTACGTGACGCAGGGCCGGATCGCGTACTTCCTTTGCAGGTACCTACGTCCTCGCTAAGTTGCCGACGTCAACGCGGATTATATCTAGGTTGTCGTGGCTGAATGCCGTTTCCTCTTCATACAATATGTCCTATATTATAATGCGTGTAATCCCATTGTCATGTACACCTTCACGAAGGATATCTTTTGTGTAATAGGACGTCAACGTAATAGAGAAACATCAAGATACATGACCCACAGCTGAATGGAAATCGATATAAAAAAAGAAACGAAATAATATTATTCTTATATTATTCTAATATTATTCAAGTTTCATATGAGCCGTATGGTTTCAAATTCGGGTACATCCATTTTTTAATTTTTATTTATTAGTATTTAATTCCATAAACGACTTTATTTATTAGTACTTAATTCCATATACGATATATGTGTTTGATTCAAAACCGTTTTGAGCCTTCAAATATATATATATATATATTTTGTTTAATTATATTGATTAAAGTGATTTGTTCTTTTTAAAGCGTTGATTTTAATTATTATTTGTTAACCATAAACTAACCAGATATCGATATTTTCTGATCAAAGTCAGGTATATTATATCAAACATATTTTTTATATTCAATTAGTTTTAAAGAAAGAGATGATCATAAACAATTGTCTGTAATTATTGTCTTAGTGAATTTTAGCAAATAACGAAATATAATGAAACCATCATAATCAGTCCTGAAAATGGATGTAACCGGTTTTGAAACCAAAATCCTCACATATAGATCAACTGTATTTTCAAATACTTGAAAAATAAAATCAAAAATATTAATATCTGTGAGATAAGTGTAATTTAAAAGGTATTTTCAAAATTCGAATTTACATGCACTAACCTGTTTACTTGATTTTTCGGAGCCCAAAAATGCGAAGACAACAATAAAACATGTTCAGGCGCCACTTTACTTCTGTTTCCATTGGTGATATAAAAAAACTTGTCAGACAAATCGATCTTTGAGTTCCTTAGATCAGAAAATGAATACGAATATAAAAACTCCGTGAAATGATTTAGTTTTTATTCTTCTCACAGCTCAACACCGGTATGCCGAATTCTATGCTTCCCCAAGATTCAACGCCTGGAAACTATTCATTACGCGTGTCTTACAGCAGATATTTTCAGTAAAAAAAGACTATGGAGAGCTATTTTGTGATCGGTGTAAACATTGGGACGTCCCAAACCAATTTACAATCAGTTGAAGGGCCTTGTAAATAAATAATAATTGACGATTGCTCTGAAGCCAGATAATACCAGAATGAAAAGATTCAGGATGCGGGATCTGCTTACATAATATTGCAAATAAATTAAAACCACAAAAGGCGTTCTTATAGGTGCTTCTTTTCCTCGTACTACCGTTTTCTTTTTTCTCCTCAGTTTCTATTTAATCATCATGACATTCAGTAATCTGATTGGTAGTTGCGGATCAAAAAATAAAAGTGACAACGTACCCCACATTTTAAAACAGATTAACCACAAGTTAAGCGCATAATGAACTTCTTTTTTTTTTTAATTTGTAATGAACAATTCATAAATTTAAAAAAAAATGCTGAAGTAATTATATTATCGTTTCAATGTAGCCAGCCATAAGTGGGACAAACAAAAAACAAACATGAGCTGGTGGTTTGCGCAATGTAAAAAAGGAAATAAAATAATTAAAAATAGCACTTCCACAGATTATTATCATTATTATAACTGAATACAAATCAGGGTATCACCTAAAGAAAACTGCAAGTATGCTGCATATGCTCAAGAAATGAAGTTCTCTCGATAGTAACTTCGCCCATCGTACACCTACGAATTGTATGCAAAGCCAGCATAATTTAAAAAAAAACATTTATAATATTTTTTTACTTTTATGATGATTCCTTTATAATTCTGCAGACATTGAATCAACAGAGGAATTAGCATTGATCTCATATAAGACAAATGACCATTACAAACGTTCAAAATTCTAATTAATTTTTCAGTTGAAGTACGTAAGGCATAATTTAAAATTTAATTACAATTTTAAATTCGTGGCACATTGTTTTCTCATTTTTTGTTTCAAAATCTACATTTATTCATAAAATATTTACATATAATTTTACATTGCTTTCTCAAGACAATACAACAAAAATTATATGATAAGTTCCGTTTGAAAGCAGCATAATACGAGAGTCAAATAGATAATTGATGCGATGGGAACAGGAAAGAAAATATTTCTAAATAAATTGTTAAAAATGCTTAAAATGCACGTATACGGATTTTTTTTTTAGTTTCCAAGTTGACTCATATTCCAATAATTTTGGGGATTGAAAGTAATCTATATATATATAAAAGAGAGTGGCGTTAGTTACTGACCTAATAACTCAAGAACGCTTGGACCGATTTTGATGATTCGAACCATTGGGGACTGGTCTTCGGCCAAAAAAGAAGAATAACTAAGAAAAATCGAAATCGGTCCAGGCGTTCTTGAGTTATATTTATATATACATAATATATTTTTGTAACCTTACATTACTAATAACACAGCTTCTCTATTAATCTTATATGAACATATGATCTATGACTTCCTGATCACAACTATTAATAGATCTTTAATTGATTTACAATCTCCATCTTCAATTTCATTATGATGAAATTTTGGGATCCTTAATAGGTATATGTTTAATAACTCAAAATAACCTATACATTAGTTCCTAGCTATACATTATACAGCAAATATTGAATTCGTTTTTAGAAGAGTAGTACATATCGACAATCATTTCAAACGTTAATTTCCGATTCTGCAATTAATTTTTACGTGGGTTACTTTGAAAATCAATTCGAATTCGCTGTTCATTTCATTCTGATTTATCATTTTGATGTGGAATTCTATTTTAAAACGGTAATAGCCAGCGAATATGTTTATTTTGTTAGGTTATGACATTTGAGCACATGTTGTCATAAATGTTTATTTGCGAGGTTATGGCATTTATATTTATTTATTTATGTATGTATCGATAATTCCTTAATTGCTTTTGTGACATTCATTTTTTAGTGTTATTCACAATGCTGCTAGCCAGAAGATCTAATCTTTCGCATCGAACCGGTCATGGAAGTACAGTTCGGAATATGGCCAATCAATTGAATATGGATGAACAAGAAATCGCGCGAGAACAGCGCCGTGTTAGTATGGCCCGACTTGCATCCCAAACACATGAAGAAATACAGATGGCAAATGAAACGACTCAGTTAACAATGAGAAATCGTAGAGCAAATCAATAGTTCTTCAAGTGCTGATTTGAATCGAGTAGCGTTTCATTACGATTACACAATTGACTACAGCTCGCATCCTTCCGTTCAAATTGGCCCAATGGAGGTTGTGAGCAACCATCGTGGGGCGTTGAAGTTCGCTGGAGAACCACGTGGATTGTGTTGTCTCAGTGGCAAGGTTAAATTATCACCATTGCCCTTGCCACCAGAGCCATTGCATTCTTTGGTTCTTGGTGAAACACGAGAATCACGTCATTTTCTATCAAACATTCAGAAATATAACGGATGCTTTCAAATGACTCTAATGGCTCTATGTCATTGTTTATAATATGGAGTTCATTTATGGAATTCAAAATTCACTCTCTGTTTAAACTCAACATAGATTTCTATTTAAAATGAACGCGGACAAAGTCGCGGGCAAAAGCTAGTTATAAATATTTGAAAGGAAATGTTCACAAAAAAAAATTATACCTTTTCCACTTTAAAAAATAATTATGAACAACAAACTACCAACATATTTGTTCATCCATATTTTTCATTTTTATATATGTTTGCTACTTCGTGGACACGCATTGCAGTTAAATTACTTTTGGTTTCAAATTATTGCGAAACATATGTATAAGCGATTGGCCAAAAATCTCTTTCTTAAAGTTTTTTTTATTTTCATAAAATAGTTGACAATGAATTCAAATGAATTCAAAATATTGCCTTTTGCATTGAATGATTACATGATACATACAATTTCGGGAGTTTTACTTCACCAAATATAGAGTACTACCAGTGGGTAGTTTCTCTACTTGTCATTAGCCCATGTCAATATGTAACACGCATTCTATTTACTTGTTGTATTATTGTAATACAGTTGTAAATATCAATAAATGAATAAAAAATAATAAAAAACTTCACCAAATATAAAAATATCGGTACTCGGTGATCGAAGAATATGATGCTTCACAGATTGGATTTTATAGTTCTTACCTTACCTCAAGCTATAGATACATACATCAGTATTCTGTATCAGTTTTCGACAAAGGTGGAGAAATGGTCGTTTGTTTGTAGTTTTTAACCGTACGTACAATTAGGTTGTATCACTATTTGACGAAAAATCAAAACTCTTTAATTAAATGTTTTATTTTTCCTGCCATTTATTTATTTTTTCTGAAAAGGCACTATATACCAGTCTTAAGCGAAAAAAAGAAAAATATTTTCTGTTTTTGATTATTTATATAGATGTCGTGTTCTTTTTACCGAGATAAGTAATGTTAGTTTTTTTTTTAAAAAATAGAGGTCATCAATGGTCTAGTGGATAACAACCGGACAACCTAACAACCTGATATACCTATGATTGCAGGTTCGAAGCTCGACAGCTGGCCTAAGAGGAAGAGGAAGTAAAATAGGGTCCCCGAGCCTGTACGATGATAGGTACTCGTTAATGATCCCTATGCTAATTATACCTGGACAGGTAAAATTTAGGATACGATGTTAAATGAACAAACAAACAAGACACTGTTAGTATTTTTTTTAATAGTTTGCGAGCCTACCTGTATGAAAATAAAAAAAGGATTAACTCCACCTTCTGCGTAGTTAATGGTTAAAAATTAATCATTTATCAATTAAGGAATTTAATGAAAAATCGAAATAGGGACAGCAACGGAGATTAAAAAAAAATGGTATAGTTATTGTTTTGATAATAAATATTTTTAACTTGCTGTTGTAGGATGGGAAAAAAGGTATCAATAAATCTATAAATAAAATCCTATTTCAGTCAAGTGTTAAGGCCGGCCTTCTAATGGTGCTGAAGTGTAAATTACTGTCAAGTGCAGCCGGCGTAACACTAGGACTCGCCCGCCTCGATCGCTGCCGGCATATCTACGGCCTCATAATCGGTCAAACAGGAGGAAACTCAGAATCCGTGATCTGCCTTCTCTATTTCCAATAATCACATAAAAGATTATGCAGGCAGTCTAGAGGAAAGATAGACAAACTGAATGAAACAGTAAGTATCGCCTTCCATAATTCATAAAGAGTAGAAAACATGCTCCAATGGATGTAATTTTGTGTTAGAAGACGAAAAATAGGAACAACTCATTAATTTCATAAGTAGATAATAATAAACGGTAAGTTTTAATCTCTAACCATTTTTTATCGAATATAATAAAAAAATTATCGGTTGTTTCTACCACCTACTATAATAATTATGAAACCGTAAAATATAATAAAAACTGGTTGAAAATGAATTACAAAAAGAAGGAAGACGAAATAAATATTATACACTACACAAAGACCTGAACGTACCACTCGTGACTGGCACGGTCAAGAAAAATACAAAAAATTTATGACTTATTTGCTGCACATTCAAACTTACTGGTAGATACTTTACCATAAAATCCGAAGAGACTGAAACGTCTCTGGAGCAGGGATCAACTACTGTGAGATGGAACACGCTAGGAGTGTCTTCAATGGGAGGTTTCTTCGTCCACATTTCCTTACACCTTTAGATCCATATGTGAATCCTTTAGAAGAAGTTTTCGAAATACCACAAATACAATATGTGCCAAAAGGCACTTGTATAATTTCTCTGAATAAATATTTATTATTATCAAAATAAATAAATATATATTAAAGCCTCAACTCAATTAATCACTGCTTACATCCTCCAGCTTATACCTCCTTTGTAAAATGATACATTTTTTTTTTTACCTGCTAGAATTACAACTAAATTTTGATTGTTTAATATTTGTTTATTCATTTAACGTCACTTTATGCTACTGTGGCTAATCGACACTCCACTGGGAGTCCTAAATTTTCCCTATCCAGGTATAATTATGATGGAGTTCTTTAACGAGTACCTGTCTTGTAGAGGCTCAGCATCCCATTTTATGTCCCTTTCAAAGGACGGTACAACTAAGGATTCTTTACTCCCTAAAAATCCTACGGCCACCTGCCGGGGTGCGAACCCGCGATCTTAGGCTTAATATGTTGTCATGGTTACCACAAGACTACAGGTAACACTTTGATTGTTTATTTCAAGTAAGACAGTAAGACCTGTTATGTTTTTGAGGTTTAAGAAAATAACGTATTTATACCGTCACCTCCGCGACAACAAGGAAGATTGGAAGGAAGTATGCCCTGAAGGATATTCCCTAAGAGCAGGAACCTCGACATCCCCCACGCTGCAGAAATAGACCAGCTCTGACGTCCGAAACAAAGCTCTTACATAAACCACTAGCCGAGGGAAAGATAAAAAAGAATATTTTGCCAGGGCAATAGATCTAATTATTCCGATAGACAAATAGATTAGCCTTTCGATAACGCCATTGACGTTAATGTTTGTCCTGTCGCGGTTTTTTTTTCGTTTCCTCTCTAACTGCTCTGTGGCGCTGGGCGTTCATTATCTATAATTGCTCTAACTAATAGGCATTATCATAGACACGCCAACTTCCTCCCCTTAATAGGTTAAGGAAATTTATAAATAAAAAATACATAAATACATAAACAACATTTTTCTCTCGTATATTTCAAATTAACATACCCTGGACTGTCCAGGAGGGCAATACACTTCTCAGTACAACATAAAACGCAATACATTTCGAGAAGACACAGCTTAAAACAGTCATATTTTCAATTTCTGTTTTAGTTTGGAGACTTAAGGGCTTTTCGTTAGACTTTTTTTCACGGTCTTAGCATTTATGTAAGGTCTCTTTTTACTTTTCAATATTAAAAAAACTACAAAGTTATTTCATTTTTTAATTTACTGTTTAGAATTTTACAAGAATGAGAGATTAATAAAATTGTAACCAAATATATTTATCGTAATTGCATCATAGATTTATCGTGCATGTAAATTAAACTTAATTTATTATCTACAATTCAGGTACTAAACAAATATATAGTTATAGAGAAGTTCTGGCAACATAGACTAACGTAAACTTAATGCCAAGATTGTAAGGCGCGGGTATACAAACACGCACAACTCTCTGACAGAGCAGGTTGTGCCAGTCGTATGGAGGAGTTTTTTAAGGAGGTTCATATATTGTACGTTTGTTATAATATTTATAATACATGTATGTAATTATAAATACATATACATATACATAAATAGTTATCACTAATTTATTTTTTATACAATTAATAAGACCCAACTAATTGAAAGTCCATGTCAAAATTTCTAATCCGTGTCACTTTATATTCCACTTAGGCTTCATGTAATGGCGTTCCGAGATTGCTATAACTTTCTGAATATTATTTTATTTTAATTTAAAAAATTCTCTTTCTGCCGGCTCGGATCAAAAAAGAAATACCGAGATGTGCTTTAAAACTTGAAAATGGTGAAATTTAACAAGGTTGATTACATTATCGCCATTAACTTGGTAAAAGTCTGTCCTACCATTAACGAGAAACTAGGTGACCTCAATTTCTTTTAAAAAGCAATTATTTATTTTACTAATTATTCCATTTAAATACAAGATCATGAATCCCACCATAAGCTCCTCCTTTGCCATTTATACTGTTTTTAATATTTCTTTCAGCCTCAATTATTAAATGAACTGTAGCCATTCCTTTACTATAATACAAGTAAAGGATCGTTACAGCCAGCTACATGGCCAAAGGCGCTGTGGTCTTTAACTACCGCTTATTCTGATTTAAATATAGCTATATATTAAACATAGCTCTTATATAGATTAAACGTAGCTTTTACATAAATGATTATATAAAATATAGCTCTACTTTTTGCATAGTAATGCCTCCATTCACAGTGCCACCACGTGAAAGTTAAGAAAAACGGACCCTGCCTTGCATCCATGTCACTGACTGGCATCTTTATGTTCTGCTTCTATACTAACGATTGGATTGGTAACATAATTCCACTCCTTAAAAAGGTAATAAGAAGATGCCGAAAGGATCATCCATTGTACTTTTTCCTATTTAGGGACATTAAACCACCCCAATACCTCGGAAATGGCAGGGCAGTGTTCCCTTGGTCGATGTGCTTACATTTGATCTAGGGATGGGATGAGGACTCCCTTGTCCTTATCCTTCTTCCTCCTTCTTCTTACTATTTCATTTTTCTTTTTTTCCTTTCTAAATAAAAATCTAGGAGGGATAAGAAAAAAAAAAACATCCGATGTACTATATACAAATAATTTCACAAAAAACAAAATGCAGAACATTTCGAGTATCAAAATTCGTACATGAATTTACGATATTTCAATCTCGTATTTTAATAATTCGAGAGACTATGCTAAAATGGTTAAATATTCTTAATGAAGAGTGCGGAGTGAAATTAAGTGTTACCACAACGATAAACAAGAACTGGTCCACTTTCTCAAATGATAATTTCTGTTTTTCGCGTGCCAAAGAAAATTTTAACGATATGATTACATAATGAATTTACATATTACATAATTTATGCCTTGTCCGCATTGACGACGCCTACTTCTGTGCCGATTCTGGTCAATATTAAGAAATAAATAAGACTATATAGTTCAATAGTTATTTATGCTGAATAGATTTTTATTGTACTTTTTGCGATACAATTAATGCGTTTAACTATCTAATTGATTAATTCGAACTGGCGGTCGAAAATGCAAGAGAGTAAATGTATAGAAGCTACAGAAACATTATACCAAAAGCGCCCAAATTCTAGCATATGCTGATGATAGATATATATATGCACCATAGAAAGACTACGACAGATGTATTTACTTCACTGGACAGATCCAAGGAAGATCGGGCTAAAAATAAATGAAGGAAAAACTAAATCCAAGTCTATTATATTAGTTCTAACAGTTACGTAAAGGAGGCTAGTTTCAAGTCACTAGGATCGCTGGTAAGAGCGGATATTGATGTTATAGACTTCTGAAATACACGAAAAATCGCTCACTGATAAAATCCTGACATGCGCCTCAGAAATAGGGACAATTACCAAAGACAGTGTGTATTCTTTCCTCCCAATCTGTGAGAACAGGATTCTTCCAAAACTGAGAAAACAAGTTCTAGACCGAATTGAAAGATCCCAGTTTCAAGAAATCAAATAATGCGATCAAATCGTTTCCATAGATGGAACAGAGCGTTCTTCCAAGTAATCCAATGCTTCTTAACGTCATCTTGACGTTTAACATGTTTTGCATAACAAGTTCACGTGATGACAACATGAATGAAGGGATCCTATGCAAAAGATAAAAAGCAGATATGCCAGTGTAGCTATATTTAAATCAGTTCCCTGATAAGGCCTAGTATTACGTTTTCATTTCTCCGATAGAGGCTATTGTTGTATCGACACAGGTCATCGCGAGAGGGCAATTGCGTCTTTGCGGCATGCGTCTAGAAGCAGGATCAGCGCTATCGCCTTAGTATTGGGCGCCAAACTGTCCGTTCAATAACCAAGGTTGAAATACAATAACATCATACTACATAAGATAATGCCGGATTAATCCATAGACTGAGACAGTGGGAGAAAAGTACAACCTTATCGCTTCAATGGATCATTGATCAACCCGAGTAGGATAGGCTGAAAGAGTGTCACTTCGTCAATAATCTTGGGATTTTTATTTTTATTGCGCGCATTGATATTTCTCAACGATGAATATCAAGTCAAGTCTTGTTACTTTTGCTCTTGCTGATCACGATTCTCTTGGAAGACCTAATAAAAATTAATTAAACGACAGTATTTCCTTAAATGACAGGCTTGCGAATTACTATGTTAAATAAGAGATTGTAAATGTCGACACATTGGTTCGAAATAAAACGACATTGGGAGAGAAAGACTAGAAAATTCCAAGATGTCTAATCAAACTACCGTAGATCATTAAAATCGCCGAGCCCCATTCAATTTGTTTTTATACATTCCCTACTATGGAATTACTTCATTCAGTAAATGTATGCAATTTGTGCTAGATCCTGCAAGAAGAAGCCGGGAAGGCTCGAATGTCCCAGTGGATAAGCCAGTGTAATATGTTTTCCATAGGCAAAGGAAGAGATAGGTTCTAATAAAAACTACTGTTGCACATTGAGTAGCATTAACAGAGAGGCAGTTCGGAGGAAAAGAGTAAGCTAATAGAGGCCCAAAAAAGAGAAGGTGCAAAAGGCCAACCCCGAATAATGTTCTACAGCAGTTCAGTTTCTTCTCTTCAGTGCATAGGAATCTCGCGCAGTTATGGACATTTTGACTTCATCTTATGAAAGATTTTTCTCCTAACATGAAAACAAAAATCATATTAAGTCTAAATTTGATAGAAACTATTTTTCAATGGAGTACCAGGTGGTGATGCTCAGGGATGTAACAAACGTTAAGGATTTTAGAAAAAAATTGTGAATCTTGTGTTCAATAATGGTTTTAGGAGGAAAAGTTACCTACAAGCAAAGCAATATTATCCATCTTCTATCATTAAGTTGCCGGAGATTTTTGCTTTTTACGAGTTCACAAGAACTGATATGAGGAACTATGGACAATGATAAGTTTCCTTTTTTATACCAAATTATTATGGAAATATAAGATTTCGTAAAAAAAACTGATAATAATAAATATAACTTGATTCGGTCATCTTAAACTGTTTACGTCGTATCATTGTTTCCAACTTTTTTCCCTCATTACATTTTTATAAATTGTAAAAACAGACCTTACATCCTTACAATTAAAATTTTCATAAATATATTGAAAATATTTTTGCTAGTTTGATTTTTTAAATTTTAATCTACCACTATATTGTCATATTCCTGGTAAAAAATACGTTGTGTAGACGAAATAATTGAAAAACAATATATGATCAAGATTACATTTTAGATCTATATAATAATTATACTAATAATACATATTATTTTTGAACCGCTGACTTGGAGCTATCATAAATAACAACGTTTAATGACGCTATAGAAAGGACTAGTTCTATTCTAGTTCAACAGATAGCGCTGAGTACATCTCAGTGTCAGTGTTAGTGATGTATATGTAATGTATCTATCATGTGGTCATAGTAACATTAATAAATGATTAGATAAAATCTCATATTTCCATTTTCTTCATTTATAACCACATTATTTTTTATAATGTCAGATGCTTTTATTTATTTTTCATTTTTTTCTCCCAGCTTATATCTTCTTATTTTATATTTTTTCTTTACCAGAAAATACTTTTTAGTTTATATTTATTTTCATGTACTTTAGTAAATATTGTATCATTCTTATTATGTAGGTCCCAGAATAAAATTGTTTTTCTAATCTATTCTATATACCATTTTCAAAATACGGGTTCAAGACTTTATTGATTTTTTTTTTTTTTATATTAACACTTTATTGAAATATTACAATCTGTCACTTGTGGGCAATAAGTAATAGTGTTTATTGATTAAATAAATTAATATGATTCAGTTTCAGGATTAAAAAACATGATATCGAACAGTTTTTAATAAACTAATGATATTCTAATATTTTGACAGAATTTTAATAGGGTCATCTAACGCAAGTGAAGAAGAGATTAAAAAAAAAATCAGGAATAAATGAGTTATGATTTTGGATCAGGCGAATAAGATTAATAAGGATTATCTATAACTTCAGAATCGCTCTCAATTAGCAACTCCTATTTCACTAACACAAAATGAAAATTTATTGATTATATGACAACTATACAAGTAACACCGAAGTAACCGGGCGGGTGTTACTATTGGCCATTCTGCCAAAGGCGCAGCAGCTCTGTCAGGAACCAGAAATAGCCCTGACATCGGGGACATGACTTGAATAAAAAACGCAAAATTTCGATGCGGAGGCTGATCCAGGGACAGTTTTCTGTCGAGGTCGAGGAGGATTCCAATACACAGATCTGGACAAAAGAACCGCATTTAGGATCTAAGGGATGTAAGGCAGACATGAATTCATCAAGTCGGTAAATGAAATCTTCGTGACAGGTTTCATAAAAAACAAATAAACTGAAAGTCTGGTTTCGTTGACCAAATTAGTAACAAAAACACAATTATTGCTTGACTAACTTGCAGAGCCGTTACTCATCGACTTAGCGTTACAGTAATTTAACATTCTGAATTGATCTATCTGTTTCAACATTAAAACCAGTGCCACAATTTGCCTTACTGATACAAGTCCTTACTAGACTACCGAAGAAAGTAAATCCAGATGTGTACAAAATGATATCCAGATATTGATAAGAATAGGGAATAAAAGATTGATTCCAAAAGTAAATAAACGCGACTTCGTGCATATAGGTACTGCGACTTCTTAGTTGGGTTTGAGTATGAAGTCAAGTTTATAACTAAGCATCGCTAAGAGACATACAAATGAGTCCCTTGTCTAAGTATTCTAGTCCACTCCCAGCTGTTAACTGTAAATAGATTATATGTCATAGCCGGATTTGAACACGGGACCTACAGGACGGCTACTCAGGTCTCTACCAATAAGCGATGAAATAACGAAACATAAATATGTTTTAGAACAAATACAACTTTATTTCATTTTTCACCTAATTATCTATAAAAATCCACCAAATGAGAATGTTATTCCATTAGCGATCAACGAGTTATAGGACCTTTATTCGTATCATGGTTCGCTTAATAACAGAAAGGGAACAATTTGCCTTTCTTCCAAAGGTATAGGTACTATTTCTCTGTACACTATTTCTACAAACATTGGATTCAATAATGAAAACACGCAAGACCATAAAGTTTCTGTAGACAAGCTAGGTGGATACAACATTGAATAGACTTAGACTCAGAAGCCCAACAGACAAATACTGGACCGGAAATGAACGGAAGACCCAGAGGGCCTGCTATAATTAGAAGATCGCCCGTGCAGTACAACGGCTGGCACGTGTTCTCCAATTGGGGCAACCGGATTCTTATCATTCCTCTTCTTTACGATGACGGAGGCTACCCGGAGAATAAAGTGTGAAATACAGACAAAGAGATCATATCGAGAAGAAAAATAATGAAGCGACTATCTATGATAAATCTGAAGCTCACAAAGGGGACTGATGAACGTGTAATACGAATACATTACATAAATTATGTACATTAGAGAGTTATGCATGCAATCATCAGCTATTTCTTCCTATAAAAATTATTATTATAAGTTTAGAAGATGTCACTTATGTACTGTAAGTAATAAACATAATCCGGTAACAGTGGACCGATCATTTGGAATTTGTAGACATTCATCGGGCTTACCCAGAATCCAACTCGGGGAGGTACATGATCATAGCCTAAACACCTCATGGCACAATCGTAGGCCAAGAAATAGAAAAATCTGTATAATTCACTGAGCCAATACTCTTCATGTGGCAAAAACATTCCATACTTAGTTTAGGTGAGTTTGACAGTATCACTGCTAAACAACATGAAAACAATGTGTTAAATTTCCGAATATACGGCCAGCCAATTGCTTAGTTGAAGTGGATGAATAATGAAGAAATGATTTCTTCGAGGCAAATAATTACAGTCGTTAGAACTTGTAATATGGATGCATGGGAAAAAAAGTCTCAGGAAACCATTTAAAAAAAAATAATAACCAGTAAATAAAAAGTACTAATCCTGACAAGATATTAAGCAATTAAAGGGAATAGATAAATCAATAACAACTGCTAAATGTATGTAGTACAAGTATGGGTAATAAGTACAGCGATTGATAAAAAACAAGAGGCTTGCATATCATTTGCTCAACAATTCTAATCTACAACTTTTCATACCTTAGTTTTGGTTAGTACTATAATAGCGAATGATATGCCCCATCAAATCTTTCTTACAAGGGACAACGAAAATAAACTTTAACTGTAACATTTCAACGCCAAAGAATATAACCTATGCAACCACCAGGTAATGGAAGAGTTAAAATCATAAATACGGAGATACGTGACTAAAGTACAGATGGATGTGGTATCATCACTTCTTTTTGCCCTCACGACTCATATTTATAAATGTTCGTGTGCGTGCGTGTGTGTATGTGTGAGTGTGGGTGTGTATGAGCTGGTCTCCTATGGTAAATATTGCACACTATAGCTCCTTAACTTTAAAAAATTTTGATAAAATATAAATTCTTAATAAATACATATAAAAGTGAAAAAATCAAAGTACGCATATTAATTAGGAACTAGTTTCAAAAGAAAAGGTTCAATGAAAACCTGTTCAATCCGATACCAACTGGTTTTGTGCTCAGTATTTACATGTTAGTTACAGAGGCTCGGTACCATGAATATATAGAAAGCATTGAAAGAAGAAATTAATTTTCATATTAGGAAAAGCATTTTAACTCCATAAATACTTATCTCAAACCTAACTTAGGGTGCAAGACTTTTAGAAAAAGAGGGACCATAAGGAAAACCGCATTTTAATTTTCAATGCATTGTACTTTTGCGATACTGAAAACCAGCGTTCCCAACCTGGGGGGCGTCCATTCTCACTTAGGTTTAGTTATTTTTACCTTACCAGTACTCCTCTGTCGTAAATTGAAACTATATTGTATCTCGAGACAGTAAAATAAAATTTTTAAATGTAATACTTGTTTTTTCATATGCCCATAAAATGTATTGCGTAAGAGAGACGCGAAAGGCTTTCATTTCAACAGGAGGGAGGCGAGGTACAAACAAGATTGGAAGCCTCTACTGTAAACTAATAAGAAATCAATAACGTAAAAGTAGGAACTTGAAGGATAAGGAAGTTTACTACTACTAACTTGCAGCAGAATCGCTTAGGTCAGGATAATAAGTAGCTAAGTCAGGAAAGGGAGCCGAGTATAATAATTATCATTACATCTAATTACTCACTAGTATAAGCTTTGGAGGCATTATAACTATTGAAAAATATCGTTGAATTGTCTACAAACAAAACCTCACACCCCCTTCTGTTTTACCGAAACGCAGCTACGAAATTTTTAATAGTACTAATTTTTAATAGATCTAATTCATACAAAAACATTTTTTTGCGTCATGGTCCTCGTAACTGTTCATATCAAACACAACTACCCCCTACCCACTGTGACCCTAACCACACTTCTATATGGAATCGTTTTAGCTCCCTGATAATCCAAAGGTCGATCGACATCAGCGAAAGAAATGTAGGTACTCATGAGCCTACTGAAACCTCTAACAAACAGAATACATGGATCTCAACCAATTTGTGACTGTCCTTGAAAATACATATAGACCTCAGTGAGAAGCAAGCTACTGTACAAATCTCCAAGAGGCTAATCAAGAAGCTTTGGACCGACAGTCATTACACCAAAGAAACCAGTTCATAGGATCATGAAGTGGAGAGATCCCCACAGGATGACTGTAATATATATTGCAAGAAGACCAAAACGAACATACAAAGATCATTAAGGCATAAATAGATGTGGCCAGGTTAAAAAAATATATTTTTTGTTACCTTCAGAATCGATTTTCAAATCAATCATTCATCATGTAACAACCCAAACCGAAGCTAATCTTCAGGAATTTTCAACACATCCGTCATCAATTTTTTGTAGTACGAGAACTTTTGTGGTAAGTCGTAGAGAAATGGATCTTCCAACAGCCACATATTGTTACTAGAGGAAAACCTACAAGAGGAAAGTGGACGCGGCGGTCATCGGGAATACCAGAATCAACCCCTCAGGCAGGATATACCTAAATGGTCATGTCCTCGATCCATCCTCCTTAATGATGAAATGCATTAAGGAAGATCATTTGTTGCTATATATTTTATTAATAACAATAACCGAATAAATTAATACAAAGATTACATCATTATGAACGGCCACTGCTGAACCCTTGTCTACACAACAGAGGTACTTAGAACACTGCAGGATGTTTGAAGCACCTGCTTATGCAGATTGAAAACCGCAACGCAGTAGCGTTTTTCCTTTAAGCAAGTAATCCTTAAGGCCAGGATTTGGAGAGATGAAGTATATATTATCATGGAGTAGACCTATAATTTCTATTATATATCTACAGCCCCTATAAATAACTGGTCGAAAAATGTCCAAAGAGAGATAACTGTATAGAGGGAAGCGGATTCGTGTCATTCTCGTAGTTTTTGGCTTGAAGTGGAGTTGTAATATAAGCAACAAATCAATTTCAAGCCAATGGAATGAACTCTTATTCGTTACATAAATAACACAATTCCGCTTCCAGATGTACAAAAAAACGTAGGTATTTTCGAGAAAATTCGACATATCTAAACTGATTGAATATTGAAGAAGAGTGTAGTTCGTTCGATTGATTATAACTACTAATTAACTTAAAATCTTAAATGTCAATCAAAATCGTCAAATGCATATATTACAGGGAACTCGTAGTTTAAAAAAAATAACAGGCAATATTACTTTTATAAGTGAAGTACCAAGTAGACATGTCTTAATTAATTCTCCTCATACTGTATCGCATACATAACTTAAGGAATTCAGTGAAATCTTTTTGTTTTTATTTCATTCCATCAGGACCACCAATATTTTAAAGTAACCAATCAAGTTCCAATGAAAAACGAAAAGTAACTTGCCTTCTTGATAGAGCAATAAATCTGATAAACGCTCGAAAGCATGTTATTTTTTAATAAATGACTGATCAATTTATGGCAAAGAGTGCACTGAAATAAATGAGATATCAAGGAGAAAAAAAATCTATTACCATACTTGTCCTATCCAATACAGTAAGTATCTATCAAGGTAGCAAATACTTAAGAGAAACTCGTGAAAATGTAATGTAACAAAAATAAAAACTATAATTTTCTTTTGGTGTATAAAAATTAAAATTGAAAAAAAAACTATAATTTGAATTTTACGGAATCTCGCAAAAATCCATTCTTGATAAATGTTTTTTGACTTGGGCTTTTTGATGGAAGCAAGATATTCTGAACGTCAAGAAAGAAAAAAAAAAATATATATATATATATATATATATATATATATATATATATATATATATATATATATATATATAAATACGCCAATATTTATCAATTATATAATGCAATGGAGATTGGCTCAGGGCACAGAAACAGAACAAAGCAAGCCTCACAATAAGATGTAAACTTTGATTAATTATGATTAAAAAAGTAATTAATATGGAAATTTATATTTTTTTAAATTCAATATAAATCAAAAGAGAGAGATAATATTTTTAATTTGAACTAACTTTGTGATGTTATACAAATAAAAAGCCCATCTCATACCTTCCCTACAAACTTTGCTAAAATTAAACCAAATCTAGAAGGTTCAAATTTTTTTTTAAAATACATATTTTAAGCATGTTTTTAAAAGCTAAAATCATATTTTTCCTGTGATAAAAAAACAAATTATATCGCTACGTAATAACTATTCCAGTGATGGTTTTTAAAATGTTGTAATATTAAGAACTTTAAAATTATTTAGTAAGGTATAAATAGGGACATTGAATCAGCAGCTGAGAAATAGTTAAGCTGAGTACACAGATATAACTAAAAATTATCACCTTGTCTAATTTAATTTAATATTTAGCAATGTTATCGCACAATGGAGCAATTATAAACATTTCACCACTGAACAATCTCTGTTATCTATTATACTCTAAATAAATGAAGAAATGAGAACTATTCACAAAAAGGTCTTGAATCAAGTTTTTCAGGGATTTTGATAATAATAATTTTTTTTAAATTGGTAACAATGAAAGGAGAAAGCATATACCGGGAAGGAATATATATTGTATTGGCATATGGGTATAGCATAACGTACATTGAAGAGAAGAATGAACATAAAAACAACAAACAAACATAACAAGAGTAATAAATAAAGAGTTACATGTTGGAGGAAAGAGGCTAAGTGGGGAGAGAGCCTACAGATATTGACGTCAATACTGACCTTACGATCCCACAACTCTCTACAATGTACGCTCATAGCTACAGCTTCTTCTATCTCAATTTTACACACCAATACATACACATAATATATATATATATATATATATATATATATATATATATATATATATATATATATATATATATATATATATAAGTCCCTCAGATTCAAGACCGGCTGTAGCAAATAAATCAGTTATTCTATGCTCCGTGATTCGATGTTATCAACAGACACTCCTAGATCACCAAGAAAGTATGACTTGGAGTACATAATATTAAATTAATAAAAATAAAAATAATAGAATAGAAAAGTAACATTATTCTGGTTCTAAGAATAACAAACATGAACAGGAAACATAATATATCTGGCCAGAAGCCTGAATAATAAGTATTTAAACAGTGCCAACAAAGTAAATAAAAATAAAAAGTAAGCATTATGACATGATATTAACCAATTAAAGAGAATGAATGAATTAATAACATAAATGCATAAGCTAGCATTCAATAATTCCTTTACATAATGCGTATCTTTTTTACTAAAACAAAAACAACTAAGCAACAAAATCAGTTATTCATTTTATAAATAATAAAAACGTCAATCTCTCAAGCAACCAAGGTTCTATTCCAACAATAGTGACCACTGTACACTGCTCAACAAATATCATTATATATTCTTATTATTTTATTATGCTTTTAAGTGCTACGTTAAGAGACGCATTTACTGTTAGAATCTAACTCAGTGAAATGATTTCTACCTAATATCTTTGTAAAGATTAATACCAATAATTATTACATCTAACAAGTGGATTGCAAAACTATTTACATCATAAAGTGGTAAAATATAAGTAAGGAATGTAGTTCACACATTGCTAAATACAGCAGAGACGTGGACGATAAACACTGCTTTAGGAAAAAAAATGTTTTCCACTGAAATAAAGTAAAGGAGGAGAGCTGCCAATATCCAGGCTTGAAAAAAAGGGTAATGTTGAATCAGAGATAAAATACAAATCCAACCAAGCGTCCTCCAAAATATACAGAAAAAGAGATTGGAATGGCATGGCCAACTGAGAAGAATGAAGGAGGAAAGATCCGATTTAATTTTCATTCGGAATGGTGGAGGAAAAAAACGGCGAGGAAGAACGCGGTAAAGGTGGATAGAAGGAATGGAGGAAAGTTTGCACGGTCATGGTCTGAGAGAGGAAGATATAAAAGCAGAAAGAAATGGAAACTGGAACTAAAAGAGAATTTCAGTTGACGAAGATGGTTAGTTAAAGGAAACCTACAGTAATAAAAAACAAGTTCACACCTTTATTTATTTATTTTATAATAATATTTTAAGATATTCATATCCATATAAAATATCTAGGAAAAGGAGGGAAGAAGTACCTTTACTGGTTGTCTAAAATAATATTTAATTTTTCAATATTAATATTTTGATGCGGATATTCATAAGTCAAGGTTTTCTATATTTGTGCTCGAAACGGGTTTATTCGCGTGTTATTTTTAACAGGAAATTAAAATACAAACCCATCAATGTACCACTAAAATAAAATAAATACATAATTTACTGTTTATCAGTATACCCGAGGTCTAATATGACTAAACAAATTATATGCGATTAGTAGAATACTAAACGCCACCTTATTATATTCATCGAATACAAAAAATACATAAATTAACGAAAAAAATCAATCATAATTAAGCTAACGAGTGGATCAAGAAAATAAAAAGTGCAGCTTAACTAAGAACGTAGTTCCTAAAGAAAGATGGAGTTAAAGCATACAAAAAAATATGATTTGCATTAATTGTGTGTTAATAGAAAAAACTAACAAAACTGGTTCTTGTTTTTGTTTTTATCAAACCGTTATTTATCTTGCTAACAAAAACTCACTAAGATTAAATACACCCATTACGGATTTGAAGGCCTCGTTAAGCCTTGCCAAATAATTAAATATAAAAATAAAGGCTCACATGAAGTTTTGTTTCTCAATTTGATATCACACAAAATGTAAAAGGCGAAACAATAGTGGGCTAAGTCGAATTTTGTGAATTTCAAGCTATCTACTTAGAATCGTATTTTTTTTCTCTTGCCTTGTGTCTAACACGCTAAGTGTTCCGTCCATTGCAATGAAAGATATTCCTTTGTGAATCGTGGGTTGATACTCCAATCTTGAACTTAAAATAAGTTCAGAAAAATTACGAATCTAAGTAGATAGCTTGAAATTCACAAAATTCGACTTAGCCCACTATGCACAGGTGCCACAGATATATAACCGTTAAATAATGAGTTTATACCATACTGAAAAGACAAGAAACTGTTTGCCGTTTCCGGCTACTTCAACGCTTACAAGGCAACCGCTCTAAGCTCCCAATTAATTGCAAAGCACTCACATACATGACTAATATAAGACCTATCTGGACGGAATAGAGCTTTGGGGCTCCACTAAACCATCGAATTCTTATCAAAATCAATCGTTACAACCCGAAGCCCTTCGTGTAATTCTCAATATTCCTTAATTATGCGAAAAAAGCCAACCATAATGGCCTTATTGTCCCGTTTGTCGCTGATTAGGTCCGAACCCAATACCAGTCCTTTCATAACAAACTTTATTCCCATTCCAAACTAGGTACTTCTTCAATTTCCTATGATCCTCCTAGGTCACTGAAAAGAAAAAGTTGAATTTGCTATTTGAGTACTGCCACTGGGCAGTTCCTCTTCTTGTCTTTATCCATGCCATTATGTATAATCACTGTAGATGATATATACTTGCTATAAATACGAATAAATATTGAGCAAAGTTAATATTATTACTTATTAAGAAGGCCCAAAATGATAAAAGCCATTAAGAAGAGAAGTAAAATAATGACAAATAAAAAAATCAGTTGATACAATTGATTCAGGTTCGATGAATAAATGAAATGGCCTAATAAATGAAAATTAATTCTGAAATAATATTCTAAAAATATTAAGTAATCCACGGCCTCTGAAATCATTTATCGCTTAGTAGACCGATGTTCTACTTATCTTAGTTCCGCATCCGGTTCTAGCCCAATCCTATCGAGCAAATATCAAGGCAGTTCTGATATCGTAAATTTTAAACATTATTTCAATGTCATCATTCGTTTCACAGGTATCAAAACGACAAGGTCAGAAATAAGAAGAAGGTACGCAGATGAAATTATACTACTCTTAATCCGTAAAATGAACGGGCTTTATGTATTGTAAAACTGAGAGGAACAAGAATCGATGGCAGAAAGTCGATTTGATAACAAATTCAGGAAAGCACAAGTAAATAATTGTAGAACCTTCCCCATCCAAGTGAGATAATATAGATACCAAATAGGAGAATCCCTTATGACTAAACAAGGGGAAGACAAATCGCTATATTTTTGTTTAAATCGAATTAGAACCACTATTTTAATGCAATAATTCATCACTGGCAAGAGTGGTCTGACTACTGAGTACTATGTTCGTTATTGTACTTGGATCATTTTAATTGAGTCATCGACTGCTTAGAAAAATCGCATCAGTTCATGAGAACAGGAACTGATGAAGAATATAAAATAGTAAATTGTGGGCATGAAACACAGATAAGATATGTAATGATGTACGGACTTAATGTAATTATGTAAGATATAAGTGTATGTATTGTCCCAACAGTTACAGTTATTATTATATTGGTACTATACAATACCACATAATATATGGTATGTATAAATAATAATGACTATAATAATATGATTATAGCCATTATTATTAATACATAACAGCCTGACAACTGAGCAATAAACTAAACATTTTATAGATACAATCAATTTTTACTCTCTGTATCGTTCGGAGCGATTGTATTTTAAAATAAATCAGGCGTTTTGATAGAATTCTAACTACTCTTCTCAATACCATCAAGTTCAATTAGAATTTCGTATCTCGGTTGTTCGATGTCCCAATGGGGTGATACGAGTAGAGTGATCGTCGGAGACCTACGTTACAAAATTTCATTTTTATTTTTATTTGACAAGTTAGGAGAAAGTATATAGTACAAGTAGAATTTTTGCTGTATAATTGTAAAATAAATAAAAGTAAGATAATATAGCTTGTTGTATAAAGCATGTTTACAGGTTGATTCTAGCCCCAATAAATAATTACGAAATATTTCAAAAATAATTTATTTTCTTTACTACTTTATAGAAACAGCTAAATAGAAAAACTAGAACGTTTATAGAAGCCTTAACTCCAAACGATTTCTTTGGTCATTTAAAAACAAAATTATTAGTAAGCTTCTTTCATTTTATGATTTAAATTTTTAAATATTTACGATTATTATGATTATTGGATGAGAGACATGACAAGACCTTCAAAAATATGTTGATCAATTCAATTGGAAGAAGGAAAAATATTGATTAATAATTAATAGTTTGCCTATTCTTTAAACAAAGGACATAAAATAGAATATCCCTTGAAATAAAATTGAAAACCTCTTTCATTCCACTGAGCAGATAATGGATTTGAGTAATGCTTAGGTCTGAAGAGCTAAGCTAAGGCAATAATTATGAAGCTGTAAAAATGTGATGATTTTATATTCACTCTGGAAACAAAAATGTAATTAAATAATCAGGAATGCCGTCCTACGTCATAAGCGACTTAAGAAACATGTATTAGAATTACCATGCGCAATCGAGAATACCAATACTATCAACTGAAATAATTTAAATAATAAATAAATAAATTTTATATTAAGCTAAAAGGTTAAAAGACTTTGGCTAAGGTTCGCCTTTATTGACTCATGACCCTGAAAAAATCGAGTACTCATCAAAGACCTTTTATGTCCATTAGGTTTATGAAAATTCACTTTTATATTTTTAAAATATTCAAACGTTGAAAAATGTTTCTAAAAATGTGGACATGTTTCTTCTTTTACAGTCCCATTTTATTGCCCTTTGCATATATAGTTCAAGTGACACTAGATATACAGTTTCAGTGAACGCTGCATACGAATCGGTTGCATATAATGTTTAAATTAGTGTCACTATATACCGGTATAATGTGGCAGCTTGTAAGGATTCCCTCTTTCTTAACACTATCTTGTAATCAATTGCACAGGTTACGCCTGTATACGGCATATACGTTTGGGAAAAAGTAGACTTAAAAATTTGGATAGTTCAAGAAAAATTATTACGCGTCGTTTTTATATCAGATTCATATGTCTACAGCCCCGGTGAATAAGTAGCTAAATCAATTATTCCCCAAAATGAGTTTCGTGAGGGTCTGTCAGATATTGGCTTGAAAAATAGATATTGCTTAGTACAACTCCATTTCAAGTCATTAACTATGAGAATGGCACGATTCCGGTTCGACGTTCGAAAAATTTCGTGACAGCGGCACCCAAATTCGTCTACTTGTTCACCGAGGGTGCAGATATTAAGCTATGATTAGAAAGCACGTAACATAGTCTAAACTATAATGCAAAACCTTAACAAACTTAATTTACTCTTTATTTTTTAAATAAAGACAAAATCCAGGTTACATCTTGACAAACGTATAACTTGGAATCCTCATACTATAATGCAAAGTCAAGAAACTGCTAGCTCCTTGCCTTTATCCATGCTACTATGTATCACTCATTATATTTACCATTTATCAATATAAACAATGGTAAAAATGGTAACATAAATGTTTTGTGGCGTTCAAGATCAAAAACGGATAACTACAAATTTCAAAAATGGACTATTACACTAGTTTAGTCAAGCAATACTTTACGCTCCCTAAATTTTAGGTTCAGAAAATTAACGTACAGAAAACGCTGTACTAAAATCATGAGAATTTAGGCGGAAAAGTATCAAGTTGTATCAAAATTGCTTAACTAATTTAGCAAAAAAAAATGTGAAAAATCAAGTTTTGAAACTTCGGAGCTATTCGCTTTTGATCCTAAACGAGTAGTAATCGTATTATTTACACTACAATAAAATTATTTATCTATTTGTTCTTTTTTAACATTTTCCATTATAAATTTATGCGACGTATGTCTAAGGCATTAAAAAAAACGTGAATCGAAGATAATTTGCGATTCCTACAGATTATATATCACGCGGTCACTTAGATTCAGAAATTGAACAAATACAAGGACCAAGTTTAATTATTTGAATTAAAAACAATTAAATGAACTATAATTAAGTCAATTACCTCAATAGACATGATTTGATCAGGATGAAAAACGTGACGAAAAACCGTACACATGAGTCGTTAGTCATCGTCATGCATTAATTATGACTGACTTATTTCGTAATGAACAGAGCAATTAATAGCTGAGTATAACTAATGAGAAAAAGTACGATACTTATTACTTATATCGACACGTGATAAGGAAAAACTACAAGTTAATGTTGAAGTAGTTAAAACAAAATCATTACTGACAAAAAAAATAATATAGAAATGAGGTATTTAATTACCCCATTACAGCGTAGAACGAAGTAAGGTTGGGAAAACTAAGTGATCCAAGAATCATTTTTAGAGCTATCGCTCCTTAATTAAATTAAATTAAAAGTTGAAGAACTCCTTCTCCTAAAATAGATACGGGTCCCTTAAGATGTTGTGTACCAACAGGCATGGTACCTTTGAACACAAGATGATAGATAAACTTTATTTTTGTTTTTCGTTAAATTTTATTTTCAGCGATAAAAAACCTGGAATTCTGTTATGTACTTCCAAAATTTAAGATAATAAAGCTATCGATATGGTCTCCGTATTTTTATATACACCTACATTTATATAAAATGTAATATATATACCCTTCAAGAAGTTTATAATGATACCTTTAAGTAACTGCTCAAACATTTTCAGCCAAAATCTTGGCCTCAGTACTTTTTTATCTTGGAAAAGTTTACAAAGCCAAGTTGTATTTAAATGAGCACGTCCCAATTAGCGATTTTCATTATTCAATATGAATAGAATCTACAATACCCTATCCACTGGACTAACTTTTCTTAATAACGAGAAGATAAAATATTTTGGACCAGTACACTTTTATATATCGAGTTTTTAGCAAACCACTCGTTATATACGTTATATATGACCGCTTTACAAGTTTGACGGCACGAATTGCCCTTTAAAGTCCACATAAAAACATTGGTAAGTTGTTAACGGTTTAGGAGCTCACTATAATCATTATAATACGTGCATAGGAATAGACACAGAATATTTGCACCTGTAGGTTTAAATATCAATTTATTTAATATAAGTAAATAGCAAATTAATCTTCTATAAGAAAGAGTTTGAATTATTTTTTTAGTCATCCAACCATTACTGAATTTCAATATTCCTGTTCATCAACTTTACTAATATGCGTTAAAGAAAATAAGCAAGTATATTCCAAATATATAGATTTTTTTCGCCCACTAAATACATATTAAGAAATTCAACTCCAACAAAAGAAAAAATAAGAACTTGGTTCTAAGTAAAGCGAAAATCAGATTATAATAGATATCAGTGTAATTACATATTCAACTAATGTGGCTGGTCAGATAATTTATTTCCAACGTGCCTTTTTCTTTTTGCTTTATCTTAAAATCACAAGGAAATGAGTTATAATAATAGTCATGACACCTGATCGCTCCGCAGATCTTAATGCATAATGATATATATTATATTGAATAAATAATATTGGATAGTCACACATGAAATGTCCGATTTTTAAATCATGATCTTTATAGAGGATTAAAGCGTTGCCATGTTGATTTCCAGCAAAATATTTATTATCTATAATAAGCAATTGTTAATCCTCTATTTGCAAACTGTGTTTGTTTTTTTCCCAAGTAGGCATACAGATTTTAGTACAATTTTAACCTTGGCCATGGGAACACGCGATTTCCGAACGACTTTTTTTTTATGAGTACAAACTAGGTCATTCCGCTTCCCAGGCAGCAAGAAATATTAATCATGTGTTTGGTGAAGGAAGTGCTAATGAAAGAACCATCCGTCGTTGGTTTACAAAATTTTTCTCAGGAGATACGACATTAGAAAATCTGCCCCGTGGACTGCCTCAAACATTAATATAGGACGAAGATCTTAAGAATGCTGTGGAAGAAGTCGTACGACAGTTTCCAGGCATTTAAAATTGAACGGAAAGGCAAAAAGATTTCTGGGTCCCACACGAGCTCAACGAACCTCAGTAGTCGAAACGTCTTGAGACGTGTGTTTCTTTGCTTGCTCGTCAAAGAAACAAACCGTTTCTCGGCCGCTTAATAACTTGTGATGAAAAGTGGATCATGTATGAATATCGACGCCGATCTTGGTAATGGTTAGATGCCGATCAGCCTCCTGGGCACATGCCAAAACAGAATATCCATCCAAAAAAGTTAATGTTTACTGTATGGTGGTCTGTGGCCGAGGTCATTCAATTTTATTTTCTAGCAAAGGGAAAAACAATTGATTCAACATCATACTGCCAAGAAATTGACCAACTGCATCAAAATTTGATCAAGCTACAGCCGGTACTGGTAAACAGGAAAGGACCTATTCTCCTTCATGGTAACGCCCGACATCATGTTTCAATACAGACAGTGAATATATTAAAAGAGTTGGGCTTTGCGAGGAAAATTGTTCACCGATGATTTTCATTTTTCTGATTTCCTTCAAAGTTTTTCACTGGGCTCAACGTTTTTCAAATCTGGAATAGAAAACTCGGTAAGCCGTTGGCAGAAGTGTATAAAAAATGATGGTAAATACTTTGAATAAAAAATATGTTAGATTTTATCTCAATTTTTTATTTTCTTCCTGGTTCTAAAAACGGTCATTTGATGTGTGACAACCCAATAGATAAACGAAACGAAAATTTCACAATAGTAATGCAGAAGTACAAATATACCTGCTACGAACAACTTTTGTCAGACATATAGAGAGCGTTCACATAGGAACGACGAAGTTTAAAGGCTTAAGTGCTCACTCAAATCCATTTTTCATGTTTTTCTTTGGAAGGAAATGTGAATTATTATTTTTCCTAAAAACTAAGTATCTTAAAACTTAAAATTAATTTTATATTCAAGAAATCATATTCTACTTTAAACTTCCTGATCGTAGACGATGTTTCAAATAAATATGTAAATAGTAAAAAAAAGAAAATAGAAGTAAATTAATAATTACAATTTTTTTTTAAGTTTTCATATTGGCTGCAACTTATACAGTATAAAGATCCAATTTCATCAAATTTCCCGACAAACATTGATTAAGAATTGTACGTCTTAATTGACATATAATCATATTGCGTAAAATTATAGTAACTTAAGTTTTGAAAAAAAAATAATGCAGATATAAGGGAATTGCTCCTCCCCATGTCAAAATTTGACACCGCTCGATTTTCGAGTTTATTTTCATACTATGATTTATGTGGGCTGACTGAGATCGAATACTGAGATCAAAGTACCTACCACATTTGATAAAAGAGAACAGCATACCATAGTGTGACAAAAAGGTTACGAACAACATAAAGATGGTAATGTAAAGATATGATAACGTAAAGATGGTCCAGATAGAAATAAATAATTAAAAAGTAATTATTAAAAATCAAGGAATCCACCCGATTTGCAGAGTTCTCTCAAATCAAAGTTCCCTTCATGTGGAGGGAAACTTTGATAGTGTAAATGTTTATAAACTTTAATCATATTTAATTCAAACACAAACCATAAATAATTAATCGACTTCACTAACAAGGCATAGGTGAAAATTATTTCATTTAAATTCGTCTTATAGTATAGTATAGAATTCACACCTTCTGGTGTACCGATACACACTAAAAGCATAATAAAATGTGAACAATTTATGCAATATTATCATATTAATATCATTGAATCTGTAAAAAGGTATTTTACATTTTGTATTTTAAGAAATGAAATACAATATTACAAAAGCACTCGAAACAGTTTAGTAACTTCCTTGGTGACCTCTGCCTCCTCAATCCTTTCCAATCCGGTTTTAATTTAAAAATAAACAAATAAAATCAGTCCACAAAATTAAAACGCGTACCAGATTTGGTTTTAGCATTCAGAAAACCTGTTTATTTAAATATTCGTGAGCAGTTCTATTGCTCAATAAATTTCGCTATGCTCTATCCTTAAAATTGTTTTAATGATAATATCCCATAAATCAGAAATCATTTTCAAAACCCCAAAATAAGAAATAATGTTAATTAAGGTAAGAAAGTAACAGAAATAGTTGATGACTAATATTTATTATTGAAAATAACTCGCCTATTTCCCATGGTATTTTAATGAAATTGCGCCAAACCGTTGTCAAATCGCTAATGAAAATAGAATGTTCTCAGAATTTAAAAAAACTAAACGACATAGAATTACATAAATATTCATTGAGTTCACCGAGACTAAAAATACATCGGTAGATAGAATATTTATTTTATATAATTATTGAGTGCAAGGTTTATTTGTTTGTTTATTCATTTAAAGTCACTTTATGCAGCAATGGCTAGTCGGACGACGCTGCAGTGCAAGTTCGAAATACTACATATCCCATTATAACGAGTACTCGACACCGTACAGGTTCGGGAGCCCCATTTTAAGATTTTACTGAAAGACGCCATAACCAAGGATATTTTAAGTTACCTACAGGTAACTAACTGCTGGGTTGCGAAGCTGAGACCATGAACATAAAAGGTTGTTATGCTAACCACTACCCCGTTGATATTAAGTATCTTCGTACGAACTCAAAGAAGCTCAAAATTGAGAGGAATTGTCAAGTTTGATTAGTGATGAGAAAGATTCAGTTTTAAAAACCATAAAACCAAAACCTAGGCTTTAATTAGGAAACTCATAATTATTGATTAAAACATTACATAAGTTACAACATTTCCATATCGATTAGAATAAATCTTTTGTTAATGCCTATGTTACAAAATAATCTGTTTTAGATAAGTTTAATAATTATAATAAAGACCTGTGGGGCACCCCTGCCTCTATAACAGCAAACCAACCCCCTTTCTACTATTCATTTATTTATACTATTCGTAGCTCACAACGTATAACAGTAATTTATTTCCTTCAATGTAGTTTAGAATGGAAAACCAATTCAAGTCTTTATCCTCATGATCACATTATCACATTTATTCTCATTTTAGTTCACATGTGCAAAATAAAGTATTACACGGGCACTAACAACTTTTTAAATAATAGAAAGATAATTACAGGCCGTCTTCTTTAACTTGACAATGCATTAAATAAGTCTTTTGTAAATTAATTTACAAAAGAATTATTTTTATTTACATACAAGAAGCATATTTCCTAAACGAGTAATATATATATTTGAATCATTTAATGTCCCTGAAGTTTCTAACGATACTCTGATAGTGTTCATGTACCAAATATCAAATAAAAAATTTCCTTATATCATGGTAACAGTAACGTCAATCAGGAGCGCTTATTTTAATTGCTGTAGAATTTTCTAGAAATCTTCCAATCGAAAATTAAATTAAGTTATAATGAAAGTTACATCTAAGCATTAATAAAAAAAGGCCAATTATCATTTTGACGGCTTAGGTGCAATAGGTCGTATTTCCTTAACAGTAAATTTTACAGGAGACACAAAAAATATGACAGTTACAGTACTCAAGATGTATTTGATATTTTTTTAGATATTGAAAAAATAAAACAGAGATGCTTTTTTAGGGTGATGAGGCTTACGACGTATTGTAGGAGCAAAATATTGACTGTGTTATGAATCAAAAGGCGCCAATAAAGCAAAAACACATTTTGTGTGAGATACGACCTATTGCGCCTAAGCCGTCGATTTCTAATTAACTTAACCGTATATTAAAACTCACATTGAATAATTAACATAACACCTGAGACAGCTCTGTTAATATTTTGCCTACATTATAATATTTCTACGGTCGTACCTACTAAAGCGATAGCCATGATTCGATTGCCATAGTTTTGGAAACGTCGATTTTTAATAAATAGTTTCATTTTATTTTCTACTATAATAATAGTATAATCCACAAAATATGAACTTTTTTATGCAATCATTTTAAAGTCATAATAATTTTTATTATTCATATTTATTCCTTTGTGTTCTATTTGTATCGTTTTCTCCATTACACCATATTACAATTATCAATTGTTTTAATGAAACGATAAATGATTCAATAAATTTCTCGATATTGACGTCAAACTATGGTCAACTCATGACTAGACATATGTCTTAGGTTGATAAAGCCAAGTTATCAACTGAACAAAGTCCAGCTGAGCTTAATCATGAATGATGATCTTCGTCCAAGGCCCTGTTTCCTTTCTAGTTTGATTTCACTAGTTTCAAAATTTCGAAATCATTTGTTAACGTACAGAAGAAGGAACTCTTTTCGAAAGTTACGAGGAGGGAGATACGGGACTCGCCGAGTACTCGCTTTTTAATATGTACAGGTAAGTGTGGTAGTTCGCTACGGATTCAAATACAGCTGTGGCAGATAAATTATTTAATCTGTTAAAAGCCACGGATAGACCGTATGGAATCTTCAGATCCTCCTCGGTCTCACTCAGCCCCTATAAAGAATAATACCAAGACCCTCTGGGTTGTAGAGGTACATGTTTTAAAGAGTGGTACTTCAGATAACATAACAATATTACTATTTAATGAACATCGATAAAATCTATTAATAATAAAATTAATACTATTATTATAACTTTTAAAACAATGAACCAGCCTATTTTTGGCTTTGGGAATAAAAGAAGTATGTAATGTTAGAGAAGAGTTGGTCGACTGTATCTTCTAATTCAAGGAAGAAATAGTTGGGGGTGCAGTCAATGAAAACATCAAAATAAGGATAACTTATTTATTATGTGCCGACGTTTCGGCCTACAATGTAGGCCATCTTCAGGGCGAATAAAACAACTTGCAGGTTAGGCCGCTCAGAGACAAGTAAGCAAGCTATCTTACTTGTCTTACAAGCTTGCTTACTTGTCTCTGAGCGGCCTAACCTGCAAGTTGTTTTATTCGCCCTGAAGATGGCCTACATTGTAGGCCGAAACGTCGGCACATAATAAATAAGTTATCCTTATTTTGATGTTTTCATTGACTGCACCCCCAACTATTTCTTCCTTGAAGTATGTAATGCATCTTAAACCGAAAGCTGTGAGCGTGAGGATTTTTGACCTGACCAAGACATTTATTTAGACCAACTCAGACGGTTGATAGAAGATAACACAAGGGAACAACATTTTTGTTGCATGAAATATTTTGACTAATATTCTACTTCCTCGAGGTGCTGATTTAAGATCTGAAGTCAGTTTGTTTGTATCAGCTTTACTTTTGGGGTTATAATTATAAACTGTTTTTTAAGATGAAAATATTTTTTATTAAGAAAACTATTAAAAAAATTACCACTACATATCAAAAAATTTTCTTTTGTAAGATTTTCTGGCTTGATTCGGTTCACGGGGGCTGTTTTTAATGCTCCAACAATAGTCCGCCATCATGTGAGCATTCCAGTGACCTTGGTAACGTTCCTCCATAGTTCGAATGTCCTGATGGAACCATCCCCCTTGTTCTTCACTCAGATCACCAAGATTTTCAGGGAAACGGTCCAAATGGCTGTGGAGGAAGTGTACTTTGATGCTCATATTACAACCAAGCTGCTGGAAGTGTAACAACATTAGTTCAATATGCTCCGCATAGCTTTCTTCCTTTTTGTTTCCCAGAAAATTTTGAGCAGTCCAAACGAATTCATTCCAGGCATTTTTTTCAATATCAGTCATGTAACTAATAAAGTTTTCATCCTTTATCAACCTTCTTATTTGGGGACCATCAAAAATTCCATTTTTAATTTTTTCTTGGCTCAAATTAAAGAACTTCTTAGAGATGTATTTATAGCAATCACCACCCTTGTTCAAAGCTTTGACAAATTGTTTCATGAGCCCTAGTTTGATATGCAAAGGTGGCAGTATTATTCGATCCGTGGGCACAAGAGGCTCATTTATTACATTCAGTTGTCCCGGAACCATAGATTGCCTGGAAGGCCAATCTTTTCTAATCCAGTGCTCAGACCTAGCTCTGCTGTCCCATAAACAAATAAAACATGGATATTTTGTATATCCACCTTGTTGTCCAAGAAGAAAATTCACCATTTTTAGATCAACACTTATCAACCACTTTTGTTCGTTGTATTTGATTCTATCCATTACAGAAGCTACAGTAGCATATTCTTCTTTGACTGTAGTTGAATGTGCAATCGGTATCGAACCCAGCTTATTGCCGTTATGCATAAGTACACATTTCAGGCTACGTTTAGAGGAGTCAATAAATAAACGCCATTCATTTGGATCATACTTCTGTACTCCCATTGCTTTCAATAAACCAGGAACATCTGAACAAAAAGCAAAGTCGTTATCTTTAGAAAAGAATGACAGCAATTCTGCCTCTCGGTTACGATAGTATGAAATTCTTGTTTCTGGGGTTAAAAGATTTCTTTGCTTTAATCGAGAAGCTAGAATCTCCGATGTCTTTTTAGAAAGACCAAGATCTCTGATTAATGCACTGAGGTCTTCCTGATTAAAGAGCTGGGGCTCAGAAGTAAAATCAGGGTAAGAATCACTTGTCCGACTTTCATCACTTGAAGAATAGTTTTGTTTTTCTATATCATGATCATTTTGTACAGATGAAGAAGCTTGGGGTACTGGTGCATCGCCAGAGAACAAGACTGGTCGAGTAACAGATAACAAGTTTGGATAAGACCATTTCGACCGGTTATTTTTATTAATTCCATTAATATCAATCACACAAAAATAACAATCATCTTGATGATTATTAGGTTCCCGCCAAATCATTGGTGTTTGATACTTAAAATGGGGTCTTTTCTTATTTGCCCATAATCTCAAAGACTCAACACATGTTTTACATACCATATGAGGGATCCAGTACTTGTCACGGATGTCCAAAGCGAATCCAAAGTAATCAAAATATACCTGTGTTATAAACTCTGACACACTTAGCCTACAATTTTTGAATGTATATTCACCACAAATGTTACAGAAATAGTTTGGATCGTTTCTACAGATATTTCTTAACTTGGACATTGTTATTTAACACAAGAGCACAAACTTTTTCACTAAACAACTCAGTTGAATTGAAGTTTGAATGTGACTAGTACAAATATATGTCTATCAGCTGTTTGCCAAAAACAAAAGGTGCTGGAGAAAAAGTGAGGCTAGATTTGTAATCACCAACCTCTAATTAGTAAACAACAGGCCTAAAACTCCATGCAACAAAAAATTAATAAAAATTTGTTCCCTTGTGTAATTCATGATAATATAACCGTGATATAAATATTAATAAAGCCTTGAAAAAAACAGAATCAAAGATAAATTAACATCTCAGCGCCTATTAAAAAAAATCGATTTATTGAGCTGAAATGCATGAATGATTTAATATCTGCTCAGGATTAACAGATTTCGATCAGTTTTTTTTCTCTCTTCTTCCAAGATCTCGATGCTTCTAGAGGAGTCGAGAATATATCAATCTTAAAGTATTTTCGTATGTGATATTGAATAATCGATGGACTTCTGCGATTCTAAACAGTCGGCTGAACATGTCCGATTCTTCGTAACAAAGATCTTACATGATTTTCTTACATTTCCGTTTCATCAAGTGACAATGAATAATGAGATGGTCAGAAAGATCAAAATTTCAACCCATACAGCAGCTCTTGATTTGAGTATTAGGATTTTTAAAATAAGACCAAAAATCTGTTTACGTATCACTTATCCAATATATATTTGTTTAGTTCCTGTACGTTTAGCTCATATGTTGAACCAGCATTGTTGGTCGAAAATATTTCTTCATAAAAACGGTTTAAAAATTTTATGATTGATTCATCATTTCCCAATCCATCTACTTACAATTGAATAAAGACTGTCCATCATATAAAGTTTTCAAATATGTTGTATAAACACTTAGTATAATATCATGACGATAACAGAGTTGTATCATACAAAGCCATGGCTAACGGGAACAACAAACAAAACTATATCTAACACTAACAGCCTACAGATAGCACATATCTCGTTCCAGTTTCAAAACTCTTTCCATTACAAATATTATATACCATAAATGTAGACCGGGTTAGTTACTAACGATTTTTAATTTTCTTGGTGCATTTACTAACTAATAATTAGTCCAACAAAAAAAAAAATGCAAAATGACAGAGACCATAAATTCGAGTCTCAATGTACTAGAAGAATGGATATCCAACATAGCTTATCAATATGAACTACGAACCCTGTGGTCTTCTAAAAATATTGGGTATTGGATAGAGGATTTGAATTGTAGGAGACTATAGATGTAAGATGGATATTGTGAGTTGATAGTTTGATATAAGTAAGAACCAAGGAAATAGAGCCTGCGGATAGAAGGAAAAAGCCACTTTAACTCAACGTAACGACGGGACACATGAGACCTTCTCGGGGCAATCGAAGACAAATCGAAGCGAACAGTTCATTCGCTCTACCGCTGAGGTACCCCGCTCCCGTATTATTGTAAGAATAAATTAAATAAAAACAAAAAATAAGCTTTGTGACAAATAAAAAACAAGAGATCACCTGTGGTATAGTGGTTAATATAACAACCTACTAAACCCAAGATGGTGGGTTCGCGGCCGACAAATGGATTTAGGATTTTTTAAAGAGAGAAAAAAAATCCTAAATTATGCCGCCTTTCGGAAGGGGCGTAAAATGGGGGGTGGGTTTCGGGCCTTTACGGTGTCAGGTACTCGTTAGCACTAGAAATACGAACCGGTCAAAATGACAGGCTGCATCATTTATTTATAACATTTCCTCTTTAAGTCTTATTTAATATTTTACGATAATGTCATGATTTTTATTAGTGTATGTATACAATAATATTATAAACTATTTCGTTCTTACGCTTCTAATTTTCAGAAATATCTATGTGTTATACCAAAGTATATGAACCGGTCATGAAAATATCATGAATACATGTTGTGTATTCCCGGAATTTTATACATCTATAATTCCTGGAAATTTCCGGAATCCAAAAATTCTACGTTTTCAATTTATTATGCTTAAATTTGTTTATATATTTGTAATATATAAAATTTCAATTTAGTATTCTATCTTGCCGTGTATAGTTGCGAGTTGCAACAACTCTTCTGCTATGTTGATTAAAGAGCAGTCTTTTTATGTTATGTAATTACAATATTTGAATGAAATATATTTTATTTTCTTTAAAATTAAATTATCTTATGAATTTATAGTTTTATTCCTTGAATTGACGTTCATTTCTAATAGTTCTATCAGGTTAAATAAATAATAATCACAATGTAAAAGACTTTGTAAATACATTTCTTCATGGAATGCAATGTTTCATGAATTTTTAAATTGACTTTAGGTTCATTTAGGTGAATCGAACTGTAATTATTTCATGGTTGGTCTATCGTAGGTTAACGTAATGGATTAAAACCAGAAATGATTATGTACTTTAAGTAATAAAACAGTATCATGTAAATAATTTGCTGTTCCTTGTTTGGACAAAATATTATGTAGCTATTAATTATAATTTTAATGGCTCTCAGGACACATCGGTTTAAAACAATTTAAAATATTCTTTGTGGAGAATACTAGGCTAAATTATATAAATGAGAAAATAGTCAGAACAGAACCTTAAAATACTTCATCGGTTTTATTTATAGCAGGCAACGTGATCAGAAATTTGATCTAGAAATTTGCATAGATTTCATTTGAGACCAGAAGCTTTGCTTATACACACACTATATTCCTTTTATTTATTAAAATAAATCATTATTTCAGGATTTTCAACAGTAAAATATTTGATTTAAAGATTTAGCATACTTTATTCCTTTTATATATTTTTAAATAGTCAGTTCCCTTATAAAATGCAGCCAATCTTTGAAATCAGTTAAGTCACAACAAATTTTCACTTTTCGTTCGTTTTTTTTTTAAATATTTTCCAAAATAAAAATGAGCTTTAGTACAAAACAAAAGAGTAATAGTAATAGTTACTTTATACAGTCAGTAATAGATACTGTATTCAGCCAGTAATTGTTACTTTATACAGTCGGATGAGATTAGTACAAAACAAAAGAGTAATAGTAATAGTTACTTTATACAGTCAGTAATAGATACTGTATTCAGCCAGTAATTGTTACTTTATACAGTCGGATGAGATTTAGTACGAAACAAAAGAGTAATAGTAATAGTTACTTTATACAGCCAGTAATAGTTACAATACACAGTTACTAATAGTTAATTTATACAGTCAGTAACAGTTACTGTATACAGCCAGTAAGTTACTTAATACTGCCAGTAATAGTTACTTCATACAGCCAGTAATAGTTACTTTATACAGTCAGTAATAGTTACTACATATATACATCCAGTAATAAAATAATTGTTATTTTCATATTAATCGAAACGAAACGAATAAAAAGTTAAAACTTGTTACTTTACTCGAAGTGACAACCTGCGAAACTGAGCTTTTAAAAATATTTTAAAATAAATATATATATATAAATTATTTTATTTTATAAATCTTTTCTTAGATAGATGACCAAAATTCAGGAGATGACTAAATATTGACCTGCTTAAGATTAAACAGGTTACCAGTAATTGTGATTCAATAAGATTACGGTCAATGATTACTGTAATTATTTAGTAACAGAATGCTACCTTTGGTAACAGGACTTGTACGGTTTTCTAATATAGATAAAGCCGCGATTAGATCAGTATGTAGACAGAGAATAAGACAATAAGAATTGAACTGGTTCGTCGAATCCCAAGGGCATGCTGAAGAAGAACTAGGATAATGGAACGGATCCACGTAACTGGAACCTTTCTCAATGATAACAGGTTCAGGTTATCGTTACTAACAATGTATTTTGACCTCGGAACGAATCGGAAACCAGATAATACAAATAAAAATCTTACATCAAGGAAGAATTGTCCTTTTCCAATATCACATATAGAGACCACGATCCTTGACCTCCATGGTCGGATATTTTCACATCCGTATGATTATAAATAGATCCAAATAAATACAAAAATTATGTCCTCATCAATTATAAATTAATTAAAATGCCATAAATTTTAGCTATTTGAGACGGTATGGTAACTGACCTAATTTTTTTTTCGGTTAGAGGAAACAAGTTACTTAGACTACATTTCAAATCGATGCTGATAAAGAGTGCAGAAAGTAAAACAGCAAATTTAATACTGCATAGACCTTTCGAGCTAATTGGACCTGCTTCCTGGCGAGCTAGAAGTGGTATAAGAGTTGTGTGGTAAAATAATAATTATGACGATAGTAAATGAAAGAGGTAAATATAAAATTATTACAGATTTTAAGGAATCGTAAACTAATTATTTCAACGAATATCTAATAAGTTAAAGCTTTCTTAGTTCTGTACTTATTCCCATCAAGTTATTCTGATAAAGACCTAAAACTTAGCAAAAAACGTATGCATATATTTTAAGCAGTTTCTTAAAATGCAGAATGCCTTGGTTATCCCGCCCTTCGGAATGGACATAAAATCTGGGTCCAGTGCCATTACGATGTCTTAATATTACTTACTCATTAAAGATCCCAATTCTAATAACCTGGATAGGCGAAATTGTAAACTCTCACAGTAACATCGTCCGATTAACGATAGCAACATAAATTGATGTTAAATGATTAAAAACAAACATTTCCACTCAATGTATTAACTAAGCGTCCACTTAAGAGTTTTTTTTCCTGTTGCACACTTCCATAATATTTAACATTTTCCAAGTAACACTTTTTTAACTCTCTCTTAAACGTACTAAAGAGACGATAATTGATAATTTTATTAAGTACTTTAAAATTGCGTATCAATCATTAATATGAATTTATTTACGTTTATATACATAAATATATTTCTATTGATTAATAAAGATTAGGTAATAAACAGCTCAGTACAGGCTGACAGTATTGCATGATCAGAGACCACATAGAGGAAGGTGTTCAGTCATGTAACTGTGTGTACAAGGGAAGACACCCATACAAAATAGTTACATAAATATAGGAATTTCACAATAAATTGGCATTCAATCATAATAGATCTACAATAATCTGTCTCCCTTGTAATAAACGTTATTGTAGACAAATGGAATAAAGGACACTCTTTAATGAATAAAATATTAAATCAGGTGGACTTTCCGCAGATTGCAACATTCTAAAAAATCCAGGACAAGCCAATCATTCAGTTAAATAAACATTAATAGAATACATAACAATAATAACTATTGAATTAATTTGGGTGTAAATGAGCCAAATGTCAAACATAAACTTTCAGCTGACCTATCCTAGCGGCCTGGTGCTATGTTGTAATACTTAATGTCAATAATGCAGTTTATATTGTTTTGTTGACAAGAATAATAAGTTTGAAAATTATAAAGAACAGTATTGACTGACAAATGCTGTATCGCACACTACAGGAACCAATAATGAAAATAAAATAGTTCTTCATTGAACCAAAATTCAATAACAAAAAAAAAAGGTTTTTTGTACACGGAGGAGATAAAGACTCCGTTTCAATCTTTTATGTCACAATAATTTCCATTTATGAATACAAACAATAATAAGTATTGTCACTGTGTGACTTATACAATACATGTTGACAATTTTTTTTGTCACTAAAAATTATAGACTGGATACATCATCATTCATCCAATGAGGCCATTATATTGTTGAATAATATGAATCATAAATTTCTCAAACAAATAGAAAGGACTAACCTCCTGAGCTGAGATTAAAAAAAAAGTGTTAATAATGAAGTCATAATTATAAAATTCTTAATTACTTTGATCTTTAAAAGTTATATAGCGATACTAAATGAAACAAAAATAGTAATGTTCTAGATTTAATTCAATTATTTCCACTAAATTATACAGCCTCAAAGATAGTCATACCATTGATCATAATACTGCACAGATTATTAGAAAGTATAATTACGAGAAGATTAGTTTGAATGGGTAGAGAGTAAGCAATCTAACTGTATATTGGACCAATTGCCCAATGTAAACACCATGATTAAAATAGACCACGCTCTTTATTCCTTGCTAACATCACGTGTGACGACAATGGTCAGCAGTGTATCACATTATAAATAAAGTAAGAAAACTAATTGGCATAATATATTTTCAACTATCACCAATCCATTAGTCTATTATCCCATAATTATTAGCATTATATCAATCATTTTTATATATTGATTTAAACAATAATGTTTCTAACATAAAAATCATTCCTCTATTTTCCTACATGTTCCGGATATATTTGATCATAAGGTTATTTAATATAACTTATTTATTTATAAGTGAGTTATGCCTTATAACAATAACATAGTGTGTAAAAAATTAAATGTATATTCAGTAACAAATAAAATTACACATAATAAATTAATGTTTATTTTTTAAATTTTGCAGTCTAGAAAGATTATTTGCAACATATCAGAATCAGAAAAATGGGTCAGCGTTCATGTAGGAGGTTGGTGTTAAATAACTTGCTATATGCCATTACACGGCTCAAATGCCAAACTGTCATATAACTGGAGAATATCTTACATAACAGGCATAACAACTGGGAGAAAAACTTGGAAACAATCAGAGTATATCATATTACAATCAGCTTTCCATTCCGCTATCAATAGAAGGAAGAAGACTAATACAAGTATAAAAAGAGGTTTGATAGATTGAAAAAGGAGAATTTTTTAAAAATTTAATATTTCAGTAATTATAATGAAATTCTTAAGTAAATTATCAATTATATAACCAAAATTCGAAACTGACGCTTATAATTAGAATCAATTTTTTGTAAAAGAAAATCTATCAGCTTACTATCAACATAACATGGCGGCAAATTATCATGATAACACGTTATACTTCGAGGATAAAAATAAACATCCTTCAGTAACAATACCAATAAATTTCTCCTCTACTAAAAGAAATAAAAGCCCTAACTAAATTTATCATTTAAATTGTATATATTAACTGTTGATATTTATCATTGTATCAATCTGTGAGTGGATAAGATAAATACACTTCTTAAAATTAATGAACAGCGCAGGAATGAATAACAAAATTAAACAATGTAAAACCAAATTAATTAAACAATTTAACAAAATTACATTTAAAATTACCTTATTACTGCTAGAGTTCACTCTCAAAACACCATTCTTCAGTTTAGACAGCCCTTTGGACATGAGATACTGGAAATCAAAGAAAATTTAAGAAAAAAAAATACAGAATCATATTAATCTAGAGGAAATATTGAAGTAATTTTCATAAGAGAAGAGGTTAAAATAAAGATCATGAAAATAGTCCAGACAATGTTAAAAATCAGACCACCTTACAGAAAGTATAATGTTTACTTAATCGTTACTAAGTTATCCTGCAGGTACCTTTAAAAAATATTTTATAAGTAACATAAAAGCCAACTGAGTAACTAAAAACTATGAAAGATAACTAGGTAAGGACTGTATTGTTTCAAATATTGTATACTCAACGTAATTCTTGCATTTAGACTAACCACTTTGTAGAGGCTGGGTGAGCCTCAGCATATTCTTCTAATCTCACATGGTTAGCTCATGATTGATCACAGAATACATTATCTACGCTGTTACTTAATCCGGGACTTACAGATGTCTTTTTCTTACAGAGCTTAACAACTGCCACATTTTATTAGTTAAATAAACATCAACTGTTGATTGACACTTTTTAAATCAACAACATTCTTTTGCCCATAACATTGATGTAAAATCGAGAAAATTGATAATTTTGGTGCCTAATGCATCATAAGTAACACTGGAGATCATGCCAAAATAAAAGTGAGTCAGACAGTAGGCTTGGGTTACTATTTACAAACATACGAATCAACAAACAAATCACTAGTGACTCGGATGGATGATATTGCCAAATGATTCAACGATTCGATTATAGCTTTACAATGATGAGATACCATGAAATTTTTAGTAAACAGCTATTTTTAAAGAAGATTGATTTATGTTCATCCCTAACGAATTTATATGATACAATATTGCAAAACTTGTAAGGTAATAAATAATGAATATCATAACTTGATAATACTCTCATTTGGTTTCTATTTTTCAGAGAGTTGTGATTTTATAAGATAGTAGCAATAAACTTATCTCTCTGATTATTTATGTCGAGAAAAAATTAAAGACAGGCGGACAGGGTATGATGAACACCATTAGTAAATGATTTAAAGCATTTAAGTTTCTAAGGTTAATAGAAAGTAAATTAAAATTGATAAAATTAAATCTTTGTGACATCTAAAAACCAACTTACCTGTTTGATTTCATTTCTGAGATTGAAAGCTGTAGAATATGATTGTGGCGGAAAGCCAGAGTTAGAATTGATGTCCATATTTATATTGAGAACGTTATGACGGAAAATTAACAGAAATAATTAATTTATGTAATTGGAACTGAGGTATATAACCTGTACACAACACAATAGTAACACAACCTCCAGAAGTCAAGCACAGACTAACTCCAGTCCAACCTCATCTCGTACACAATACAATTCATTCCTCTCTACCCTAAGCCATTTAAAATTATTAAAAGGGTATCCCGTTATATTTTCCATTTTAATGGCCATAAATATGAGAATATATAAAGATGTCTAAACTTTTAAGTATTCAAACAATCATTCACATTTTTAAAATTCGTTTTTATATAAAGATAATTCAAACTGTTTGACGCGCGCGAATTAAAAATTTCCAAATGTCATACTCGCAATTATATTAAAAAGAACTGCATTCATTTATTTAAAGCTTATATTATTCGTTTTACAAAAGATAACACGATTTTGTTTTGTAATTATTCCGCAGTTCATCGCTTCAAGTTGATTCACTAGTTTTAACTGTTAATTCGTTTCATTTTTAATATTTTTCAAAAATACAAATTATCATGTGCTTTAGTATGGAAAAGAAAATTCATTATTATATATGTATACTGTGGTAATCATTTCATCTAGAAAAAAAACGTTTCAATACACTTAAATCATCTGTTCTTCGAAATATTAGTTGAAACTTTTATTTTTTTGATGAAATGATTACCGAAATCTATCCATTCCCCATAATAAAATTCTCTTTTCCATGCTAAAACTCACGATAACTTGTATTTTTGGAAAATATTAAAAATGAAGCGAATGAACAGTTAAAACTTGTAACTCAACTCGAAGCGACAACCTGCGGAATAAATACCATATATTTTTTTAATATCCCCAATAAATTTTGTAATATCACAGGACTTTACTTTTGAGAAACGTATATACCAATCTAAATCTGAGAAATTTACCGGCATAATCGAATTATATACTAGTTTAAATATATAATATAAACAGGGGGAAATAGTATTAATGTAACTAGACATGAGGTGTGGAGATGCAAAAAGGGATAAATCCATATTTTATAATTTTTAAGTTTTTTCACAGATTTAGCGTCCTTTATTTGGTGGTAGATGATTCACCATTCAAAGCATGTCAAAGCCAATCTAATTTTTCTAAAAATAATTGTCTCAAATAAATAATCATTTCATAATAACCTAAATTATGCATATGTTTGTGATTCCTGAAAACAGTTTAAATTTGGATTTATCCCCTTATGCATCTCAACGCCTCATATAATCAATTAATCAACTACCCTTATCCTATTTCAAGTGAAAATTAAATAACAAAACTTTAAATACACATTTCAAACTTCAGTTGTTGTTGATAAAAGGAATATTTTCAATTCATCTTGACAGTGATATTATTAGCTTGAATAAGAAAAATATAAATATATGTATGTAAAATGTTTTTAAGATGTGTATGCATCTGTAAGTTGTTACCTTAAAATGTAAAACAAACAAATAAAGCAGAAAGTGTTTGAAAAAATATTTATATTTATATAATTACACATGGAGAGCAGCATTTAGGTTCGTTCGCCGAATGGAGTCTCTTGTATATTCTTTCCATTATACTAAAATAAAAATCTTGCACGAACGACTTGTTATTAAGGCATCCAAAGACGAATCTTACTGTAGATATTGAACTGTTTTATAGAACATAGAGATGATGCTGACAATGTCTAATAGAAATTTTCTTACGTCGTCAAAAAAAAAAGCTCCTTAGAGAGAAACCATTTAACATATTATATTGTTTTAATTATTTCACCGGTTGATCGCTCATTTAGAAATACATTACTTAGAAGAATAAACTCTCATAAAATGAATAAAATCATCTAGAAATTGTTTCAAACGTCAAATTTATTAGTAATTTGTACGATGTCTAAAAGCAATAAAAACAATTGTGAAATTAATATTTCATGGTCCATATTATGTTATATGGAGGATATTTATAGAAAAGATTTATGTCCAGAAGACCAATATAAAAGATCAAAGATTTTTTTTTTAAATCAGCTTTCTTACTTTTCCTAGTTCCTTAGTCATGTATAGTTATGAACTAATATAAGTTTCCGTTTTTATTTTATTTTTTAATGTTTATTTTGACACTTTAATAACTGTTTAATTTTTACTAGACACTATACAACAGCATGTGCTGTAAATGTCTTTTAACAATAGATCTCAAAATATTTAGGTAACCAAAAGTTCATTTTATTAAAGGTAAAACCTAAAACTTTCGTTCATTTTTAATCAGAGCTCAATACCATGAAAACCAACCAAGCAAAAAAATCATAATAATATCCATTGGTGTAATCAATTGAATCAAAATAACATCATACTATAATGAATTTGTCAGTTAAAGACATTTGCGGCCATAAAATGATAACGTGCCCACTTCTTATCACATCCAGTCAAAACAGAATTCTGTTACATTTTTTTACGCTTTCTTGAATACATTTTGTAAATAGTCATCTGAAAACTGTTGGGCAAACCGAGTTCCTTGGTATGTGAAGAGGTGCACTAAATGTTTGTTGCTTACAGTTGTTCATCATCGCTTTTCATTGAGCTAGAAAACGTATGTATGTTCTTCTACATCTCTGGCATCAACGATCCCAAAACAACGTTTTGTCTGAACCAAGTTGTGTTGAAACCTTCTTCAGGAACAACTGTTTCAAAATATATTAGAATAAAATATGTTTGGTTTCCCGATACAGCTTCAAGTAAGTGGCAAATTTCATCCGATGACCTATTTTTATATTCTAAAATCGGTAGCACTCATCGATAATACTTCATTTTATAATTTGCTGTTATTAACTGATTTTTTTAATGTTTGCCACTAATGATCATAAGCAAGCCCCAGGAGGGGCTTCTTTTGTAAAGTAGAAGAAAACCGTATTGTAATACAAATATATTTGAACGGCTATCTAAACATATCTGGATTAAAATTATTTATTAATATATTTTTTCCATAACAATAATTTACTAAAAAAATTAACCAAACTAAGTAATAGTTTTTACTTTAAAAGTAAAGTTAGCTTAACTTACTTTTGCACCACAAGGTTGCAAAGACAGTGTGGCAATTTAGAAGGAACGTTCACCCCAAACATTGAAAGTGTGCCATTTTAAAGTAATTCTTTTAGAATTTGAAACATAATAGATATCTTTACGTTTACGGTTAGTTTCCAACATAAAGTAAGACGAGAAATCACCATTTTATGAATATAATTTGACAAATATAATTGAAACTGCTCTTCATACGGAGATATTCATTATGTCATACAGTATTGAACAATCAACAGTACGTAATGTGAGTGTTAATAGATGTCTAGAATTCCTGATATATCTAACATTTCTTAAGAATTGACGCAGGCGCATAATGCCAAAATTGTGCACAATGATTATTTTTAAAACCTTTTTCTTGGAAAGAACGTATAGTTGCCTAATATCACTAAAATTATAGTCAAATGTATCATACAATATTTCATTATGATTATTTTAGTAGGAAGAATAGTTCCATAATATTTGCAAAAGAATTTAAACAGCTTAAAGAAAATGAATCGCATACTTATAGGCATTGATAAATAATTAAAAGTATTGATATTACTATTTAATTATGAAAATTCACCTTAAACATTACCTATTTTGTGGACATGGTGTCCTTTACCTCCGGGGCACAGAAATTAAAATAAAACCTTGCACTGAAATTATCATGTGATTTAAAAGCTCGTTTCATGATAGTCCAACAAGCAAAAGATATCTTGAAAATTAGATAAACTATTTCAATAATCAGAAGTTAATGTTATTCGAGAAAAAGTCTAAAATACTCACTTCACATTTCAGGGCTTAATACCTTGAAAAAGACAAATTTTACGAAAAGCGTTATGACTACCTTCTTTAAAGTATTATAAAGTTGCTAAAATTTAGACATTAATAGATTTTACTAGTTCTCCACGCATAATATATTTTTTAATGAAAATGCTTTGTCATAAATATGACATAGGAATTCCTTTCCGTAAAAAAAATAAAATGTAAATCCTATGATGATACGAAAATAATTATAATACACTAGTTAACCATACTTACCTGACTTCTGTGTGAATTTTAATAGACAGATGTACGCAAAACCATTGACAAGATAAAAGTTTTTCAATAAACACATAGTACACGATTTTGACATTATTCGTCATTTGGCGGCGTCATTCTAAAGACGTTAGATATCTGAGAAGGTTTCTCTGAAATCATTCAATTGCTCCATAAACTAATACATAATGAGAACCTCCAATTATATTTGCCGAAATATTCATAAAATGGTGATTTATCGTATTTTGAATTTTTTTTAAATTTAAATCGAAAAGTTTATATTAATTCAAGTAGGTTGTTATACGAAAATGAAATATTTTACTTTGGACTTCCATTCAAATAGTAGGTACACTCTGTACACAGTAGCCTACGCGCGATAGTAAAAAAACCTACAAACCACCACAGATAGGCTACAGTTTACAGCAAAACAACTCTTTGGGGTTCGGCATGATGCCTCTTGCGCACAGGGTTCTCGATTTAATACAACTAATATAAAAAAATAAAGCGAATTAAAGATATACTAACACTATTGGGAAAAACCACAATGCAAAGCCTTATGTTTCAAAAAATACACCTACTTACCAGTTTCGCCTATTCAGGCATTATCAAGACACCAAAATTAAAAAGGGGGTTATGTGAATCGCATCAACGTCTTGGTGGCGGGGTCCTGTCTCTTGTTTGGAGCCTGTTTGGGCTGTTGATCGTTGGGATGTTTTGCACCTTTTTCTTCGAGATGCGATTCATATAACCCCCTTTTTAATTTTGGTGTCTTGATAATGCCTGAATAGGCGAAACGTCGACTGGTAAGTAGGTGTATTTTTTGAAACATAAGGCTTTGCATTGTGGTTTTTCCCAATTGCATTATAATAAATAATAGTGTTTCTTTTTGAGTTTTTGGCTCTATTTTAGTGATATACTAACACATTTATAATTTTATTTTTCAAGCAGCAAACTTTAAGTTTATTTTTAGAATACTATGAATACTTTTTTTATATACCTGTTCAAAAAATCCATCAAAAATTCATGGGGAAAAGTCCACGCGCATCGCTTTGTAGAAAACTAGATTTTTAGTTTTTGGTTGTAAGCGGGGTAGCTAGATTTTTTCCAAAAACTTGGTAACAGCGATTTCTGAAAAAAAAAATCGATTTTCTACACCATGGTGTTCTCAAGACTGGATAGAAATGAGATCAAATAGCTCAAAAAACTGAAGAAGTATGTACAGAGGAAAAACTCATTTATTCAAATGGTGCTGTGGACTTACAAAACTAAATTAGCAAAAATAATGATGTTAATATAATCTTATATTTCGAGGTTGATTTCGTTATCCTGAACATTTAGTAATAAGTGAGTTTTTCCCTTGTAGTCTTCGATTATGCTCCAAAAATGTGCATTTCGAATCCCTGTGCTTCAGGGCTGTGTGGGATAAAAAAAAACTCATTCACATCTGGGCATTTCCTACTAATATGCAATAACAAATATTATTTTAAATATAAAAATAATAATAGTTAATTATTTCATTTAATTGATAAAAAATAAAGGAGTAATTCAGTTTCGTATTACGTGAATATTTGTAATACTATGAATTATGATAAATAAAGTCATTTTATTCAAAGAATAAATAAGAGTTTCAATTACAGACTATAAAAAACTTGAGTTACAAGTTATAACCATCAATAGCTTACATAGAAGAGTGATTTTTAAAATTTATTTTAGTTATTTTTATCGATTGAAGAAAACTATAAAATTATTTTGGGGATAAATATATATTAAATAATAAAATTAGGATATTAATTAAAAATTAAAAGAGTGAATTAATAGTGATATTATATAGGACTGGCATATCGTTGGCATGGTGTGCTTCGAGAGAGCAATGACGTCAATGGAGGCAGCACATTCCTCTGTACCGCTGCGATAGCAGGCGCTATTCTAAAAACAATTTCTGGTTTAAAATAAACTCGAGCTAGTAGAAAACAATAGTAATACTCTAATGAGCAGTAATATAATAAATAAATTAAAATGTTTATATTAATTTTCAATAAAAATGTCCTCATCATATTTAATGAAAATGTAAGTTAAGCCCTCATTAAAAACAATAACTATATAATTAAAAGTGATTAAACAATACTTCCAGATTAAAAGGAATGTAACCTAAAATGGCCATAGTTGCTGAAAATAAAAAATTGATAAAAATCAAATACTCAAATATTCATGTCAAAATAATAAAGATCTCAGCTATTTTGAAACAAGTAACACTACGAATGGTAAAATCGCGAAAAGAAATGTACCTTTATAATCTTTGAAGGATATTCGGTTTTGTACACAATAGGGACTATACTGTTTCCGAGCCAATGATATTGCCGGAAGGTATTTTGGCTTAGATCACTCTCAACAGCGAGGTTTTCCTCCAGAATTACGGCTACCAGCATACCCCACATTATAGAGACTGGATGAGCCCCAGGAGGATCTCTAATTCCCAGATAGTAGATTCAGGGCTATTAACAGAAAAAATAATTTATCTGCTACAGTCGATTTCGAATTTGGGACCTAAAGATTAGGCAATGTACAAACGACAATGAAGTAATATAATGAAGACAACAATGCAATGTGGATGGTCAAAATGGTAATGAAACTGAAATACATTTATGTAATACTTAATTATTGATTGATGGGTATGCTCTGTTTTGTACCTAATGTATTTATTACAAATACATACTGTGACCAGCATTGGTGGTTAATCCAGCTTTCCTCTCTCTGTTAGCAACCTCCTCGTTAAAATCCAAACAAGCATAAGTACCTTTAATTTTTGTATTTATTTATTTTTTGCGACAAGCTATTTATGAATACTAATTTATAAATATATTCTAAGTTTTCTATCGTTCAAATATTCCAACTGACAGTTAACACATAACAAAGTTGATCAACTACAGTAATGAAAAAAGGTCTCCATATAAATTCAGTGTATTTTATAAGACGTATATAACAAAATATATGTTTAGTAGAAGAAAAACGTAGATCATTTCTCGGATATACATATCAATGAGAAAGCGTAAGGATATACCGAAAATTGTAAGCGTCTGGTTTCAAGATATCTAAAAGAGACGAAATTCGAGAGGAAATAAAAACAAGGTTGACAAACTTGCCTCAGAAACAGGATCGAGCATTCCGTCTTGTTCGACAGAAAAAAAAATTCTTTAGCTGGATAAAAAACTTAAAACTAAACAAAACAATATTCCTAACCTCATTTAGTACATTTTTTAAAACAAAGCATTATACAACAAACATGATTTTTAAATGTTAGAATCTATAAGTCTTAAAAATATACAACAAAATGTATTTTTGTTTCCTGTTTTAGTTTAGAGACTTAAGGTCTTTTGGTTGGAATGTGTTCACTAATGCCTTAACATGTGTTTTATGTCTTTTGAGTTTTTGCTCTTCAAAAATAATTTGTTCCTTCTATATTAGGCTTCTATATTATAAAATTCTATATTAGGCTGTTTTTAACATTTTATTTTTTCCTGAAGAAGGATTTTCTAATCTGAAGCATGTGATAAACCTACACTTAACCTGGTGTGAGCTTTTAGCCCCATCGCCTGCTATCAACTAATTGTTGCGCCCATTCAAAGGAGTAATAAATAACCAAATTTTATCAAATTCAACAACCACGAAATACATTTTAAATTACGCATATATATAAATAAGGTCAACAAGTACTATTCAGAAAATAAAATTTAGCTAAATGAAGTAAAAATATTGAATTAAAATAATAGATTTTATATGTAAAACTTAAGAAAAAATCGGTAGGTAGTACTGCTAATAAAACACCAACAATATCAATAAAATTAGCTAATACAAAGAAAAAGCAAATATGAAAAAAACATGAAATGGATAGGGAATGATATTTATGACTATAAATTGCATATCAATGTTTGTTATTGCCAAAATAGTTTCTAATATAATTTTAATGTCTTCATAAATTTCATTATAATTCATTCTTTCTTTTGTTTTTAATACAAATTATTTAATATATTAAATTTTTATTTTTTATACTTCATTCTTTTATAAATCTAAAAATTATTAAGTATTTTATAACTGCCTCGGATACTTAGACAGTTGGTATTGTTATTTTATAGTTGTTTTTTTTGCGCTAACGAACTGTCGGCAGACATTAAATAAATGGTTAAACAAAAAAAAGAGAATTATTTTATATGTAAATTTATTCCAACCTCTATAAAGCTTTCATAAGAAGCGCGTTAAACACAAAAAATATGGTAAAATAAAATCGGTTAAAAATCCATTTTTTTTACCCTGTAAAATCAAGTTTTTGACAGCACGTTTCACAGAGGTATACTACATTAGTAGATTAAGTAAAAATTATTATTAGATTGAGTACAAAAATGTATTTAATATTTTTAAAATCACCTACCATTTCATAATGCATTTTTTCATTTTATAACAAATAAATAATCTGAATGAAATTTGCAATGCACGAGTGTAAATGTAATGTAAAATGTAAAAACACCAACATTTTAAATATAAACATATGGAAATGGTTTTCTGAATATATCTTATATTCAAGCAGCTCACTTCGGTTTGCCTTCGACGCCCCGAGGAAGTCTCACATGCCCTACCACCACGATGAGTTAAAGTGGCTCTTCTCTTCTGTCCGCAGACTCTATTTCCTAGGTTCCTTCTTACACCCAACCATCAAGTCATAACATCCATCTTATATCTATACTCTACTACAGTTCAAATCCTCTATACGATCCCAGGGCACAAGATCTCGCCTTTCCGAACTTTATATCCGTTCCCACAGACCTAAAACTTTTGAGAGTTCCTTTATCACCTCTTTGGAGCTCCGTCTTCTACCACTCCCACCCGATATCCGTCAAACATCTTCTTTATCCACATTCAAATTCAAACTATTCCTACATCTCCTAAATTCCCAAACAGATGCTCTCTAATCAATAAAAATTAATAACTATATTCAACATAATTGGTTAATGAATTACTATAAATATTCCTCGCTCATAATGATATTATTTTTTAAATTATTGGTTGTTATAATCTACTTATTTATTTTTCCATTAGCCATTTTTTTTTTATTGTAAATTTATATGCTATTTTTTTGCATTACTTTTTTTTATTTTCTATCAAAACACACCTTATAGTTCATATTTAATTTCATGTTATTATGCAAATATTGTAGTATTTTATTGATGTAGCCTTTTGGCCTGACATACATATTTTTATTAATTTCTATACACTTCTGTTATTCTTAAGGGATCCATAATAAAATTATTTTTCTATTCTAGAAAATGGTAAGGGGATGCTGTCGATATATTACACAAAACAAGTTAGATTTATTTTATTTCTGCCTACGTTCAAGGGCGGATCCAGATTTTTTTTCTGGGGGGCACAACGGGCAGACAGGCAAAAAAATCAACAATAACAGAAATAAACTTGTAGGATTTATTGAAAGGTTTCAAAGGTTTATTAAAATATATAAACAATAGTTTCACTCATGTTATTTCTGTTATAACATCACATGATTTGTCTATAAGTGTGTGCTGTAATGGATTCTCCACAGCACACAAAAAACCGTCTGGGGGGCACGTGCCCCCGAAACTTCCCCCCCCCCTGGATCCGCCTATGCCTACGTTTCGACCTAATTTGTGGGCTATCTTCAGGTTTGAGAATAAAAGAAAACAGAAACAAGGTCACCTGTGGTCTAGTGGTTAGCGTAACAAACCCAAGATCGCGGGTTCGTAGCCCGGCAGGTGGCCCTAGGATTTTTTTAAGGGAGTAAATCCTTAGTTACGCCGTCCTTTGGAAGGGACGTTAAACGAGGGTCCCGAGCATGTACGATGTCAGGTAGTCGTTAAAAATCTCTATCCTAATTAAACCTGGATAGGCAAAATTTAGAGCTCCCACTGTAGCATCGTCCGATTAGCCCTAGCAGCATAAAGTGACGTTAAATGAACAAACAAACAAGAAAACAGAAACATTATATAAACATTGCAGCACCAATGAAGATTTAACAGGCTATATAAACAGAAATGAAGGGAATGACAATACAAAGAGTAAAAGATTAATTATGAAATAACTGATGAGAAATAATAAAACGGAAAGAAATTTAGTCGATAAATATAAAGATATTAAAACATAGTAAACTCATTTTCTTGTAATTTTACCTTATATTTGATACAACATACAATGGATTAACCCTGACCCTTTTACAATCTTCTATACATAAAATTTGGTACACCAGCCAATATTTTGAAGAAATCTTCTTTACAATTTGTTCGTTACTGCTATTCGATCTCAGACATACGCTATTACAAAGCAATCATCGATACAAAACGGTCCCAATTTCCAGTTGGCAGTGAAACAATTATGTGATTAAAAGGGGATTTCTAGAATTAATAGCTTAAGTGATACACCACTGATGAGGTCAAAGTCAGTACCACAATATAATTACTATCGAATCTAAATAACTGGTATTTCCAAATAGGGTCTTGAATATCGATAGTAGGGCGTCATGCTTTTAACTGATTATATGCTTATCGGCAGCCGTAGCAGCCACCATTGACCGATTTCCTTCTCTTCTCAGAAATGTACCAACTTCCTGACGATGGAACCGCAAAACTAAGGACATTCCTTCTTGGAACAGTAATCGTCTTAGGAAAGGTCGAGCTGCAACAGTTAAAAGGAAAATCGCGGTTTCACCGAGAGTTATCCCCGTTAAATAAACGTCACAGTTTTCTGTACTGTAAATAACATCTACTGGGCAAATCAGAAAATTAAATAGCGCAAAATGGAAGGGGCATACTGCTCAGTTGATACAGTTGAAGTCAATAATAACGCGAGGGGTATAAATGTTTTTGGGTATAAAAGTAATTTCCAAAATTATTATCAGTAATTAATTTACAGTGATCTCCTTAATTTGGGTTCAAAAGGGTTCTGTCTGACCCATGAGGGTCGTAACCGTTTTTAATGCCTGCTCAGAACCATTACACTAATTTAAATCTTTTGTTCGTCAGGAAAGAATTCTTTGACTAGGCGCCCCTACAAGTTTTATACCCAAGGTTATCCGCAAAAAAAACTCGCTTTTATTTTTTTATTTTATACCTTGTTTTTACACACACTTTCTAAGACAACACGGGCTTTCGGATATTGCGTAGCTGCCAACAAGGTGCTGGATTCGCTGGCTAGGCACAATGTATTCGACTCTTCAAAATAAAAAGGAAAGTCGGTAAATTGTTCCAGAAATAATGGTAAATATGTTTAAAACAAATACAACGATAGCAGCAAAAGTTGCGTTCTATGTTCTATTACATAGACTCGTACTCCAAGCTGCAATGGAATAGGTTCAAAAACTGTGTTGAACAAAACTTATAATCATAAATTAAAAAACATGCGAAAATTCCCCAAAAATCCCGTCCAGTTATCTTTACTCTCCATTGTAAACCGATGACTTCCTATCGTTTAATAACATTCCACTAAGGACTACATCTTGACAATCATTTAACTTGGAATCCTCATACTAGACTGAAACGACTAGAAACTGCTCACCGTTTCAAGCTACTTTTTTTAAACGTTCAATAAACGTTCAAAGCTCTTAATTAATTACAAAAGACTGATGCATGAATATTATAAGACCCATCTGGAATTACGGACTAGAGCTTTGGGGCTCCACTAAGCCATCCTTACAATCTGAAATCCTTAATGCTTCTCTCTTGATTACAAACATAGTCATCTATATAACCTAAATGCCCCATTTGCTAATGATTTCAATCTTTTTATGACAAAATTTATTCCCACTCAAACCCATTATGTTAAAAATCTAGCAACTTCTTCAATTCCCTGATAACCAGCCAGATGAGCAATCTATGAGGTACCTGAAAAGAAGATGGCCTCTTAACCTTCTAGGTTGAATTTGTTATTCGAGTACCACCATTGGTTAGTTTCTCTATTTGCCTTTATCTCATGCCATTATATATCTTTATTCTATCTACTTAAAGTATTATTAATGCTGTCGTATATTTCAATAAATTTTGTTTTTTAATAAGATGCAATATAGAAACCTTATCGAAAAACAAATTGTATACTAACTAAAAATGTTCTTTGTTTCGACATCATTATTTACGAGAGAAGAAAGAGAAGGTGCATGCCGACGAAATCGATTAAGTGTGGTCAATACCGTGATAGATTAAAAACGTGTCTGTCCAAGATGGCTCTTTGGTTCCACGGCCCACTTAATAGGGCGCTCATTCCCTCATTAAGTATATTAAGGAAAAAACAGTGATTTAGAATTACAAGAATAAGATCCTAATGATCGGGTTATCCACCACAGAAATTGACAAGTTTCGTCAGTTCTGTCTTAAACTAATATCCGAAGTGATCGTCTAACAATTTATTTAAACGTCACACTTATTATTACCTGCATATTTTCTGATTGATGAGTTATTTTTTTATGTTTGAACAGAAGTGCTAACAACGAGATCCAATGTTTTTCTTTCGCATTCAACATACTACAGATGGTATTGACATCATTTATTTATTTTTCTTAGATTATGTTTGCAGTCTACCGCCTATTAAACACGTGCTAACTTGGAATTTAGATTAATTAAATGTCATAGAGAGCATAGAGACAAGAGCAATTAAAATTAGTAGACTTTGATAGCATGGAATCCTGAGTTTGATAAATATTTCCTGTTTGATTTATCCTACAAATTTTAAACCAATACTGGCTGACATTAATCCAGGAATAAACCAGAGATAGTCTTTACGGCTGTAGCTGCTTCTAGTGACTCCTTCATTCCACTATCAACAGCAGTTATGTCTGACAAACTATCTTGTTCTAACCCACCTAGAACACGTGGTATAATGTACAATAAGGTACAATAAAACCTGATATATAAAAGAAAATTAGTCATTTTTAATAAAATAGCTACTTAAACATGCAGAGTTATTTCCTTGTAATTAATCAAGCCAAAACTAAAAACATGTACGTAGGGCCAATGGAGTTGCAGCTTACAAGAAGAGTAGGGAGGCCTATTAAATGCCCGGAATTGGAAGGCCGCTGCACTGGACAGGGAGTACTGGCGGAAATGTATCCAGGAGATCAAGGCTTGGTGATGAACTGTAGAGCCATGAAACAAGAAGAAAAATAAATAATAAAGCGAATATAGAAAAATTTACTTTTCTGAACCAAAATAATAATAATCAAACTTGAGCCACAATAACCATATTTGACATGGACGAATAATATTTTTGTTCTGGAGACTGAGCCTACAGTTAGATCAGTACATCTTCCCAATACTTTGACCTAGTCGTCCCTGAATATTCCTACATTTACATCCTTCGCGGACTGAATTTACAACCTACTCGAATCTTTTAACAAGTACTTTCCACTTTGATGTATGCCATGAGCGAACAATCATAAGCTTGTACTTCTTGCTGACACTGAACTTGGAGACTAGCATCCTACATTAGTGGTTTCCACTGTGATCCGTCAAGCTGTTCTTAATCCAAACTGGGAACATATGTTCAAGCTCTTCTGGTTAAGATTATCGCCTTAAACTCAAGCATTGACAATGCTTGGGCACTATAATTCCTGTCGGTTATGATTGAAACACTCATTCATCCATGAAGTACATCCCAACTAATTGTAAGATTGACACATCTTTTTCGTCTATCCTCCAATAGATGATCAACTTTAGCACCTCCTTTATTTATTCATTAAAACTGGCAGTCTACTTTTTAGAAAAAGAATTTGTACTATTTCTGATGTAAGGTATTTTGCTATTGCAAGTCAACGCGACCAGTGCTGTTAGGAGGAGCACTCACTTTCCATAGTGTATATTTTTCAAGGCTGATTTGCAGTGATCATTTTGAATGGTATCAAATTCGTAAGTTACTCAGATAAATACACTATTTTTCCATAAATGATATATCAGTAATACATGAAATAAGAAACATCTCATAAAACAAATAGTATAAGAAATAACCGTTTGGTTGAACAACCGACTAATAGAAATAATCACCTTATCACGAACGTGTCATATCTCTATGGCATTGATGGCCAAAACTTATCGTTAGTTACCTTGTGACGCCACTCCTCAAGCGTTATAATAGCAAGTTGCACGCGTATTATTAGGTTTCACGACTATACAAATTGCTAAGCGCAATCTCTCCGCATCATTAATCCACTTAAAGAAATCAAATTAACAAAAGATAAAATTAAATTAGCTGAGAATACCATCTTGTGTTCACGTTGTTTTCTGAGTTCTTCAAAAGACAAATATCAAAACTGCACTCAAAATAAGAAGTAGTTATGAACACCAAAAAGTAGAAACTTCAGGTCTGTCCTCCATGAACATGATAGTCTGAATCTATCTATTTTCATAAGCAGAAGAGTCCTGATCCCTTTTTTACATCAGGACTAAGAACATACAATTGTTGTAACTCAAGAATCCATCCTTGTTCAGGTCACTCCACATTACCCATGGATCTCGACGGGTTTCATAAGACTTGTGTGAGCTTAAAAGACTTTATGAACCGCAGTCCGTATAGAAGTCAAGTGGAATCCAATCTTCCTGTTTCATTATTAATCAAAAACCAACATCAACTCGAAGAAACAGGCTATCTTCGAAGCTACATACTTGCTTGTTTACTTATATGCCAAAACTAGTAGAATACAGGCTTCCAGCAACATACTCAAACGACAAATTCAAAATTTCAAGAGTAAAAATCAATGTAAACTAAATTGACAGACAGTGGAAGTTAATGAAGACATACAGAGAATCTTTTAAAGCATCGTGAATTACTTCTTCGAAGATAACATTGTTTTGGGCTGTGTGGGCCTCCGTTTTTAAAAGACTTACTGGCTTTAGTAACACAGAACACAAGGATAGTATAATAAAAGTGAGAAAACCAATACCACTCATTTGATATCATAAAAAGTTATAAGAACATGGCATAACTTAAAAGTCTTGAGCTGATCCTGCATTCCTAGGGCCAATAAACTTACAATAAAGTGGGAATAGTCTTACATAACTATGATTAACAAACAAGACAAATACATAAAAAGATCTTTCCATGTAAATAAAGACTTTAATTTCAGATAGTCCTAGATTACATCAACAAATGATTGAATCCACAAAGAAACTCAAAACTTCTGAACCTTTCATTACTATAAGGCTCACAACTTTAACATTTGTCGTAACTGAAAATTATATCTCTGATCACATAATTCCACAGTTCCCATGAATCTCGACGGGTTTCCTAAGACATGTAAGGCGTTTATCGGTGTATAAATTGATTTGTTACGTAAGAGGCAGACAGATATATCAGACACTAAGTATTGCGCCGAACCAAATAGATAAATTTTAATCATAATATCAATTTCTCTAATTGATAATTGTTAATGATAATTATAACGATGTTTTTCAATATCTAGAACTAATTATTTAGGAGAAGAATATATTATACGAAATAGAGACCAGGCTTCAATGGTTTGGCCACCAAAATGAGAATGAGCGACAACTAATGGCCCAAGAAACTGTTGCTGTATAAACCAAATTATAGATTAAATAGAGGAAGACATGGATGGAGGATGTAAGGGAAGGAATGGCAGCAAGAGGGCTGCGAGAGGAAGAAGAATGGGTCGATAGGAAGGATTGGCGGGAAAAGATTTTGGGTGTTGTAAATAAACCCGAATAAATAAAAATAGATAGACTAAAATCTACTATTAAGTTACTGTAGATTTTTCTCAGTGCGAAAAGGCAATAATAAGACCAATCTTAGCCGGTGTGCCTCAGGTATCAATACTTGCACCGCTATTGTAAATAACATATACATACGACATTCCACAAAGTCCTATCACACTGATCGCAACCTACGCTGACGACATGCCATGATCACTAGACATCAAGACGCGACACAGGCCTCACAAAACTTACAACATAATCTACAAAACTTCAAATCAAACTAAAACTACACTTAAAAATAGCAACTGTTGACGAACACATAAGAACATACTACGAACGCTTTCAAGGAAAACTACACAGATATCCAAACCCATTAATAGAGCAAATGGCCACTACTCTCATGCCAGAGAATACTAGGAGGAGATTAAAAAGAACGTGGATGAGGGATTTGTTATCATAAGAAATTGAATCAAGCCAAGGGACATATACCGCTGGGTACTGTTCTTCTTCATGCCTCTCATGACATTGTACTTTACCTTACAGTCAGCCAATCTGCTGATTGTCATTGTTTCATTTGACAGGTGTGGATGCAAATATAAAAAGAAATAAAAAAAAAATTACTATGCAAATATGTCAGAATAATATATTCTAGTTTATTATTAGATAAAAGAAATTTTTAATGAAGCAACGTTGAAAAAACAAAAATAAAGCGTCCCATGAAGATATTCCAAATAACAACCTTGAGAATTGATTAAAAAAACAACACGGAAAAGCGAGCAAAGTGACGTCATTTGAATCATACAGGGTTGGGCACTCTTAAACCAAATGCCAATTTTCATTTTGTTATTGTCAATATCCTCTTCCCTTCGAAATACAAAGTAGTGTCATACTTGCCATATGTCTGCATGCCATTTTAGAATGAAATTCCATAAGCCGTCTACGAATCCTTATATGTAAATTTTACCATTATTTCTAATATTTTTCAGGACATCAATCAAATATTCTTCATCTGGAAACATAATCTAGCACAACGTTAAATATGACAATTATTAAATTTTCTGTGATGGAATAAACGAGAAATTCGCCATGTTCACAATATCCCAAACCTTTTAAATCTTAAAATAAAGCTTTGAATTCTAGCTCTCTCATTGGGGTATTGTTGACCCCGCTGTTAGTTTTATCTCTATAATTTTGGTATTAATGATCTTTTCTTTTTATAAAAGGCGAGAGAGGAGTACGTCACAAAAGATTTATTTTTTTTTCTACTACCACTTGTGAGTTTTTATTTCTGACTTTTCCTTATTATTCTGTATATGTACTTGGGGGTGTTGGTATGTTTGGCATTTTCCATTAACTTACAATAGTGAGATCCCAAATTTTCCCAACAGGAACTGTTCGAAGTTCACATAGAAACCTTAGTTTGCAGCAGGTACTAGGCTGGGATGACTCTTTTTGAGCTTTTAAGTAACATACTATAGAGATGATGGGAGTTTGACTGCATGTATCATAGTTATCGGTTGTGAGGGGTAGCAACCATTGAAAAACAAATTAATATTTAAAAAAATCTATCGTTTAAGTTAGAAGGGTGGGTTCAAGGATTGAATAGTTTTAGTTTCCGTGACCTTATGGTTAAAATTTAAAATAGCTTTGTTTGTTTGCTCATTTAACGTCACTTTATGCTGCAATAGCAAATCGGACGATGCTACAGCGGGAGCTCTAAATTTTACCTATTCAAGTTTAATTAGGATAGGGATTTTTAATGAGTATTTGACCTCGTACAGGCTCAGAACCTAACATCCCTTCCGAAGGATGGCCTAAGGACTTTTTACTCCCTTTAAAAAATCCTAGGGCCACGTACCGCGCTACGAACCCACGATCTTAGGCTTAGTAGTTTGTTATGCTAACTACTAGACCACAGATCGCCCCTAAAATCGCTTTAATAAAAATATTTTTACCTATGATGAAAAGAAATGCAGATTTATCATGGACTAGAGTGGTTTAGCCTAAATTTCTTTAAAATAATTTTAGGGTACGCGAACGCAATCGTGAGATAAGAAGAGCTTGTGACTATAGATCCCAAATATTCCATATAGGTATGTCCTTATATGGAAATATCGAATTAATAGTCTATATTATAAAAATACCTGAGATATGCAGACATTTAGAACGCCATTATTATATAACTCAAAACTCCACAGCGAGTTAAAAGGGGTTTTTATTATCTCCCATGTATTAGTTATATTTCCAAAACATAAGAAAATAAAAATACACGAAAAAAATAATATGAAATCTCAATTAAAGTATTTTTTAGATTTATTACTATAGCTCATTTGAAAAGCTATCTATAGAAACATATTTTTCTTACCAATAAGGAAAATTAAAGCAAGACTTCAACTATTCAAGGACAAGAAACCACAGTAAAATGTTCTTCAAAAACATCTTCATTTTGTTCACCCCTCGCTCCAATCACCAGATCACCTTGATCGGTGCTCCAGTTCGAACGCGGACAGGATGGATTGAATTTTATTTCTTAGTGGACACACTGAATAAATTTCAATTGCCTCACTAAGCTTAGGATTGATCCGTAGAAATAACTTGTTCTGTTTTTCTTAACAAGAGCAAGAAAAAAAAAGTAAAACCAATCATAAAATAATATTGTGAAAGTAGAAATAACACAATATCGGCGATGTCACAGCCAAAAAAACTATTTAACAATACTTTATATAACAACAACTATTTTAATCTAGCCCTGTTATTGCATTTCTTAGGTTTGTTTGTTCATTTAACGTCACTTTATGCTGCTATGGCTAATCGGACGATGCTAGAGTGGGAGCTCTAAATTTTGCCTATCGAGGTTTAATTAGGATATGGATTTTTAACGAGTACCTGACACCGTACAGGCTCTTAATTTGGTTAACAAACATAACAAGACCATTATTTGCAAATAATAATTGTATTATTGTCCATATGTTCTTTTTCCGGGATGGACCGTGTGATGTTGGTTTTGTTTGCCAAGCTTTCGCTCATCGTGTTGTGAGCTTCCTCAGGGCTAATCAGTAAAATCGTGTTGTGAGGAAGCTCACAACACGATGAGCGAAAGCTTGGCAAACAAAACCAACATCACACGGTCCATCCCGGAAAAATAACATATGGACAATACCGCAGACCGTGGAAGCCTACGTGAACAATTGTATTATTGATTGAAATGCACTGATTTTGTCAGGTTTCTCTAGGGGCGCCAAGGTTCTTCTTATCTATTTACTGATATGATGCTAATCTTAATTGCGTTATATGCTGATGAGCTGATCATTAGTAATTCAAATATTTAGTATGCATTTCCTTATTGCGAACGTGCTATTATAGTGTTATAGCAATCTAAACTCCATTGTAATTTTTTATGAGAGAAATAAGAATCGAATGCTGTTCGCAGATTCTCTAGCTTGTAGGACAATGCTTACATCTTTTCTCTTATCGTAACCCCATACTTCAAGCCATGTAGGATACTTTAGCCGGTACCCAGGGACTGTTATTCACTGCTATTTATAACCTCAACACTGATAATTCAGATAATGATAACACCTACCTTCTTAACAGGGTGTATAAAAAAAAATGACCGTTTTATCAAATTCCTGAGTTGAAAAGTCTGTAAATATTTTAATGCTATTTATTATTTACCAACACTTAATAATCCATTAAGAGCATTCTCTAAGCTTGTTTACTAACACTTGATTCTCAAAAAAAGCCTCAGTTTAGTTATTTATTTCAAAGAAGAAACATTACAGTGTCCTACGAAATTCTCGTAATTTTAAGACATTACTAGAAAAAAAAATTCACAGCCGCTGAAGCAACTCGTGAAATTATTAAATACGAAGGGGAAGGTGTCCTTGACCAGCGCACTGCGCGGCGTTGGTTTGAAAAATTTAGCAGTGGAGATACGACGTTGAAAAGGAAGAAGGGCTCCGGGCGACCATTAATGGACATTGATGAGGTTCTGAAGGAAGCAGTTGAGTCAAATCCTTCCACAAGTACTCGCTTACTTGTTAGGGAGTGTGGTGTGTCGAAAGATATTGTTCGTATTGTATTGTATTGTTCTTCTCTCCATGGGGAAGGTGAAAATGGCCAGTAGACGGTCATTTGTTTTATACATCCTATTAGTAATTTTAATGTAAATTGAAATATACAAAATTTAATAATAAAATGCTAATTCTAGACCCATCTAGCCACGTTCCTCTACATATATAAATGTTTTCCCTACATCGTCGAAGAAAAAAATCTTCATTTCTATCCTTGTCAAAATGCATTTGATGACCTTTTCCACATGACTCCATCTCTCGAATTATTCCGAGCTGCTGGAATTCGCAATTCCTGAAGTGCTATTATGATCATTTTTAATAGGAAATGACTAAATTAACAAGACAAAAACACTAAAAAAAAAAATTTAATAAAACACACATACAAATAACTCAAATAAGACGAATGATAAGAAGAGGTAAAACGAGATAAGGAGGTATGTTTCATGCAGACCGGGTAATACACAAGTATCCCCTATATACACAAGTATATATTTAGTTCATCCCAGCACATATGTTGGGCATTCAAAAACATACGAATGGTAATATCAGAATTTCTTTAAAAAGTTGTATTGTGGAAAATACATTGACGGAAGAACGTGGCGATTGAGTGGAGAAGCAACCTCTAAACTGATGTTGCTGCAAGTTTCTCTCATACTGTAGGATTTTCATGACAATCTTTGGTAAAATAATTTATGATATATTTTCAAACAAGCAATGCGACTTAAATGAGAAGTTTATCGTTTAATGATACGTAACAGTTTCCTTTTCTATCTTCTTCTTTTAATAATTAAATGTTGATGAAAAATTTGTGGTTTTGAAATAGACAATAATTTTGAAAAAGAAAGTTTTTTAATATCAAGAATGGTTCTGATTCGAAAGGTACAAACGTTTATGCTCATTTAATACAATTGACGGATTAGTTTGCTTGCCAAGAATAAGTGCATCGAAGGACCTTAGGATCCTTTACGATCTTAGGCACCTAAAAAGGTTTCATTCATCCATTTTTAATTTATTTTTGGCCATTTAATGCCTACACCTTCCGGTCTGGCAGTTGTGACATACCGAACGCGGAATGGGTAAGTGCGTATTAATTCATGAACGTTTTAGCCTTGGTTTAGCATTCGTGGATAATTACCGCTGTGCTGAATCCATTAAGGATTAAATGCTAATTCAGGATTATTTCCGTGGTGAAATTGTACTGTTCAACTAAATAGGTGTTAACCATTAAATAGGACAAAATGCACACAGGCATTGACGTAACAATAGTTAGAAATCAACATAAAGCATAATAGAAATACCAGAGAAACATTGTTCCTGTTTCTGCCGAGGAACTGTTACTATTACTAAGTTCTTGCTATCGGTATTTATACATAGGAATGAGTAATTAATGGATATACAGGATTAATTTTTATTGCCATTCTCTAAAAGATATTAATATTCTGGATTTTTTTCTAAAATTTATTCAATTCATTAAATCCCTAAGGAAGGTCCTGATATCCCTACTCAAGAATCATCAATACTCTACCTAAAAACTTTAGAAAAATAAGAACAAAAAATTGAAGGGTCTAACAAAAGAAAGCAGTTGGCCAATGATGCTAACCTCCAATAAGCTTGAAGAGATAGGCATGCAGGAGGACTGACCATCCTAAGCATCTCTTGGACTCCTCTAGAATCATCTCTCTCCTACTTTATAAATATGGGAATAATTAAAATCTTAACATATTTTCTGGTGTTATTTGATTAATTATTAATAATACCAATCGTACAAAAAAAAAATTGTTTTTCATTAAAAAAAGTAGGGGATTTCAATACTGAGTGATTTTTAAAAATTGTGTGAAAATTAGGCAATAATTAATATTAATTTTTAATAAAACAATGAAGCAATAATAAGAAATTAATTTAATGATCATATAATCTTAACATTATTCATTATTTTTATTATTTCATAACTAAGATAGTGTAAAACAAAAGATGAAATACTCTGTAAATATTCTGATTCAGATATAGAAAAATGCTACCTTACCAATTAGAAATATTTCAAAAGTTGCTTCTATTGATTATATAATACATGTTTTATTTTATTAATTTATTCTATTCCCTCTTCATAGGAAGGTGGAAGGGAAGGCCAGAAGAGACAGAGTCCCTAACAAGGCAATCTAAAAATAATTCCAGTCATTGAAGTAATAAAATGGAACAGATGATTTGGACATGTTACATATGGAGCCAGCAGCAATGCAAAATATGCAGAGCGAAGAGCCAGAGAGAGAGAGAGAGAGAGAGAGAGAGAGAGAGAGGAAGACCAAGACTGAAGTGGGAAGATGAGGTGAAAGAAGCTTTCAGGAAATGAGGAAAGGAACAAATAAGCTGCTACAGGGCAGGAACAGCTGGGTCAAGCTCAATAAAGGGTCTCCTCCCGCTTGCAGACGATCATACTTAAAGCGATCATGATGATAAAATTTATGAAAATTGTATAATTTTAAAATTTATAAATTTATTACATTGTAAATATTAAGGAGACAGAAGATATGTAGTCATAAAATATCTTAAACCAATAGATAATACACATACATAGTAGATTAGATAGAAAAAGAACTGTAACACTACAACCCATAAATGGGTTCAGAATTTAATGAAGATGTACTTTTTCCATGCCAAGAAGGATAAAGTGTGATTTGCGTGAGGTTTACCCATGAATACTGACTTATCAGACGTTGGGTGATCATTAGCCCTGGTCAATGGCTGAAGTAATGGTATAGATAATTATGTGCCACGGCCGTATATGAAACCACGAGTTCTGAAGATAGTACCAAAGCTACTTTTCCACTGATCTATCCGAAGTGAAACAATAAATAAATATTGAATCTATATGTGCATAAGCAAAGGGACAGGAGAGGCATAGTCATTAAACATTGCATTTTTTAATATTTTTGGCTTAAGGAAAATGATTCATAAAGTAGCAATTGAATATAGAAATAATATACAATAATTAATCTTTGGCTCCTGTAAGTGAATCAGCTACCACTTTAAATTTTTATGAACTTAAATTGATTCAATTCCTACACTACTTAATAATATATTACAATAGCAATGAATGGTCCAAAGCCAGGTGTCTTACAATATATTTTATTCAAATAACAACTATCTATTCTGAAAAATCAAACTAACTATTCCACAAATAGTTAAGAAAAGAGAAGTATTATTAAAGAATAATTTGGAAGCTCAGGAAACAAGTACAAAACTATCATAGAAACTAAGAAATATAAATTATATAATGATTTTTAATAATTAAATTTATTCGCACTAACATAAAAATTTATTTACTTACCTAATACATTATTATCATTCCTTCCACCATTGTGTTATAATTATATTTTCTAGAAAATAGATTGGATGATTTCTTCATAATCTTCACTTGTTATTTTTTTCTTAACATCAAGTCAACTTAAATTTAAAAAAATAAAAATGATTTTACAAATGAAAAAATGCAGTTTCTTTTGTGATTGTAACATATTATAACATTTCTTAAGAATTTCTTCTAGTTATGATTTAAAAATTTCTCAGTTAGAAGACTGAAATGACCTCTATATTTTCCAGAAATCATAAAACAATTTCTTCGATTGTGACCGTCTTAACTGCAGTGATTTTCAAGATTAATGATGCTCATGATATCACAAATCTATTTTATTGATCTGAGTAAAAAGAGTAATTTATATCATCTTTATTGATGGAAGAACTTTCATTACCTGTGACAAAATTTATAAGACTATAAATTAGTATTTAATAAATGAAAAACAACTACAATTCATTTTGAGACAGTATAATAATATGTCATGGAGAAATTCCTAAAATAATTCTGTAAATCTTACAGTTCTTTATCTTTTCTTCAAATAGTCTACGATGAACATAAGTTTAAAAAAAAATTCTATTGATATAATGTTTTGGTCTGTGATTTTCCCTTAAATAAAAAAACCTGTACCACTACAACCTGTGAACGGTTCTGGGGTTCAGTACATGGTAGAGACTGTACTGTTTCATGGAGAACGGTTCTGTAGGGAGGTGATTTGTCCTAGATGACGCTCATCCACCAGATTTTTCCCTCTTATTCTGGGTACCCTATTCTTATAACATTTTATAAGAGGCTGGGTTGGCTCCAGGAGGGTCCTAGATCCCATATGATCCATTTCCGGCTGCAAACAGACTAAACAAAAGTAGTGCCTCCAGCGGAATTTGAACCAGTATTTTCAGCATGGCAACTCAGTGCTCTACCACAGAGCCGCTCAACTCCCCTTAAATGATCACCTCTGGGATAAAAACAGCGAAATCAAAAGACTTCCTGAGAGCCTTCAAAATACTGAAGAGCTTGAATGCTAAGTCAGTGGGGTTTGGTCAAATTGGCTTTTTTATGTCTTTGAGGTAAGAGAGTATTTGTAGAACATGTATGTGTTCAGAACCATGCTCTGCAACAAAAGCTAATGCTTTATAGACTCTTAACGTTTTACAGAGATGAGCTTTCATCCTGATTAAACTAGCTGCTTCATTTTATAACAGGTGTCTTATTGGTCACAGAGTGTGTCAACATCATTCCGTATTTAAAATATAGATGGCTCAATTATAGATTCCCTGCTGGAAAATTTTAGCAGAATTAACCTGAGCGGAGGATGCTCCTTCCTAGCAAATTGATCAACCACATAATTTTTAGTATCCTACTAGAGTGTGAATTCTTCATTTCAATTGGAATTTAAGTGACTGCAGTGCCAACGCCAACACAACTGAAATCTGATTCATGTAGTCAGGTCATTATACTTTTGCCCATTAAGATTGTATTGAGTTAAGCTTTAAAATACAAACATTTCCATTAATACCTAACTTCTAAATGGTAACTACAACTGATCCATCAACATATATCTGGATCCATTTGATACAAGCATATACGTAATTTTAGGAAATGAAATTTAAAATGATAACACAATATTAATAAAATTTTAGAGTATTTATTAAAAAGGCATATTTTCTAACCATGCAATATTACTTTTTGAACGAGTGTATCTTTCAATTGCATAAGTACTGTTACTGAAAATTTTAAAATTACCAAGCATACAAAATACTATTTGACACCAGTATATTCCAAGGTTGTATGGGTCTTGAATTTATGAATTTGATTGTAAACCGTATCTGAAGACCCAATACTGCTGAAAATGTTCAATAAAGCCAAAATTTTGGTATTTATTTCATTGATTTTTTAAAATGATCTTCTAATTTAATTCTCAGGAAATCAACTAATCACAAGATTATACTTGATTATGTGTGATCGGGATCTTACAAACCATCAGTTCCAGTTAGTAGTTGAGTTATATATTGTAGCTGAATCATGAAATATGGGTCTTATTGATTGCACTTACTTCGTCCGTGAATGGATAAATTAGCAAAGAGCATTAATATTTTTCTTATTAAAAAAATGTAGAAACAGGTAGAATATTGTATTTCTAACAATAGAATTAGCTGAAATAAATAGATTTAGAAATATGGAACACCGATTATAGGACTATAATGAACCAATACCAAATTTATCTCCTTAATTTCCCTTGTGCCATCTTGAGAATTCTTGACATTTTTTGGACTACTATGTAACTTCGTAAGATATTCCATATACAACCGGGTAAGTTATTGAAAAGTTCATTAATTTAATAAAGTAAAATTCTGTAAAAAAACAAAACAAGAAATTTTAATATTAGTAATATGATTAAGAATACTTACAATTCTATGAACCTTTATATTGACAGTGAGAGATAGGAATTTTTTTAAGAAAATAGCTTTGATATAAAAAACGGTCAAACTATGTTATGAAATTGTTTAAACTAAATTCAATATTTCAAATCCTTTTACTTTTAATATGGAACAAATTAGTTAATTTGTTAACTAAGGTCAGTTTGTAAATCGGGATTTCAATTTATTTTTATTTTTACCCATTAAATAAAATATCCCCACAATATGTTTATATAAAATAGATTCCTTCCTTAATTTAAAAAATATTACTAATCATTATAACCTGTGATGTTAATTTTCACCTATAAAATGTAAGGAAATCATAAATCTCAATTATAAAAAATCTATGCATTATTTTAAGCTAATGATCTTGAGTATACATAGGGCATGCATGTGTGTATGTATACAATATAGCAGCAAAAAGTGCTTTTTAAAACTTCAAATCAGTAATAACTCTAAAATATATCGATTTTAATGCTATGTGAGTTGCTCATTCTATGCAACAAACACGTAAGGAACAATACCTTTTGAGTAAAACATTTTTTTAATACACAACCTCCTCATTTTGTCCCCCCTAGAGAGATTCTTCATCTAGAAATTTGGGAGGACCTGGCAGATCATCGTTTTTGCAACCAAGAAAAATTTAAAACCAAATGTTCATCCATTTACAAATTTTGTTGTTTAATAAGTAAGCATATTTACCCTGCAGAACTGGGCAATATTCTGATGTAACCAAACTAGAGCAACGATTTTGAACTGGAATTTCGACTAGAAAGATAATGACAGAAAATCAATTAATAAATATTTTTGTATTCAGCAACTGAATAGTTTTGAGCTTTGAATAACAAGCAAACAAAACATAAAATTACATATACACTTACAACAATAATACAAAGTACTTAAAAAAATTGAGTACCATTTTCCATTGGCCATTCATTCATTCGGTGATACAACTCGATTTCGAGTCTTGGCCTCCTGTACCAGCTTCCACCAATTGTCCCCGAGCCTGTTTTAAGTTTCTTGATAAGTTAATTTCAGGTAGTGGGGCTATCAACCCAGACCATCTACCCTAGTCTGCTGTCATTTTCCATTTTGTATAATCAAATCAATAATTTATAAAATGTTAAATTAAAATTATTTGATGTGATTAATCTTGAAAGTCACTGCATTCATTATAGATTTCAATTTTTAGTCATAATTTTTTTTTTTTTAGTCATAATATTCATTGTAATCATATATTAAATTGTTTCTCTTTGTAGTGTAAAAATCCATAAAATACCAATAAATTAATTTAATACAAGTAATTTAATCAGAACTTCAATTTCTAGGCATTCATACATTTAACTCTAATGGGATTATATATCCTTTTGATCTATAATAGGTTATAAAAAATCATATTTGACCGTCTTCAAACCTTATAAACACATATTTTTTCATTATAAACTCTTAAAGCTAGGAGCTTTATAAATAATTATTTTCTTCTTTATCTTCCTCCTTAGTGCCTCTCAGCGTGGAGGTGCCCCAACCATGACAGCCAAGCCCCTCGATCTCCAGCCAGCGCTTTCATCTCATTCATATTCCTTCCCTTCCATTTACCAATCCTTGAGATGTGGTTTATCCATTGCAGTATAGGTCTTCCTCGAGGACGACGTCCGGTAGGCCTGGCTTCAAAAAACTTCTTTGGGTCCCAGTCCTCATCCATTCAGCACAGATGACCAAACCACCCCAACTTTCTCCTCTCCACTGTTTCCCTCAGTGCAGGCACTCCCAGGTCTCCCCTTATCCTCTCATTCTTAACTCTGTCCCTCCTTGTTTTGCCTGGTATTTCATTTCAGCAGTAGTAATCCTACTCCAGTGCTTGTCCATCGGGACCCTCTCATAAATAATTCATGTTTTTTTTATTTTTACGTAACGGACTAACGAAATATGAATACATAGTGTTGCTGAAATATTTCTCACAATGAAATAAATAAAGATATGTCATCTTAGATGTTTCTCTTTTATTTGACTGATTAAAAAAAGGAAGGGCAAGGGCTTAAACAAAAGTAAGACACTCAATAATAAAAAATTGTGTCTAAGATTTTTATAAAGTATATTCATAGGTAGTAATAGATTCCTTTAAAAGATACTTTTTATTTAAAAGTATAATGGTTTTCACTATAGATTTAAGATTCCATTACCGACTAGTTTTCCAAAATTCAAAATTCTTCTTGCCTGCCTTGACAAATACTATATCAGTTTGGTCACTCACATGAAGTATCTCCATGGGTATAGATGTGGACCAAACTTTGAAAATGGATCCTGAAAACAGTAAAGCAAACCATTCACCATCTTAAATGCATAACTACACGAGTTATCATACTATCAATGAATTGTGAATGGTGGTACACAGCTGTGAGTTTCAAATTCCTAAAAACAATCTATGGTAGCTGATAGCTCTTTTAGATCAACCAACTAGGTAACTGGTTTGCTCAAACTCTCTAAAAATCCTCATCTTTATCCAAAATTTTCAGAACCAAGTAATATAGATAGTTGTATTAGACCATAGATAACTTCATCACAGATCCATTATAACAAAAATAGTAAATACAACAAAATTAGTGGTATCCCTATTCATTTTTGTGCAGTTCATAATAGTCTTTTTTTTTAATATTCAGCATCCTCTCCAAATTATCAATAAATAACTTTACTCAGATGCACAGATGAACATGTTAAAAATTTCAAGCTTATTAATCAAATTTGTTATACAGTTATCTTATAATGAATACGAACATAATCATAAAAATTACCCATTAGATATCATCAATTCTGAAAACAGAAAATGTAATCATTAGAATGCTTGTAAAGGACAAAATTTAATGTGTGGAAGAAAGTGGTCTGGGTACAGGTCACAATGAATTTCTCGTAGAATTGGAGAAAAACTTTATTGATTAGCCAACGTTTCGACCTACTTTGTAGGTCTTCTTCAGGGCTGTGGAGGGGAGGGAGGCAGGGGGTGTTAGGTCCTACACTAGCTTGAAACACATACTGTTTCGGTAACAAACAGTATGTGTTTCAAGCTAGTGTTAGACCTAACACCCCCCCCCGGGTCCCCCCCCCCCACCACAGCCCTGAAGAAGACCTACAAAGTAGGTGGAAACATTGGCTAATCAATAAAGTTTTTCTCCAATTCTATGAGAAATTCATTGTGACCTCTACCCGGACCACTTTCTTTCACATATATTATCAAGGTCAACAATTATCATTGAAGACAAAATTTAATGTTAAGAAAAAAACTAAATTATAAGCATTAACTAATAACTATACGAAAATCAATGAATTGCATTAAGAAGTAATAATTTAAATCAACTACTTACAAAATACTTTTATTAAATCAACAAACAAAAATAAATGAATTGATAAAAGTGGTATTTTGACAATTGGACAAAATTTAAAGGCTTGTAACCTCCCTCACTTTTGGCGCCTGGTAACAGTCAGCTGGCATTATTGATCGTTAAAATTTTAATAATGGCTTAATAATTTGGGGTTGATTATATTTTTGATTCATAATGATTGATATTAAATTTTCAGATATTTTAAAAATGAGTTTTATTAAACGACCTCTGTATTAGTTGATAATCACATGAAAAATCTTTTCGACAATCAACTTTTAATAGTTAGTACAACCAAAAGAAATTTGTTTGTGATTAATATTTTATATTACCCTTCTTTATAGATGCCAGAAGATAGTTTAGTAACCATAATAACTATGATAGTCAGTATTTAGAAAATTAAGTCTATTTTGACCGTTTATGTCGATTACAGAGGCAGTATCGAGAAATGGTAGTTTTGTTATGAAATATCAACGTACGTCTTGACTTACCGAAGACTAGAATAATCTCAAATGGCAGCATACCATTCCTGTTTGTATTATTTAATAACAGATATCTTGTTGTAGAATATTCACGCTTAATGGAATAGCAAAAACAACCTCAAACAAACAGCTTTCTTTAAATACAATGTCAAATACATTATTGACCTGCTCAATGTCTCTCCTTTTCAATTTATCTCGAGTCTATGATCTCAAATAAATCGGTTTCGCTAATATTTTTGAGACTGTTGTATCTTTGGTGACGAATAATGCCTATTTGCCAGTGCAAACATTATATTCTTGATGCTTAATTGTTGTGAATTCACTGGTGTTCAACTATGTTGTCATTGATTGCCTTATCTTTACAATGCCTTGTCACAATGAATGGATGAATTTCATAGCCGTTTTGCTGAATCTGTATATGGTTGCATTAGTTCCATGTTTTCGAAACATATATATTGGTATTTCTACATTCTTAGTTATAGAGAAGTCTGAATATATGTTATTTGTATTATGTGCACTAGTTTTTGTTTCACTGCTTTAGTTATCTAATATTTTACTCTGCTGAATTTAGGGATGTTAACATAATCTGTAACGTGTTGGTTATCTACAATATTTGTTTAAGGGCCAGTTTATTTGCACTGTATTTCAAATGACACTTTTGCATAAAAGCTAGTCAACTTCTGTGCCAACAAGAGGTTAAATAGTTTCAATTTTATTTTTTTAATTGAGACACTTGAAAGGAAGAGTTGGTTAAAACCAATAAATTACTCAAAGTGTGTATGCCTACATCCTGTGAATTATCATTTTAGCACTACAAAGCTAGGTTGGACCTTGGTGAACATTTTCTTGATTTTGAGGAATAATTATCTGGTTGTTGTTGCTAACCATTCTTTTTTAAAGTGTTAATTTGATGTACATTAAAAGTTGTTATATTGCATATTTAATTCATACATCACTGTTTTTACTTTACAGAAAACCAACTCATCTTCAAAATGTTCTCCCTCTGCTCCCTCCTTTTGATATCATCGGTTAAACTTTAGTGTGTGTGGATTATATTTGTTTCAAACTGACAGGTAAGCTTAATTTTTAATATGATATAACAATGTTATTTACATGTTTATAATTCTTGAAGTTATTGTCTCTTTAGCAAATTTTTTTGTTTAGGGTTATGTGTTTAAATCTTAAGTATAAGTTTCATGCATTCTTTTAATTCTAAGTTGCTATGTAATGAAACATTTAAGTGTCTAACACCATATAAGTATATGTAATGTTTTTCAAATATTTTAGTGATTTATTATTAATTGGGATATATTCTAAAAGTTATAATGCAATTGGGAAAAACCACAATGCAAAGCCTTATGTTTCACATACAACTGTTGTATGTTGAACGTCTTGGTGGTGGGGTGCTGTCTCATGTTTGGAGCCTGTTTGGGCTGTTGATCATTGGGATGTATTGCACCTTTTTCTTCGAGATGTGATTCACATAACCCCCTTTTTTGTTTTTGGTGTCTTGATAATGCCTGAATAGGCGAAACCTCGACTGGTATGTGGGTGTATTTTTGAAACATAAGGCTTTGCATTGTGGTTTTTCCCAATTGCATTATAATAAATAATAGTGTTTCTTTTTGAGTTTTTGGCTCTATTTTAGTGTATTCTAAAAGTTATTTTATCAATCACTTTAATATAGCTAAAGTTGAATTATGAACTAACTTATAAGTGGCTTGTGGTTCAGTAGTTTGAAATCATCAGTATAAACAGACTTTACAATTTTTATTTCTCTGGTGCCTCCTTGAAATGCAACCTTAGTTACGCTTATATAATTTTTTAAATATGTTTTTCTTAGTTATGTTATTTTTGTAGAAAACAAATTTTAGTCATCAAATTCAATAATTTTATTAGTTTACCAACATTAATTTTTTTAAACTCAAGTTAAATAAATTTAAATAGTATTTAAATAATATTAATATTATTTATTATTAAATATTAAATAGTATTTAGAATATTAAATAGTATTTAAATACTATTTAATATTATTGTCTGATTTTCCCATTTTATTTATCCAAAGTGATATTATTTATTAATGTGTTCCATGTAATTTTGGTTTTATCTACTTGACATTGAAATAAGTGCATTGCATTAGTTAAATGTTAAATGGAAGGACTGGATTCGTAATAAGGCATTTTACCTTCTCTCTCATTTCTTTCTTAAACTGATTTATTTTTATAATAACGTGATAATATATTCAGTAATTATTCTACAGGTTGTTGCTTTGAGTTTATTCACTACAAGTTTTAACTTTTCATTCGTTTCTCTTTAATATTTTCCAAAATACAAGTTATCATGAGGTTTATTATAGAACAGATACCATATATTCTTGTGCTAGACTGTTCTATTAATTTTAAATATTTTAGTAATTGATACAATTTTGCTTTTAAAGTAGATGTATGCATTTTAATTGTAATATAATTTTGACAAAAGCTACATTGCTTGTGTCACTAGGTTTTTTAAGGTCTTGTCAAGGTATATTTTTTATATTTGAAATTTAGTGTGGAAAAATTTGTTTTTTTTCAAGTACGTTTTTGTTTTTAATTTTTGTGTTGCATAAAAGGAAATGTAAAAGACTGCTCTAAATAAAAAGAAAATGTTAATGAAGCTATCTTGTATGAATACTAAGTTATTATTTTCAACAAGGACAAAATGGCCCCTTAACTCCTAATGAAGACTGTCACTGCTTATTATGAATAAAGTCACTAACAGTTTAAGTTTCTATAGAAGTAGACCTTAGCCGTATGTATGTATCTTAGGATGCCTAGCTAAGTTATATCAGTTCTATCAACGTTTCTGGTTTTTACATACTTTTTTAGATTTCATGTAAATTTCAGAATATTTTTTAATGGCCGCAAATGTTTCCTTTCCGAGTTTGTGGAAAAATTCGGAAGAAAAAGGTGTGTTATTAATATATATATATATATATATATATATATATATATATATATATATATATATATATATTATATTTTTAAGTTTTAGTTTAGTGTAGGACTATTTTTTTTATTTATGTGTACCATAAACTAGCAAGTATTAAATTTTAAAAGAATGTCATGAATAAATTAAATGCTAATGTTAGTTGTTCTATATTAGGATGTTCAAAATACCATTATAGTTTGTTTTAGTTCTTGGTGAATTTCTTTATTTGGTTAATAATTTTTTTATTAGACGACCTGAAATATATCTCTAGAAATTGAGCCATTCATATTCAGTTTTATACTCGTATAGTAAACTTTAATGGTTTTCCAATTAATTGTTAGTATTATTACTCTTTAAAAGAATTTTAAGTTTTTCTTATCTTTATTTTAAAGCGTTTTTTAGGTTCCAAATTTCCGATTTTCTTGATCAATATTCCTATCTAAGTATTTCTAGCTATCAAAACATTATTAAATAAAAATTATTTTATAGTAATCACTGCTATGTACTAATAATACTATCATTAATAGGCATAATAATAATAAAATGTTCAGAAGTGCCTTCTTGAAGGTTTCTTGGCTGCGTTGATGAAATGCAGAGTATATTCACTATCTCGACTGTCAATCTTAAAGTTTGTCTTAATTTAGCAGAGGGTTCAAGATAGACATTTCTAACTTTATATAATATAATAACAAATGTAGTTTTACTAATAAATAAATAAATATATCATAACTGGGATAATAATAAGATTAATTATTTATAAATTAATAACTTGGATTAGTTTTTGTAGCGATATTTACAGATTTTGATTATCTCTCTAAGATAGTAAGTTTTCAAAATAATAAAAATTAAATTTTAAGAAAAATTTAAATATATGCTAGTGAACCATAGAAATAAAAATTAAAATGTTTCTCTAGTAGGTCAGTATAGCCTCCTCACTTTATCCATTCTGTAAATTAAATAAAGTTATAGTAAATTAAATTTCCCACTGGTTTTGGACTAAATAGTAAGAATCTTTTTCAAATAAAGATGTGTCAAGGAAAACATGTTGACTCAAGCATAAACTGAAGTAGTCAATTAGAATTATTCTGATAATTTTTGCAATTATTTCCAACTTTCTCTTAATATTATCCCACGGTATTTACAAATAGGAATTTATTTACAAAGAATCTTCTTCTTCTTGTGCTTCCTCATATGCCATTTCTAGCTTCGAGGAGCCTCCAGCGAGGCTATTTTGTTTACTTTGAATAGTATTACCAAGAATCTAATAGTTGCAAATAAGCAATTTTTTAAAATATATATATATGCCAAGGTAAATAGCTCTGCACCTTAGAAAACTAATATAGTCAATAGGGCTTAATAAAATTGTTATGGGAGCCTTTTTGGACTAATTAACAAACTCTGAAAATATTTTAATTCTATAATGTAGTTGATAATCAATTTATCGGTTATAGGTACTATGCCAGTCACATGGTTTTGGATACAGCTCAATTTCTCTTATGATTGTTTAAAACACAAATTTAAATTTTAGTTTCTGATGATAATTTTTTTATTTCTGGATAAATGCAAAGCCCTCCTAGCAAAGAGCCAAAAATATTTGAACCATGTCTAATAAAAAGAAAATCGCCCAATATATTTATTCACGTTGCTCTGAATCATTACAAAATAGTAGTGAAGAAGACAGAATGATACTCCCACCCTTTTCAACCGTTTATTTATATCTAAAAAAAAATGTTTAAATATTATATCACATAACATAAGATAAAAGTATTGGTACTTGAAGATAAATTCTTTAAAAAAACTGTGGGGTCACAGATTATTATTTGTTATTATTTCCTCGTTTGAATTGTTTTTGTAGGCTGTTACCATTGTTAGGGTAGAGTGCCAGTTTAATTCATCTCCCTTGTATAATGTTATAACCCTTTGAATATTAGCTAAGGGAGGTGTGTGGGAGGTTTGATCAGCTGGTTCATACACCATCATTACTTTACAATTAAGAAGTTTCCAACTACTCTGGGTCACTTAAAATTACATTAATAATTAAGATGCTTCATACGAGAAAGGCGGTTTTGTCAAATCACCATATAGAAAATAATAGTAGGAAAATTAATACATTTTCACTCTCAAAATACTTTTTTTAATCGAAAAACCTGATTCCACACCACTTATGAGCTATCTAGACCATACCTACTGCAACAATATTTAATTATTTTTTTGAGTTAATTCTAGTAGTAAATATACGTCATCTTCAACTCAACAGTGGGATGAGAAAAACATTCATAACTATAAAATAATTTAAAAAATATTAAGAAAATCTTTCGTTATTGGTTCCTTGAAGGTCCTCACAGGACGGATTTAGTCAAGCCACATTGTTTTCCAGTATAATATAATATCTTTCACTTTTCCTTTGTGAAGGGCTTTAATTAATTGCTCTAAGTTCGATGTTTCGATTCCCATTCAACAAAAAACGTTTAAAAAAGAGGTTTGTAATTTTTTTTTTCTGATCCAACTTCCCAATCATGTCTAATAAAATAATAAAACTTTCGAGCATACACGTCTTATTCTTAGTTCATTTTACGCAATCATCACAAGACCCGGAATATTACATAAAGCCAAGCCGCACATTAAAGTCAAAGGTTGCTAATTTACTGTAAGAGTCTTGTATCCTACCAATAAGGAATTAACAGCATTGTGATGGTTGAAATGGGTTTTAAAAATTGTTAAAATCCCAAACACGGACGGATTCCGATTAAAACCTTAATTAGCCACGAGCAACTTTGTAAACGTACGCATATTAGGATCAGAACGTTGTGAGAAAACTGTTGCGGATTTTGAATTCGATGATGGCATGAGGTGTTTTATGCGATGGTAGGATGGGGCCGTTGAAACATAATTCATAGAATGTAATTATTAAATTGAGTGATTCAGTCCATTTCCCGCATTTACCGACCATTTACCCAGTAAAATTCTTGGAATCAGTTTTATGATTAATGAGCGATCTTAAGTAACTTATCCGAATTCAGATTACGGAGGCATCTAAAACATTTCATTCTTTTTATAAGAATTAAACCTTTCAATTATGTATTACTGTTTTTAGTGGTATATTATTTTATTTTACAATTGTACAGTGGGACGGACCTCAGCGGAGCACTCCTTGTTTCTCCCAGTTCAGAATTATTTTTCTCTTAACCCGAAATATCCCATCTCTTATCAGTTTATTCTTATCGTGTATGGTGTGTCTGACTTACTCCTAATGCGTGATTCTAATCAGTGAAGTTAATGGTAAGTCATCGATTATGTTAAGTACTTGGCGGAAGATGCAGGGTGTCGAACCCACGGCCTTGTCCTCTAACCTACCGTAAGCTTGACCTGGTCGATATCGGAGGATGCTTCGTGAATAGATGAAAGACAGTGGAAGATTCCATTGATATGAGCAAGAGGGAAGATCGATTGTGATCCATTTATAGAATCACAGTGCTGAATGTATTCAGTCAGCTGTGTCCCCTTCTTTGGACAAATGGCAATCCCGCAAGGCATAGCAGTTCGGTCCTGCGGTATCGACCCAGCCTTTTTGGTTTTGTGACTACCAATTTGAAAGGAAATCTATTAGTAACTAAATATAAATAAACAATAAATACACAACACCAATAGATTGTAGTGGAGGGGGAACACTAATCACGGCTCATTATCTTATATCTAGGATCAAAGTAGCTGTCTGATCCACACACAGCTAGTAATTATTAGGAACTGAATGACTTTTTTTTCACTTCATTTTTTTATCTACTCTGTGCGGCCCAGTCCTATGAAGCCCGCGGCCCATATGTTCATTTATGTACCTTAAATAAATCATAAATATGAACAGCATGAGGTATATGTATATAAGAAGAGTTCGAGGAAGAAAGAGAAGTACCAACACATTTTACGGAAATGAATAAAGTCACAATGTCAACATGTTACAAACAGTAGAATGCGATGACTAAAAGAAAGCCTCTCTGCACAATACCCGAGAAACAGTACAGTTTCTACTACGTACTAAACTCATGAATCTTCCCAGGTTGTAGTAGTACAGGGTTAAAAGAAAAGCTCGGAATGATCCGTTTATTAGAAATATTTGATGAGTATAGTTATTGTATGGTTGTATCCATTGAAGACTTTATTTTGCAAAAACGTCTCTAACAAGTGACATATCTACTTCCCCGGTGAATAAGTTGTTATGCTGAATTTAGTTCAGAGTTTACTGTATTGAGGGAAGCGGAATCGTGCCATTCTGGTAGTTTTTAGCTCAAGGAGTGTAATATAAGCGATAACTCCTTTTCGTGCCACTGCCTGACATAGCCCTTTATTAACTACGAAAATAACACGATTAAATTTTCCCTTAGTTCAAGAAACTCATTTAGAAAATAAATCGACTTAACATTTTATTCACCGGTGCTGAAGATTTATGTAATTGTATTAGTATTTTCAAAATTGCATACAATGCAAATGTATGCATTTAGTATTTTGCAACCTTGTTTAAATTGGATCTTTATATCCATACCGCTAGTGTAGCAGATGTCCGCATATACCAGTGCTGAACATGTTTATTGATTTCTATTCGTTTGAAAAAAAAAAAAACTGTACTACTAAAACCCATTATGAGCTTAGTAAATGGTAAATGGTTGTGCTGGGAGGAGATTGTGGGAGATCACCGCCAGTTTTTTTCACCAATTTAGATTAACCACCTCATAGAGGCTGGGTGAGCCCCAAGAGGTTCTATAGATCCCAAAAGGTCCATTTTGTAATAATAATCTGACCTTAAATATTGAATCGTCGGAAGGTAACTACGCTAATCATATCTGTGTTTTTTTTTTACGGTTTTCCATCCATTTTTTAAATAAAAGTTGTTTATTTAACATCACTTTATGCTGCTAAGGCTAAACGAGCAATGCTTCAGTGGGAGCTCTCCCGTCCCTTCCGATGGACAGCAAATCCAAAGATTTTTCACTCCCTTTAAAAAATCTGAGGACCACTGACCAGGGTAAGAACCCGCGATCTTAGGCTTAGTAGTTTGTTATGCTAAGAAATGAAAGTCATAGCAAATATAATTCTGATTCAAAGACCTCTAGAATTACAAATTTATTTAATGTTGCACCATCACAAATTTATTTGACTAATAAAATCTCAGTAACTCTTTATTGTTCGCGATTTTTCTGTATCATTTACGATGTAATTAATAGTAATTATTATTGAACTGATTTAGTTATAAGAGGATATCTTATATGTAACAATAACATAACATCAGGTCTTCAAATAAACCTTCCACAACTCCTCTCATATAATTGGCAATGTATTCACAGTTGGCCGATTATGGATCTGTAGAAAGTTTCGCGTACTTGAAACGATGCCAAGGTTGGTTGAAGTTTAAACATTTTTTTTTTCTGCTTATATTGAGTCGTTATTCAGTTTTTTTGTTATTTAGTTTAATTATTTTGTCGTTCTGTACGTGTTAAGATCTATTATTATTTTGATGTTTTATTTATTGCAATTGTAGTGTACTTAATGCTTTTGGGTCAGAATATTTTATTATCTGTAATGTACTTTGCCTACTTTAAAATAAAGGAAATATATCTACGAAACACTTTTAATATGGCATTAATTGAATGTCATAAATAACCCATTCATTGGAATGAGGTACAATTTAAATTCAATCTTATATATATATACAATCACACTTATTGAGATATTACAATCTTCCACTAGACAATAAGTAATAGCGCTAAATAGCTATACAATCATTCAATAAAATAATAATAATAAATAAATAATAATAAAATAAAATAAATATTTGCGAAAATGATAATAAAAGTAAAATAACTTCTCACATTCATACCATAATTACAATTTGCCTGGGGTCCCCGAACTAAGCTTCTCCAGGAATGGAGGCAAAGCAAGAGTCCGGGAGGCCCCTGCACCCTTTCCCAGCCGCGTCACTGGCTTAAATGCCAATGGAAGCTGGTTAAGGGCGCGTCACTCACACAGGTCGTGAGTGGAGAATCTGGCCAGTGCTAGTATTCCAAGTAACATTTACAACAACAGGTCTCCGGGCCATTGACGTTTTAGGGGTGGGTTATATGGATGAGTGGACCTGGATAATGACTGAGCCAGAGGGTTGGGATGACAGGCAAGGTTTTGATAAAAGTTTGAAAATGTAGTAGTGATGAGCTCGAGAACGAAAGTAATGTTGAGATCATTATGGAGGGTTTTATTGGAGACATAAGAAGGAGCTTTGACAATAGTTCTCAGGACTTAGGATTGAAAGGATTACCTACGCCTGATATTCGATTTTTTTTGCTGTCCCCTACAGTTCTAGTCCAACCTTTTTTAATGACTTATTCTCCAACTTTTTAAAAAAAACTTCAAACAAATTTATATGGTACCTAAATTAAATATTATTGCAAATATAATTGTTCTATTGCTATATTAGATAGTTTTTCGAGCAGAACATAATTTGAAATTAGTTGAACTTGGAGTAACTGGCCCTAGAGAGTTTATAGTTCAACTTAGCATCACAAGAACTCTCCCAAAATCGATACGTTGTGGTTATCGAATTTCTGTAACTTAACAGTACTATAGGGATTCAGTAGTATTAGTTTCAGATACAAATTTGTTCTTTTCAGTTTTTAAAAACACAAAGAGGACTTTGTTCCAAATATCAATGATGAACTGTAGTAAAGCTGAGATAATATATGCAATCCCAGCGAATAAGTGGTCTAATTTTGTCCAGAGAGTGTTAACTGTATTGAAGGAAACAAAATCGTGCCTTTCTCATAGTTTTTCGCTTAAAAAGGAAAGGAGCTGTAATAAAATCAATAACTCCTTTTTAATCCAACGCCTGACTTATTCACTATGAAAGTAACACGATTCCGCTTTCCTAAGTACAAGAATATCGTTTTGAAAAAAAAATTGACTTATTCTCCGCGGATGTAGATATATATTGAATTGTTGGATTTTGGATATTAATAGATTTAAATATGTATGTGAAAGTTTTCACATTTTTGTTAGCATTTATTATATTGTTGGTATTTATTTGTATTACTTTTTTTATTTTATCTCTAGTCTATTATGTATCAACTTACTTGAATATAATTGCTGACCATTCTTCCTCATGAAATGGTCTACCTGGACCATTTGCTTCCTCATATAGCAACTTAATTTTATTAGTAATCGATTAATGTATTTACTACATGCACATTTATGATACCTTAGTCAACAAACTGAAAATTATCTTAATTTTTTAATACGAATACAAACATATGGATTATATAAACTTGTTTTACTACTTGTGAAGCAGTGGCTGTTTTATTTAATATACAAAACTAACGCTGTAAAGAATAATGATTGTGGCCTTTAAAGAACCTTCATATTATTATTATTAATATCAAGTTTAAATTAATATATTTTAAAGCGTAATTAAAAAAAAGCCTTTGGAATGTTTGTGATTTTAACAATATTTTTAATTTCTATTTAATTATTAAATTTTATTTATTAGCTTCTGAATTTAAAACGTGTAATAGTATTAACATTCTTATTATTTATTCAAAGTCATTTTCGCTTATTGGGCTTTTAAGGAAGAAATATGATTCCAATTCCAATATAATTCTGACGAATAAAAAAAAAATCCATGTAATATTAAAACATGTAAATTCAAATGGATTTTTCATATCGTAACACGGCTTTTGTTTATATTTATTTTAGCAATTTTGATTGCTTGCCCTATGTGGCGGAATCTTCATCGTTCATTATCGATTGTTTGGAAATTATTCAGATTTTTTTATTCAGAATAACATTTTTACATGGTAGTACACATATATATTTTTTTTATGCTTGTGCGTGAGTATGTTTATGTATTATAAAACAAGAATTATTTATAATTCTAAGGCCATGAAAGTAAATACAATATTTATTTAGAGGACTGTACTTTAAATAGAGGAAGAGGCAGACGCCCCGTCTTGGTCCAGTCTGTTCTAATCGTCCGGCAATCCCTCTTCTTTTTCGGGTTACAGAAATAAATCTCTATTTTTAGTCGGAGTGTCCAGGGTGCTTCTTTAATGCATTTTTCTTCCGATTATACATCCCTAGGTAGATAGTGAACTCTATTATTTTTTCTCTTATACATCAAATAGACTAAGTTTTATAAATCACATAAATAAATTATTAAACAAACTGTTGAACTGTAAATTAAGGCTGCTGTTGAATTGGACAGAACTAGTTTGCCTGAAAAAATCAAACAATGGCGGATGAAACGTCTGTTTTTACAGAATAATACGTTTATGGATTGTTCGAAGTGGGAAGCTTTAAGGGAGTAGTAATAGATGCTTCACCATGAGTTTCATAATCTACATTAATTAAATTTTTAAGTTAGTAACAGTTGAATTAATAAAACATACAATAATGGCTTAATATTATGTAAACTTACGCTCTTTTCTCTAGTAATTATATCCCACTTCCGGGGAGAAACATCTTCCTCCTTTTCTTCTTAGACCGCAGCCACTTATTTTTCAATTACAAATCTAATTAATTTTCTACGTTTGTCCTGATATATGATATGTTGGTTACAAGAATATTAAAACTGAGAAAGGAATTAAAAATATTTCACCTTTGTTTTCTCGTTTTAAATATATAATGCTAATTGAATTTTTTCAGTAGTTTGTTAGATTCTGCTATACGAACGAATTTACAAATCCTACTTAGGAGGTTATATATGTCTTTAGATACATAATAATTTATTTTAATCATTTTTTAGATTTGAATAATAATTATCTTGGTTCAAGCATCCTTATATTGAATTATATAATATTACCAAATGATATATTAAGCTCATATTTTGTCTTATTAATCGATTTTTCATTAAATTAAATTTTGAGTCAGTTTGTTTCTTTATTCATCTATCTTCACTTGATCCTACTATGGCTAATTGGACGATGCTACAGTGGGATTCCTAAATTTTACCTATCCAGGTATTCTTAAGTGAGGAGAACCTTTATCGAGTACTGACATTGCACAGACTCGTGTCCCCATTTTACTTCCCTTCCCAAGGATTTTGAGTCAGTTATTAGGGTGTTACTATGAAGATATTTGAAGAAAAGTGGTACTCAATTGATGCTCATTGGCAAGGTTATCCATTATGATTTAACCTTGAACGTTGATTAATTTTATAATGGTAATGAGGTGTTGAGGGTGGTATGGGATGTAGCAGAGCCAAAACATCTTAGTGTTTTTTGGCATAGAAGTAAGTTTTGATACTTTTAATTAGATTGCGAGGATAATCGAACTGTAGCGTTGCTTTTCTTGGCTTCAGTTAGCTTTAACTTTTGGAATGATCCATGTTTCTATATAGTTAGAGAAGAGTTGGTCGCCTGTATCTTCTAATTTAAGGAAGAAATAGTTGGGGGTGCAGTCAATGAAAACATCAAAATAAGTATAACTTATTTATTGTCTGAAATATTCACGAAAAACTGACAATTTTCAGGATTATAGTTTTCCATAATTCCTAAATCGTGTATTAAATCTAAAAAAAAAAGTGTAGTTCATTAAAATTATAAAAGTTGAGTTATGTGTCTATTGAGCACCTTAAAATATTAATTTAAGTGGTCATTTGTTGTACTTGGCAGGTGTAGTTTATAAAAATATAAATAATTTATCAATAAACAGTGGTCAAATTCAACTATTTTGTGAAGAACATTCTATATAAACCATACTTCTATATGGATCTCCATTATACGAATAAGTACTTGAAAAGAAAAAACATGGAACACTATACCTACATTCTGCGTTTATTGAGAATAACTTAGTCATAAAATCGTTGTGGAGTTCATGACCTTTGCCAATGTCTCTAATATGCATGAGAATAAGGGGGGGCGAAGCATCCTTGAATCGTCCTTAAAAATAGAAGAAAAAATAATTAAATAGAATATTAAAATTGAATAAATAAAACTTGTCATACCTATATCACCAAATACACTACTCGAAGTCGGCAATCTTTCATTCTTCCTATAAGCATGTCATTAGAATCAAAGAAGGCAGTTTAGAAGCAATGTTGACTATGTGCTAAGTTATTACCTGAGCTTTCTATTGAATGATTCATGGGAGTCTTACCTCTTTAACGTCGCTCTGTCGAATATGGATTATTTCTGAAAATGGGATCGTTCTTTCCTAATGTCGGCCGATCAAATCCTAATCATGCGTGGACGTCTTTATTGTTACGTTTGGTTTGCTTTAAATAAATCATATCTGAAGCCAAACCACCGACGTATCAACTTTTTTTAAAAGTTTGTTTATTTTTTTTGGTTAAGTTTTTCAGAATGCCATGCTATTTTGATAGGTATCCCTGTCTTTGCAATTTAATGTTATTTAAAATTTCTTATTATACTGAATTATAATTATATATTATAATTCTTATTATAGTGCTAATGCTCCTCAAGGTACCTCAATTAAGGGAATACCGGAGGGTTAAGTTTGATCTCGTCCGCATTACTTCTTGTCACAACTGCTGGCTTAGAAACAGTACCATCTCTACCTTGTAGTGAACCCAAGACCCTTCATGTAGAAATGTATTTTTTGTTTGTAATATTAATATTAAACGCTCTGAAATCAAATCATTTTATATGTTAAATTGATATATTAATTTTTATTCTCTTATTTTATTCCCTATACAAACAATATATATTCAAGGCTTCACAATATACCTCGCTAGTTATTACCCATTGTATTTATTAGTTTTATTACAATATAGGTTTTATTAAGGAATAATTTGTAATTATATTGTAGCAGCAGTTATAATGTAATCAAGAATGCTCGTACATAATGCGCTAATGTTTTTTTATTGTTTAACTAGCTTATGCCCACGGCTTCGCTCGCGTCGAATTTGGTCTGCCACATAAAGTTTCGTGAAAGATCATTTAAAATAAATAATTTAATTTTTTTTTAAATATAAGTTACTCGTACATCCAAAATTTCAGATAATAACAACTATTATCATTTGATTTACCTTTAATTATGCCCTATAATGGATTCTCCACAATACCTAAAAAAAAGTCGGGGGAGGGGCACGTGCCCCCGTGCGTCCCCCCTAAATCTGCGCTTGATATAGCCTATGTGTTATTTTGATGTATAAACTATATTACTGTAAAGTTTCATCCAAATCCGTTCTGTAGTTTTTGCGTGGAAGAGAGGCAAACATACAAACTTTCACATTTATAATATTAGTAAGATGTATATTGATAAATTATTATTATCTGTATGTTTAATTAATTTAATAACTAAGGTGTTTTCTTATTCACTTTATATTTTTTTCGATGAATTATTGGTGCTACACAAAACGTTGGTTGGGGTGTAGGAAACGTGACGCAGCTCACCTGAAACCAACCACCGGCACGAGAAGTGGAATCGAAAACTAAGAGGGAATTCCAATTTGTTGTCTCCTCGAACGCCTTAGTTAGACATTCTCAAAATTAGATATTTTTCATAAGGACAATACCAGTGAATAAGAAATGTTTACGTTTATGTTGAATATATTTTTAGCAAGTTAATTCATCAAAGATCTTACCAATTTCTTTTAGTCTGAAATTGAATGTAAAGATTACAAGCTTTTTTTTTTGCTCTGCAGAGCAGTAACAAATTAAAGAAAAAATAATCTGCTATGTTCCAACATAAAATGAAGTTGCGTGTGACAAAAAAAAGTAGATGTTTTGTCAATTATTCTCAGCGTGCCACATCAATTTTGATCGAAATTTTAGTTGTTTGTTATGTGAGAGATATAATTATAGCGAGATTTAACTGTTTTCCACAAACTTGAGGCAAAATGTTGAAATCGCTACAGTTTTATTTATCGGATAATGAAATTGAAACATATATTTGGAGCTTGTTTTTAATATTCATTAGGACCCATCTGGTTGTCGTATGAACGTATAAGGCGCCCATTGTTAATCAGGAGATACATCGGTACCATTCTTACCAATCTCTTTTCCTTTGATTTACTTAAACCATAACACAGTTATGATATAAGTACCAAATCATCATCAAGAAGAAACAAACGATACCATTACTACCTGTAAAGAACCTTGGGTAGAGTACCTGGTAAAGAAGGTAGAGTACTTGGTGGAGGCTGTACTGTTTCTAGGACAACGCTTGTGCTGGGAGATGATTTATCCGAGATCACGCTTAACCGCCAGATTTTATTCCACGTTATAGAGGCTGGGTGAGCCCAGTGCAGCAGTCTTCCAATTCTGAACATTTACCTGTTTTTCCGAACAACCTCCTGGAGTCCTCACTGACCTCATAAGGCCATCGCGGCTTTGGTCTCCCTACTTGTACGCTGCACATTGTCTTCAATTATTCTTCTTCTGGGTTCTTAGACTCTTGTCATTCTGGCCAGACAGCTTGCTAAGCTTTATTACTTTGACCACGTCCGGGGCCTGGAATAGATAGCTCCGGATTGTACATAACCTCGTTTTTCAATTATTTTTTTTATTTATCGGCTTTCATTAAGATCCAGGGATCTAACAGGCCGAACGACTATTTTGTAGAGAATTATTTTCGTATCCCAGGACATATTGCTTTTTACTTGCCGGCTTATCCCGAAGAAGCATTTATTTGCCTGAGCCTCTCTCTTCTTTACCTCGATCAAAAGGTATCATGTATATATCATGCTTCCTTGTAAATACAATCTGTAATATTAAATGCGGTCTATTGCATTGATGATAATTGACTCTATGATAAATTTTCTACTGCAGTTATTGATAGATCACAATTTAAAGCATATTCTTAATTTTATTTCGTGGATTTACATGTATTTATCCGCCATGTGCGGATAATATGAGATTGTGCAGGGCGCAGCTGGGCACAGCTAGCGGTTATTGGAATGCAACGGTACAGGATACTTGCTCGGAGTACAGTCCACTCTAGGGCAATGCTCCCTAGCAACTGTTGTCAATGTATCCATGAGCATACATGTGCATTGTTTATCGATCATGTTATCAGTACCGCAGGTTGTTGCTTCCAGTTGAGCAACATCAAGTTTTAACTTTCCATTCGTTTCCTTTTTAATATTATTTTAATCGAAAATAAAAATAATCGTGAGTTTTATAATGAACAATAAAAGTTTAGTTATGGGAAATGTGTATATTTCGGTAATCATTTCATCAAGAAACGTTCATTTCTCATGATTACCGAAATATACATATTTTCCAAATTACACTATTTTTTCAATAACAAAACTCAGGATTATTTGTATTTTTGGAGGATATTAAAAAGGAAACGAATGAAAAGTTAAAAATTGTTACTCAAGTGGAAGCGACAACTTGCGAAACTTATACGCCGATAATGAATGGTGGTACAACCCCGCGACCGTAGTTGTGTCGTAACGAATATTACTCGATGGTACTTGTACTAACTACTGGACAGTATACGTCCCAATATAATAAAATGTTATTGTTATAAAAATCAAGCTAGGGAAATCATAAAAAGCAATTTATTTTCTTTTTTAGCTCCTTGGTTTCAATTCAAGGTAAAAGACGGGTTTAAAAAAAAATTCTTGTTAAGGAAGCTTAACGGGAATGACCCAGGCAAACAGATTTTAAAGAAAATTCATCTTTAATATTGCCGTCATTGTTACATCGTTCTCAAAATAATTATTCGTTTACTATGACTAAGTTTATTAAATTAATTGTATATATTTTTTTACTTCTGTGTAATTTTATGTGTGTTTATAAACACTAACATTATATTTATGTATATTTAAAAATGTATATTGCTTTCCAGGTTCTTGAGCTTAGAAAATAATTATTGATTTATAATAATAATTATTATTGAATTAACCTTTAACCTCTTGGTGCTCTCAAATTATGTTCAGTCCTTTTTTTAAAAAATAATCTTTAAAATTAGTTTTGAAAACGAATTTATTTCATCGATATCGAAGTATAACCGGATTTATCATGAAAAAACATGTAGGAACCTAAGCCAGGGAACGATAAAATCTAAAATCAGTGATGAACAGTATTTATAGTTGTATATAGTACTAATAAATATGATGAAACACAGGTGTTTTATTACTTTAGTTTTTGTTACTGTTCGAGCTAATGATCTACTTAAGTTAAGTTCTTTTAACCTTATATAAATTATTATCAAAATGATGTTAGTAAAAAGTCCCTAATAATTTTGTCTGTGACAAATTAGCTGGATTTTTTTTTTTTTGTGAGTGAATGAACATTGAATCATTGGTTCAGGGGATAAAAATTCACTGAACCTCGAATCGTACCATCTCTTGAATTGTTTTCCTCATCTTATTTACTTTTCAATAAACTATAAGAATGAGCTCTCGAGTCTTAACGGTCAGTAATTCTTATCTGATCCGTCCTTCCAACCATTTTGATCAATTTCACGTCCGATTTACTGTTCAATAAAAACTCGAAAATAGGTATAGTAAGATATTTGCTAGATACAAATGGAGAACTGTTGATACGAAGCCTCTGGTCAACGTCGATTTAAACATCATCAGGACATTCAAGAAAATATCAATGAATATCACATAGAACATCAATAGTCCAAAAAAGTTCACCAAATTATTAGAGTATTTTTTTGCTGGCCTCAGAGGATTGTGCTGTGAAATATACCGTATTTGATCATTTTTTTTTTCTCTGAGAATGTCTTCATAAGTCTTTATGAAGGTCACCTGTGGTCTAGTGGTTAGCGTAACAAACTACTAAACCCAAGATCGCGGGTTCGTAGTCCGGCAGGTGGCCCTAGGATTTTTTTAAGGGAGTAAAAAATCCTTAGTTACGCCGTCCTTCGGAAGGGACGTTAAACGTGGGTCCCGAGCCTGTACGATGTCAACTAATCGTTAAAAATCCCTATCCTAATTAAACCTGGATAGGCAAAATTTAGAGCTCCCACTGTAGCATCGTCAGATTAGCCATAGCAGCATAAAGTGACGTTAAATGAATAAACGAAACGTCTTTATGATTGGACTTTTTCAATTTTATTCTAGTTTAATACATAAATTTACATGTTTTTACTTTATCTAAAATCCATTTTATCTTAATGATCATAATATCGAGATTATAAATTGAGTTTCATTAATAAAATACAGTTTATATAAGATATATTGGGGTGGGGGAGTTGATGTAAAATCTGTGCCACTACACTTCGTGAACGGGTCTGGGGTTCAGTACATGGTAAATACTGTACTTTTTCATGGACAACGGTTGTGCTGGGAAGTGATTTTTCCTACATCACGCTCAACCGCCAGATTTTCCCCTTTTTTTACCCACTTTATAGAGACTGGGTAAGCCCCAGGAGAATTCTAGATCCTATATGATCCATCTCTGGCTGCTAACAGACTAAATAAAAATCTTTCCAGGAGCGGTATATGAAACAGAAGTTTCGGCATGGCAACTCAGTATATATATATATATATATATATATATACTATTTAATGAATGCATTAGATAAGTTCTGGGATGTGATGTGCTGATAATTTAAGTGAAAGATATTCTGTTATCTATGAGGCAGTAAAGATTGTCATTCGTCCGGCCTTGGTTGTCGTCATTTCAGTTGGTGTTCGTCCATGGCTCTTACTGTCGTTGAGGTGAGGTTATTTATCATTATTTTTCTTTATTATTGTTTAATAATGATTTATTTGCTATAACATTTATTCGTATAGTCACTTCAGCCTGGAACAATGGTTTCAATATAACGGCGTTGTCAATTTTAAGGATTCTTTTAATAGTTCAACATATTAGATTACCTTGTGTTATATTGTTTATGTTTTCAATAATCAGTTGTTTATTATTGTTAATAATCATTACTATAGGTATAATAATATTAGCTATGTATATAATTGTTTGTCGTTGTAGATTATTGAATAAATGGTTCAGGGTAGCACATCGTTGTAATCAAATAATTTTTAGAATTCTCAATACATTAAACAATTTTTATGGCACCAAAAATAAAATGGTGAAAATGTAAAATTAATATCTTCTGCGATAGATGATTTGTTCTTTTATGCGTATAAATTTTAAGAAATCAGTCTTAAAATTACCAATTTTTTGCATCATGCAATTTTAAGAAGCTATTAATGCAAGATACATCTTCGTTTGTGATAAGACATAATATAGTTTATGAGGTATTCAAAAATGCGGCGATACTTTTCTTTTCACAATAAATTTGAATACATTTTAAGCTTTTTGTTATCCGTAGTTTTAGTAACTAGAACTTAGTTACGATTAATAATAACTACATTTAAGTAGTTGTAACAATTGAAATCGGTCTGAATTATTAATAAGTTACCTAAGTTAAAATAACGGATTTTAATGTAATAAGCTTATTAGAAGCGCTTAATTTAGATTTTAGTTTAAATATGGGAACATTTTATAAATAATATTTGTCTCCTTGCCCGTTTTACTTTTGATGTGTTTCCAAATGTTTTACAAAAAAATACGGCTTCATATTAGCTTGGATTTATTTTTGTTTACAGTTTTCGTTGTATTTGTTATCTTTGATAATTTTTTATGCTACTGTTTAAATGCCTTTAGTTTTGTTGGAAAGTGGAGAATCGGATATGAACATATTAAATATAGTTGGGGATAGGTATGAATCTTGAGAAATACCTCATCTACATTATTAGTTTGTGTGTATTCACATAAATCCAGTAATCGAAAACAGTTTCAAAAACATTTTGTTTTATTAAGTTACAAGTTATTCCGTTCGTTAAAATCTTCGGTTATTAAGTATCTGATTATCTATTATCCTATTAAACACTTTTGTAAAACATATTTTGTTAAGTTATAAACATTTCTTGAGATTTTTTTAATAATAATATTATTGTTTTTTTTATATCACCATTCGTTATTCCAACCCATTTAAACAAAACCTCGACAAATTATATACCCAAACCTTCCTGGTGAATCACTCTATCTGTTGATGAAAACCTCATGAAAATCTGTGCAGTAGTTATTGAGTTTGCCGCGAACAAACGCTGTTTTATAATATGTATAGAATATTTTTTATTAAAATCGTCTCTAAACCGTGAACGGTTTGTAAAATAGATAAATGCTTAGCTGTCATCAATGTTTATTACCTTACCAGAAAACAGTTCTCTGCTATATAAAGGAATTTGTAGATTACTACATAAAGATAGAATATTATTTTTTTAAATGTTCTATTGCAATTTTAAATTTCACGAAAACTTTCTATGTATTGCAGAAGTTGACACAGAGCGTTGAATTAATTTTATGTATTGCGGAACAGTTGTAAATGTAAACAATTGCCTGACGATTGGTTTTGTTTTAATGTTAGAATCTTATCTGATTTTATAACACTTATCAGTAATGTACGTTATATTCTCTTAATTTTGTATTATTTGTTTATTTCTTAATTTTCTTTTTATGAAAAATGATTGCATTGTTGCAATATTTCACCATTTATTTTTTCAATACTCAGAATATTAACGAACTTTACCGGTACTTCATGTTATATTATCGTTATAATTTAATAAATATCTTGGAGTTGAGTATATCACCTGATATATCTTACTTTCTGGCGAAACACTTAATAATACCGGAAATTCTTCTTTTTTATATTTATCATTTTTTCCAATTTATAAAAAATAAGCTAAGATTTAGAAAGTATTATAATAAGTCTAAACAAATAAAAACCTTTCCGGAGTACTATAGAGTGGATATCGAACCCTTCATTGGATTGTGGAAGAGTTGTACAAGTTATTGTCAATTCTACCCTATACCACGAATTCAAATGAGTAATTCTCTACGCAAATCTTTTACATATATAGATGTATATATTATAAATTAATATTTCTTTTATTTTCCACCGTACACTGCTTGTAAAACAATCCTAGTATTGCCAGCAGAGTGATGGTTTGAATTCCCCCCAGCAAAACAGTGCTGCAAGTGGATCGTATTACCATTGCATCAGTATCTGTGCTGTTCGCTACTTGATCTTCATCTTCTCCCCATCCAGTTTAGTATATCTGCCGTTTCCTCATGTTGTAATGTATCCTAAGCCACATCAATCATTTAACCACGGAGAGTTGAAATACCCGGGTTCGAGTCCCGGTCCTGGCCATATATTTTCTTTTCAAATAAAATATTTAAAAGAATAATTTTCCTTTGTGATCTTACACATACATACATACGTCTCACTCAGCAATTTTCCATAGGGACCAATCCAGGCTTTGGCGATTACCATTAAAAAAATTCGCTCTAATTTTACATATCCCTGAGATATAGGAGATCCTTCTGGAGTACTCATATTGCTGAATCGTGATCTAGCAGATTTTAATTAAATAAAATTGATATGTTCTGACCTTTATGATGGATATGCAGTTGTTATTGGAACTTGGAAATATTTGCAATTCCCTGATCTATTTGTTCTGAACTTTTGAACTTATTGAGTTCCACTTCCTTACGATTCGCTGAACTCATCATTTTATTAATTTTTTTTTTAGTTTCACCCATGTTTGGGTTCTCTGGACCAACATAAGTGAATGTTCTGTGCATGGGCATTTATCTCCTCCCTTTATCACTTCATCCTCTCCGATCTCCTTCTTCTTTTCTCATCGCAGGGTTTGATCGTTCACTTGGTTCTCGCCTGAAACCTCGAGGTTTCTCATATCCTTCTCTGTTTCCTACTACCAGTTCTCTTTAGTTAGTTTTTTTTAAGGAATTCAAAGCAATCTGCAACGAAGTTACTTTACCAAGTCCCCCTAATCTCGCACAGTGAGAGTAGCCTCCTATTTTATCTTAATCACGGGTCTGCTATTCTTTCCTTATCAATGTCCCTTCTTTAGGCAACTTTGATAACTTCACCTACCCATGCCTTCCTTGCAGAATTCTCCTATCTACCTGTGATGATTGGAGTTAGTACAGACCGTCCAAGGGAGATACCTGACTGATGAACAATTTTAACAATCTCCTGTTTTGATTGCCACATCGTTTGAATTATTTTTTATGCTCCTTGACTTACATGAGTGCCTATTATATTTTTGAAGAAGCTATTTTTACATTTTGGCGTAACTAAGAATTTTACTTCTTTTTAAAAAATCTTAGAGCCATCTGCTGGGCTGCGAACCCGCGGTCTATGGCGTAGTAGGTAGACTTATTTTTTTTTTATTATCATTTGCGCATTTATTTCGGTTTATGGGATGATTGTAAGCACTATTACTTATTGCCCACAAGTGGCAGATTGTAATATTTCAATAAAAAGTAGGTAGTAATGCTAATCACAGCACCAGAGATCAGCTTCTAAATGAGTAGGTTTTAAATGGAGAAAGGTGGGATGATGTAATGAAGTATGCAGGAAAGGCTTAAAAGAGGATGACACAAAGATAATATTTTCTCCAGGAACTAGTAATATATTATAGTATTTAGAAACATACTGTATAGTAAAGGAAATGTTTGTTTTGATCCTTCCATCGTGGGTGGGAGAACGAGGATATAGGCTGCGACTGAGGAAATGGAGGCATTGATCGACCTTGGCCCACTCCAGGCTCTGGCCATTGGGGCAGCATTTCACACCAATACTATTTCAGTTCAACCTCCTCTTCAGTGCTTTCTTCCTCATTAATATTCATAGCAATCCTTGTCGTAGTAATTCTCGTGCGGTTAAGTTGTTTAATGATAAAAATACTTCAAAAAATGGTGGATTATGTTTATGTTACGAGTAATTTGTGTTTATGAATGATAACTAATCTGTCATTAAGCATTATCCTTAAGTCAATAAACTATTCTTGATCAAGTAGAATTACACTATAGGGATAGTAGTGGATACAAATCAAGTCCTCTATTTGTAACGTCTAAGACTAAGTATGGTCTAGTAGATAGCATAACAACATACTAAGTCCAAAATCGCGGGTTTGTAGCACGACGGGCATCACTAGGATTTTTTTAAATGGAGTAATAAATCCTTTGTTATGCCGTCCTTCGAAAGGAACGTTAAAGAAGGTCCCGAGTCTATTCGATGTCAGACACTCGTTAATGATCCCTATCCTAATTAAATTTGGTTAGGAAAAATTTAGAGCAGCCATAGCAGCATTAAGTGACTTTAAATAATCAAACCTCATTATCAGTAATGAAAAAACATACATAAAGCGGATCCTAGAGTTTTAACATATGGCATTAAAGAAGCCTGGATATGGGACATATTTAGACAATTTACTTTTTTTATAAATATATCAACAGTGTCATTGGTTTTCGAAAGTAACGGACTAAAAGTTCTAAACAAACTTTAACCATTTTGATCACTGGCGGATCTAGGAGGATTTTCAGGGAGGGGGCATGGGTCAATGTGAATTTGTTATCAAAGTATACGATCCATATATGAATGAAGATACATGAAATATCAATTTTTAATTTAAGATAACTGAGGTCAGACAACAATAACATGGATAAAATAAGCTCCTTGATAAAAGCGGTAACAATCTATGTCCGAATGAAAAACATAAAAGGGTTCGGAATCGCCGATTTTGGATGCACCCATTGAGAAAACATTCGATACAATGAATAATTTTGGTGTGTAATACGTGTTTTTTTTTTTTTTTAAAACCAACTAAAATTCAGGTCAATATCAACTAATGAGAACTCTAGGGGGGCCATGGCCCCCATGGTCCCCCCTCAAATCCGTCAATGATTTTGATATTTGTCAACAATTAAAATATTTTTAAACTATCTTTACTTCGTGGTTTCACGCGCTTTAATTTGGTTTCACTCCTACGGATTATTTTTTTAAATAATAGCATGTAATGTAATGTTGAGTGTCATCGTAAACATTTTCAAGAAACAAAGTAGAATTTTTTTTTTATTAACTGTAAGGAAGTTACACTTTAACGTTTCACGGATTCATGTTCATGTTTTTCTTACCAACCTCTGTTAAATTGATTGAATAATGTATGCACCCAATAAAGACAGCCTTATTAAAAAAATTACATTAAAAATTAAGGAGTTTGTTGCGAAGTTACTATTAGAAAAGCACATAGTACTTCTTAGCACATGAAACATATTTTTTTTTTATTTTCTGTTAATGTTTTTAGCTTAATTTTAAAGCTTCAACTTAATATAATGTTTTTTTTTTTATATAGTAATACGTAAAAGAAAGCCTTATGCAGTGCACAAGGGTAGCATGGCATTGTATGCCTAAATTGTTTTTGGCTTCAATGGGTAAAGTTTTTTCATATACAAAATTAAATTATTAAAAATATGTGGGAAGATATATAATATAAACTTCTCTTTAATTTTTCACAATGATAAACTATAATGACTATAAAACAAGGAAGGTAACATGGACAGTGATTGTGAAATTATGGTCTTTAGAGATCGAAGGAAATCACACTAAATGGAACCTTTTTTTTTTTTTGTTAATGTTTTGGCATAAGTTGTTGGCCTTCATCTTGGTTGTTAGTCCCGTCTATGAAACAATGAGGAACGACTATCCTGCTATTATTATAACTATTTTTATATTAGTGCTGTTATTGTTCGAAACGTAGAAATATTGTTGAATACAAAATATCAACATATAAACCTATCGATTAAATTAGTGAATGCTGTATTATAAATAATTATGAATAGATCTAATTTAATACCTACTTTACGCTACGCTACACTACTAGCGGCTTTTGTGACCTGTTTCTGAGCCAAAGTTTCTTGAGCCAAGTTATCGCATCACAGATATTTATATTCTGTCTTTTTTAAATTATACTTCTCCTTTTTTTATATGAACCTATTTGCATGATAACGCCTAGAAGAGGACACCGACAGTCTTCACGGAAGAGTCCATGTTCTTCGTTGTCTGCTATCAACAGACAGACACAAACGCAAATCATCAGGAAACATGACAGCATTCCATTTGTCTTCTTTTAGGCGCTCGATATACCACATTTTTCTTAGCTAATATTGTTGCTGTAGATACTGCAGATCTTCTAAAATGGACAAGGAAGGCCAACTTACCACAAACGATTCTTAAAGGCCTAGCCAAATCATCTTGAACTTCATTGAGAATCAAGCGCGCACTGCGTTATAGGCTCCTTATGCTAGCGGTGACAATATGTCTATCCTCTATTTGCGTTGTAATGCGCTGCGATCCACTGGGGTCAAAGCCCGGGAAACGACGCTCTGAGAAGCACCAATCGTCTCTGCTATCAATGTTTTCTGTAATCTTGGTTGCTCATTTTCACAATGATATTGCGAACTTCGGGTCGGAAAGATGATGTCTTTTCATGTTTAATAAAAATTTTCAACTGGATTAAAATAGAGATAATACGAGAAAAGTTTTTAAAATGTTATGGTTGAAATAAGTAGTGTTGAGCGTTCAAACATTTAGAGTAGGTACCCTATTTGTTTTGTATTACTGTGAATAATAATTTTTCTAACAGGCTGTGAGAATCCTTTAAATGCTCCAAAACCACTCACTGGCTGTGGACTCCGTTTCTTTAAGTTAAGGCAGTACAGTAAAGATCTGTTTCAATTTAATGTTTATTTCAGCAAAATTATTAAAGCATTTACTATCAATCATTTATTGTCTTGGCAATTATTCTGGATGTTGTCGCTTCGAGTTGAGTCACAACAAGTTTTAACTTTTAATATTTTCCAACAATACATGTTATCATGAGCAATGTATAGAAAATACAATGTAATTATGGGCAATGTGTAAACTTCGGTAATCATTTCATGCAGAAATGAACACGCTTCAACAAACATAGGATGATCAATACTTCGAAATTTTAGTTGAAACTTTTATTTCTTGATGAATTGATTACCGAAATCTAATCATCACCCATAACATTATCTTTTCCATACCAAAGCTCACGATAGTTTTTGGAAAATTTTAAAAATGTAATGAATAAACAGCTAAAACTTGTTGTAACTCAACTCGAAGCGACAATTTGCTGTAGAGATACCGTTGTCTGTAAAACCGAGCCATATTAGTTTGCGAAAACATATTAGTTTGCAAGTGACCGTAGTCAAAGGATATTGGCTCTACTTCCGGAACAGTGGTGCCAACTGTGATGGCCCATACTCTGCGATGACGGCAACACATCCGATATAGACCTCTCTCCTTGAGCCTCCCGTTTTCTTTCTTCTTATCCTTCTGACGCTGTTGTCTTTATCTGACTGTGGATTTTCATAAATATGGTTCAATGAAACTTAGCTTACGATTTTTGATTAATTAGGCAATATCATGCATATCATACTGCTGACTTTTTGAAAATTCAAATTCCTTAGTGGCCCTACTTTTCCAAAAACTAATTTAAAGAAAGAATTCTCTTATTCTCAATATTATATTTTATAAATCTATAAAGAAAATTTGAACTACGACGGCATTTCTCCTTATTTCCTGACATTTAAAGCAGAAAATGGCTTCTCTTTGAAAAAATAATTGAATCTTTAATGTTCAAAAGAAGGGAATTTGTCCAAAAGCAATGTAATAACAATTTTTCATTAACTATCTATATGTTTTTAAAACCCTCAAGACAGCATTTAATTATGTATATGTATACATTCTGGAACTATCACTATAAAAATATCAGAGAAATACTTTAATTAGCACAATATTACCAATAAAGTTTATTTAATCGTTTGGTGAAACCATGCTATAATGACTGTAGCAAAATTGTAGATAATAGTACATCAACAATTTAATTAACTGTCCAACTGGAAAATATTCCAGTTTCATCATTAAGCAACAAAAATAATACTTAATTAGTGCTATTGATATTTAACAATAATATCACACTAAAAATTTATTTGATAAGATGACACGTTATCTATGTTTTCTTATTTCGATTCAACTGACTTGTTCTTCATTGCGAGTTGTCTTCTTGCAACGTAAAAGTAAAAACACAAATCTTTTGTGAGTATGCAAAATTTAATTTTTAAAGACTTTAATTTTCGCTAGAAAATTCATTTTGTACCGATATGCACCATATTTGGTAAAATTTTGCTTTGATATATATAAAACCCATTCCTATGTTTATCCCTCCTATGTACAACCACACCCCCCCCCCCCCCTTGTTCAAATGTAATCCTTCCACGCCCCCCTATGAAAAAAACAAGTACAACCTTGAAAACAAAACCTTTAGTTTACTATTTCGACCTGCAACATTATTGCTTTCAATTGAAGATTGAGAAGCATTCTTAAGAGAATAATAAACAAAAGAAGTGAGAATTTTTTTTAATTTTCAATTGGTCTCTCCCCCCCCCTGATTTGTCATCATGCCCTCCAGGTTGGGAACCATTGGTTTACAGGATAGACCGAAACTTATGTTGGAGGTTTGCTTATAGGCTTATTTTGTAGATTCAGCTTTCTCTTTTCGCGGTGAGCAAGATGGAGGCGCACACTTGTCCGAATGCCTCACCCTCCCATTCAATTACTGCGACTCCGGACTCTTGGAGAGAGAAAATATCCGTTGTTAGTTCAGTAAATACTCCTCGAAACGAACAATGGTGCACCTGCCGAAGAGGAAGACGCCATATTGTCACCAGCTGGCCACCGCCTGGCAGATAGCTATCTAGGAGGCCTTGGCTATTATTGTACTAATTAGGCAGGCTCCTGGCAGTAGCGCTCCAGCGTGCCTTGCGGTCGCTGTTGTGAATCTCTTGCTGCTATCTGAAGCCTTCGCTGGCGGATAACTGAACGCCATGTACCGTGCTCTGATAATATCGCCCTGATTACAACAGTTCTTGGCCAACTTTCATCTTTGTAGTGTCAGTGTTCGTCGGCCCCGGAGGAGCTGGCGTGAGTATTATTGTTAAAGCATATGTTGTTATCTTGGTAGGACTGCTTTATTTTGAATACTGGCGTAGCATGTAAGAATAAATTAAAATTACATACAGTAACGGTCCTATTTCATTCATATTATTAGTATCTTAGAGATCGTGGAACATCATTAACTATGCAATCATATATTTCTTTAAAGACCCGTACATTCTTGTTACCAAGTTACCAGCAATGGAGAGTATGCAAGTTCTACCGATGTTTCTACTGAAATTACCGATGGTTTTTTTCGTGAATAAACGAAAAACCATTACATAGGAAATTTGGTTTCTTGATGAAATGATAACCGAAATATACTCATTACCCATAATTACATTCTATTTTCCATTCTAAAGATCAACTTGTATTTTTGCAAAATATTAAAAATGAAACAAATAAACAAAGAGAGTTTGGGTATCACATCCGCAGGTTGTCGCTACGAGGGAAGTCACTCGGAAATGTAAATAATTTTATTACAGACTGTATGTTGTAACTATCATCTATACTTCGAAATGTTAGTTAAAACGTTCATTTCTTGATGAAATGTTAAACGAAATATACATATTTCCCATAATTACACTTTTATTTCTTATTAAAACTAACGATTATTTTTATTTTCGGGAATGTTAAAAAGGAAACGACTGGGAAGTTAAAACTTGTGCTGACTTAACTTGAAGTGACAGCCTACAGATTCAATTTCAGATTTTGTCAGGGTTCGTTCCATATATTAGGTACGTTGACTCTAAGGCTAAGACAATGTATCCGTTGATTTGATCTACTAGCCGTACAAGGCTAAAATAAGTTTTATGGGTCGAACAGAGTGCATTTATTCTAATAATTTTTATTCTGAAGTCCCCAAACTTCAGTCATATTTTCAACTCTCCCAAAATAATTATGACGATAATGGATCACAATTCTGTGTCGACACGTTGGCTTTCAATAATAAAAAAACTGCTCTCAAATTATCCATTTTACCATACTGTCGCAAATTATCGATATGTTGCAAAGTACCGAAAGTTATAAACACCATTTTTCAGGAGAGTGCAAAAACTGTTTCTAGGTTTAGAGTTAGAGAAGAATTGGTCGACTGTATCTTCTAATTTAAGGAAGAAATAGTTGGGGGTGCAGTCAAAGAAAACACCAAAATAAGAAAAACTTATTTATTATGTGCCGACGTTTCGGCCTACAATGTAGGCCATCTTCAGGGCTAAGAGAGAGAAACAAACAAAAATATATAAAAACGTAGCAGTAACAAGAATATATAAAAAGTGGTACAGGAGTGAAAAAATAAAAGTAGTGACTAGATATGATGAAATAGTGAAAAGATAAAATAGTGAATAGATAAAAATAGTGACTAGATATGATGAAATGGTGAATATATATATGATAAATAAGAAACAATATAAGACTGGTTACAGAATATAAGAAAGAATAAAGAATAAAAAAGAAAGAATATAAGACTGGTTACAGAATATAATAAACTTAAAAAAGTGATAGATAAAAATAAAATTGTAGATGATGAAAAGAAATAATAATGGTGACAGATATAAAAAACAAGAATACGAATATAAAATATAAAAAATACAAGTCAAGAAAGGATAAAATGTAAACAATAATATAAAGGGAAAGAAAAATGAGGAGGTAAACGGAAATATACAAGAAGAGAAGATTAAAATTATAGAAAAAGGGGGGGTTACATAGGTATGAGGGGTTACATAGGTAAAGTGTAATAATATAAGCATATATAGAAATAAAAGCTTGATAAATTTCAAAAATGAAACATTGAACATAGTGGTATTTATAACTATGCACTATGAGGAATGAAAAGAAAAAGAAAATATAAGTAAGGGAAGTTAATATGTAACTGTATACAGTAGGAAGCAGTGGCATTAATGCAAAATAAGATGTGAATATAACATAAACATGTAGAAAATAGGTAAAGAAATACAGAGGATGAAAAATATGAGGCTAAATAATAATGAACTCTATACATTAACAAATGATGGATGCCAAAAGAAGGTGTGAGAACAGGTGAGAAGAAAGGTGAATGTGAAAAGGATGGAGATAAGATAAATACCAAGGTATGTACTAACCGAATAAAACACGAGGCAGCTAGGAGAGCTTAGAATGCAGTGAGAGCAATAATACGTTATAAAAATACGTTAGGTCCGCTGGAGGAAGCGATCCAGGCGAATTCTGACGGCCAAACAAATAATGACAAAGAAGGGGGAAGGAGATAAGCAGATGTGGAGGCAATAAGAGACCGTAAATAATGTAAATAGCGTGAAAAATTATATGGAATTAATTAAAATTAAAAATTATATATTATATATTATATTTTATATAAATTAAAATTAAAAATAAATAAAATTAAAAAGGAGAAATGCAGATGCCTGGATATAAGTGACCGTAAATAATGTAAAATGCGTGAAAAATTAAAAGTCAATGCTCAACATGCAATTAATAAAAGAATGGTATAAAAAATTAAGAATGTAAGGTTATTTTAGTAAATTAAAAATTTGGGAGTAGGTTAGGGATAGGTGATGGGAGTCGGTCTTGGCATTAACGGTAGAGGAATCTAAATTGATGTGAATGGTTTCTGAGAGGATGCGTTTATTATAATTAGGAACGGAGGCCAGGATCGACGTATTTTCGAAGTCAAAAATGTGGTTAAAGGATAGGGCGTGTTCGGAGAGTTTAGAAGCGGTTGGGTTGTGGGAGGAGATGGAATATTTGTGTTGGATAATGCGGTCTTTAAGTAGGTTTTTGGTTTCGCCGATGTAGGAAGAGTTGCAGTTGGGAGTAGAGCACGGAATGCGATAGACGACCTGAGAGCGATGCTTTAGAGGAATGGGATCTTTGACTCGGGTATAAATATTGGAGAGTTTGTTGTGGGATTTAAAGGCGATGCGTAAATTGGGGATCGCGGAACGTAGGGATTTTTGAATGTTATTAGAGAGGGAGGGTATATATGGCAAGGATCTGTATATAGGGATAGAAGGCGGATGTGGAGATCGGGTGCGGGTGGGTGGGTTTTAGCCTCATATTTTTCATCCTCTGTATTTCTTTACCTATTTTCTACATGTTTATGTTATATTCACATCTTATTTTGCATTAATGCCACTGCTTCCTACTGTATACAGTTACATATTAACTTCCCTTACTTATATTTTCTTTTTCTTTTCATTCCTCATAGTGCATAGTTATAAATACCACTATGTTCAATGTTTCATTTTTGAAATTTATCAAGCTTTTATTTCTATATATGCTTATATTATTACACTTTACCTATGTAACCCCTCATACCTATGTAACCCCCCCTTTTTCTATAATTTTAATCTTCTCTTCTTGTATATTTCCGTTTACCTCCTCATTTTTCTTTCCCTTTATATTATTGTTTACATTTTATCCTTTCTTGACTTGTATTTTTTATATTTTATATTCGTATTCTTGTTTTTTATATCCGTCACCATTATTATTTCTTTTCATCATCTACAATTTTATTTTTATCTATCACTTTTTTAAGTTTATTATATTCTGTAACCAGTCTTATATTCTTTCTTTTTTATTCTTTATTCTTTCTTATATTCTGTAACCAGTCTTATATTGTTTCTTATTTATCATATATATATTCACCATTTCATCATATCTAGTCACTATTTTTATCTATTCACTATTTTATCTTTTCACTATTTCATCATATCTAGTCACTACTTTTATTTTTTCACTCCTGTACCACTTTTTATATATTCTTGTTACTGCTACGTTTTTATATATTTTTGTTTGTTTCTCTCTCTTAGCCCTGAAGATGGCCTACATTGTAGGCCGAAACGTCGGCACATAATAAATAAGTTTTTCTTATTTTGGTGTTTTCTTTGACTGCACCCCCAACTATTTCTTCCTTAAATGTTTCTAGGTTTATTCATTATCAATTCATAATGTCTAACGTTTGCCTGTGGCCATTATACGTTGTTTTTGTGCCTTACAGATGGCCCGTATGAATTTTATATGAATTATCAATCTTAAATCAAACGCTACTATAGATCAACAATTAATTTTTTCACATTTGATCCTTTGAATTTGTATCAATGATAGATAGTACAGTCGACTAAAAACATGAACGCATTTTGGTAATGTAAGGAGTCTGTCAGGATTGTTGATAGCTAAATTACTCGTTACATCAGAAGTAAATGCCTGGTATTTTTTATAAATATTGATTTTTGAAAAGAGAAACTTATTATTAAAACGAAAAATTTTTGATGACAAGAAATCACTAATGTTAGTATAATACACAAATCGTTTTGGGACAAATTGGTCACAATAAGGAGCGACCAATTTAACGGTATAGTTGCTTGCCAAAATTATGCAGTAACGTTTCCTTATAACTGTAGTTAAATAAATATTAATTAATTATTGATAATTCAAGAGTTTTTGAACAATGGAGTGCAAATTTATTTTATCCACTGATTAATAGCATCTTTTTATTTTTACACAAAAGCAATTGATCAATTATATCTCCAAACAAACATTTGACTATTTATGTAATCACTAATTGTATCAGGAACCCTTTATTTATGTTTAGGTGAAATTAGGTGATTTTTTTAAAAGTAATAAAATAAACAATAACAAAATATTATCAAAGCAGCAAAATAAAAAACAATTGTTTAAAAAATTACAAACTAATTAAAAAATAACTAATTCAGAGAAAAGGCACTAAAATCCATTCATTACACAGAAAATTAAAGATGATTAATTAAATCGCATGGAGATATTAAGAGGGGACAGATATGGGGAAAAAATCCATGCCTAAAAATAAACATATATTTATTAAAAAATAATCGTCTTCTTAAGTATAGTACAATTTAATGAAAATCCAACTGTAAATCTTAATGGTTAAAACAATAAATAAAACATAAAAGAGTCTTCGAAACTCTTGCTTTGAAGCTTTGAAAGAGTGTACAAGGGCAGTATAGCGGTCTGGGCATCTCTGGATATTTTAATTAAGGCTGATTGCGTGGAATAGTCTGTTTAGCGATGCTATCCCAGTGTTACCGATATTAATTTATGGGCAATTTTATAAAATATAAATGTTTTATTGGTTTGATAAAAAATGAAAAAAAAAATCAAATTAGACCATTATTAGGAAACGTTCAGTAGATTTAACATATACTTTCTTTCTAATGTACATCCTGCCGGGAGTAGAGACGATTTTCCCTACATTCTTAAAAAATACAAAATAAGATTTAAATATTGAACCAATTTTTTAATATTTAGTGTTGTGGAATAATTTGCAATAAAGAACATTCTGTAACCTATGTTATTTTAATATTCAAATGATAAATTCAAAGAAAGAAAAGAAATTGTGATAAATAAATCTGGTGGCTGAAGTTTGTGCGTTATTGGGTGTAGTAATCGATCGTAATAGGCAAAAAAATAATCGAAATTAGACGATCAATAGGAAATGTTCAAGAAAATGTAAGATTGTTTTTATTTTTCTATAGCTCTTGGTCCGAATGCAGTATAGAAAACACTCTGAATACTGCAATATTTGAATATTCTATTAGTTGTCCTAAAAGATTTCTAGATATTTTAAAAATAATCTGTAAAAAAAAATAAATAAAATCAATAATTTTGCTGCAGTATAACCAATTATGTCTTAACAGAATAACTTTATCACCCAAACATTCACATAATCCTAAAATTTCGGTTTATATGCTATTAGTTAAAAATTATTTAAAATTAAATTAATAGGTAAGAAAGATTAATTATCATTAAGTCCCGATTTAATTGTAATATAATAATCATGAATTAGACACTACTGTGGGTTAGTATTCATAATACCTTTATCTCTAAAACAGTTATTTAACACTAAAATGTCGGTGTTTAATTTTTTTTTTTTACGTTCATAAATATTTCAATGATATAAGACTGATTTTTTCTAATAATGAAGGACAAACCTAAGGATTAAAGGAATTAGACCAAAATTTCTATACAGATTTTATCACCCAGCCACCGTAAAAAAAAATTAATTTTAGACAACTGGTGCATATATACTCGTAGGTACGACTTTTTGAAGGGGTGAACTATTTTTTTAAATAATAAAATTACTACAAAAACACTTCTTAAAAACTTTCACTTTATAATATACTACACAACCACAGGCACACCCACATAGTTTTGGTTTACGATTTCATAATTTTCACCACAAGATCCTCTTAAAATTAGGGAATTTATTTATTTTTTTTTAATGGAGTATATTTCGAGCTTTGAAGTATTTAAAGAAGATAAAACGGAATCAGATAAGGCTTTTAAAAGCCAGTAGTTACCGCTGCAATTACGAGATGACAAATTAGCAACACTGCAGCGGCTTCCTGACAAAAGCACTAAGAGCACCCTTGGGAACAGTTCTGCATGCTAAGGCCATCGGTATAAATTGGTTAATTATCGGCTATAATAACGGTTGTGGTTAGCTGTGGTCACTATGTAATTAATGCAATTAAAAACTGCAACTGTAATTAGATATTTTACAGAATCCGAAGATCGTGACGATTGGTAATAATCTTCATTTACTCATTCCATCTTATGTATATCATGACCAAAATCTATAACTCTGGCCTTAGCTCACTTGTTCTTCCATCCACGTTGCATAAATCCTTGTGATTTGTATTTATCGGTTTTGCGCTTATTATCCTTAATTAGATTGGAACAAACAAATAACATGAAAGTTGAACTATCTAAAATTGGTTAAAATAAGTTACCTGAAGCTCTAAAATTAAAAACAACTACCAATGAAAAAACTTGGGCTCAGTAGACTATAAGAAATATAGTTTTCAAGCCAATGGTTGGTGCAGGAAAGGGATTTGGCCGAAAACACGTCCAACTGGGAGTGTTTTCAACTAAATGAGATTTCCACGGCTGAACAAAATCAATAATTTATATGCCATAGCCGGTCTCAAAACCGGTATCTTCTAATCACCAGAATTATGCTCATATACACTGAGCTATCTTTCTCCCCCTCTCAAGTTAAAATTTATTCATTATCTTATTTACTTACTTAATTACTTAAAGTATTTCAGTTTTCAAAAATGATTTCCAAGGATTTTTCTCACTTATATTGATGGATTGAATTGATCAGTGGGTGCAATCAAAGATAATACAAAATAAGCAAAACTTATTTATTAATTAGCCAACGTTACGGCCTACGACATAGGCCTTCTTCAGGGCTAGGGAAGAAATAATTAAATAAGAATAAAAGAAAATAATTCTATATATCATTAGAATTATCAGCCATCAAGCAGCTATTTTCCACTGAAATATAAAAATATTGATTCGTTGAATGACTCATTACTTGTGGAATGCGTAGACCGGAACGCAGTAGAATCATGTTGAAGTTAGGTACGCTGAGAAAGAGATTTTGGGGAATAAATACTAAAAATGGAAAAAAACATTGTCATACACATCAATAAAAATTATGCATTTTAAGAGATACATATCCTATAAAATAAGTTACTTTTGTTTTATTAATATCGATTAAAAAAACACAGCGATTGACTCAAAAAATGACTAAAACATATTTCTCAATTATAGACACTTCTTCTTCTTCTAATCATTAGTAGTAACTAACATATCTAATTGGGTTCAGCGAAAAACTTTTTTGGTATATTTATGTTTCTTATAATTATTGCTTTTCAGTTTAAAAATATCAATTACTTAATCACCTGATATCTTATTAGATATCAGGCATTTGTATCTGTAATAAGACGTAACCTTGAATATTGGAAGGAATTTCTTTGTTCCTTGTATCATTGTTTCTTTTGTTACTCCTTTTTTGTAATTTTTTAGTTTAATTAATATTATAGTGAATAGAAAATAAATACTAAAAAGAAATAACAAATAATAATGCGATAAAAAACGAAGCGGTTGTAAGTATTGTTAAGTCTTTTCAAGCAGGTCCTTTTTTTTTTTTTTTTTTTTTAGTCCTTATTAAAAACACAAACAAACAAAAATATTTGTGTTAACTTTCCTAGATATTATTAAAATTTGAATAAGTACTCTTATTTGTTTATTAATTTCTTACCAATCCTTTTTAGTTTCGCAGGTTGTCGCTTCGAGTTAAGTCAACAACGTCTTTCTTTTCAATCGTATCCTTTTTAATATTCTCAAAAATAATTAAGTTGTTACTTAACTCGAAGTGATTTCCTGCGAAACTGATAAAAAAAAAAGTTGAATAGTTGAAAAAGTTTTAAAAGTTGAATATGTTCCCTTGTTTTATATTTATTTATGACATCATTTTTAATGATTTTTGCTGAAGCAATCGGCTTTATTTTCCTTCCACTTGTATATCAGGCGTTTGGTCTTAAAAGCAGAAACATCCATTTTCAAATTTTTTTAGGACTGATCAAAAAAAGATTCAATTTAAAAAAATAAAATCAGCCCTTTTCTTTCTTAGGCCTGAAGATGGCCTACACCGTTGGCCGAAGCGGTGGCACTATTAAAAAATAAGTTCTTATTTCTGTGTTATTATTGACTGCTCAGGTGGTGCCAATTCAATCCATCAGCTGAACTATCCAGTCAACTATTTTCCACTCAAACTTAAAAAATAATCAATTGTTTTTATCATTTTTCGTTATTTTGCTAACAAATCACTTCAAACAATAATTATTATTTTATGACCTCTTTTTTTTTAAATATCATTTAATATAAAAAATATGTTGGATATACTTGATTTTAACAAGGAAATATTTGATTAGTTTATGGTTGATAAAAAAATAAAATAAAATAGACATTTTTAAAAACAAATCACTTCAAACATTATATACTGCGCAAAAATGAATAGGGAGATTGCTAATTTTGTTGTATATATTTTACCTAGCATTTTAATATATATTTAATAACTACATTAATATTTAATGTAATATAATTTGTAATAGATATTAATGTTTTTTATAATGAAATTAATTTGTTTGTTTCTCTCTCTTAGCCCTGAAGATGGCCTACATTGTAGGCCGAAACGTCGGCACATAATAAATAAGTTATGCTTATTTTGGTGTTTTGATTGACTGCACCCCCAACTATTTCTTCCTTAAACAAAATTAGTAGTTGTTCTATTCATTTTTGCGCTGTTTATATACATAGTATTGATTTTTCATACATAAAACATTTTCATTTAAGGAAATGGAATCTTTTGGTTTTGATTTTTGAAGGATCTATACGGTTTTGAAACAAACACATCTAATATATCATTTCTGGCATTAAATGAACACAAAAATGCTACAAAGTAATTAAAAGAAAAACAAGAGCAAACATTCTTTTTTTTCACCTATAACACATTATACTTTTTTTCCTTCACTCAGTACTCCTACGTGAAAGACGTTTATTGCTCTGCATGTTCCGTACATCTATTGTACATTCACACAATTGTATTTTCATATTTTTTTTCTCCAGTGTTTTACATTTTTCGTTTTAATTGCAAATAAAACTTAGCGCTAAATTTAAAATTAAAACAAAACTGAAACATCAATTTTTTGATATTATGTTAGAGAAGAATTGGTTAACTGTAACTTCTTATATGAAGAAGAAATAGTTGGGGATGCAGTCAATAAAATTTTATTGACTGCACCCTCAACAAGTTATTGAGCATAGTAATCATTAAACCAGTTGAAACTAAAGTATTATCACTGATTAACAAAAAAAAAAAAATAAGAAAACTAAAATAAGTAAATTAGCCCAAAATTACTAAATATACGGTAATTGAAGGAAAAAATAAAGCAAAATATTGTACATAATATACATTAAACAAGTTGAAACATAAATATTATCACATATTAAATTGCTAATAAGAAAATGAAAAATGAAAAAAAACAACATAATAAATAAACACAAAAATACTACAAAGTAATTAAAAGAAAAACAAGACCAAAAATTATTTTTTCACCTATAATATTGATTTCGTGTAGTAATGATTAACCACACTGCTTCGGCAAATGTCTTGAATTGCTGAAAATACTTGAAGTATAAGCCCTTAACACTGATTGGCCAGCTGTCCTGCGTCACATGGTTGATAAGTTTGGTCCTTGGTTCGTCCGTTAGTCTGCAGTCATATATTAGGTTTAAGTAAGTTTGTTCGATTGTAAAGTCACATGGGCGTGTCTTATTGTCTGCAAGTTTAAACTTACACATATTATATGTATGCATACTTTCTTCTCACTTATATCAATCCCTGTGCTATACTGAAGGACATTAATAGTGCTGAATTGTGGGAGGTCAGTTCAGGCATATGGCCTTCTAGGGAAGTGGTTGAAGTTCTCCCTTCTCCAGATAGATGGAAGGGGAATCATATGGAATAGTATCGTGTATTTGTGTTGCCCATCCATACAGGTATTGCAATATAAGGTAATAATAATATTTTGGTCAAGTGTTAGTTGTCAAAATGGTTATTATAAATAGACTTATTTCGTTGTTTTAAACGTTCTTGTTCTGTTTTAATTATCAAAAATAATAAATTATTGAAAAAATTTTGAAGTACCTAAGAAATATTGTTGAAAAATACGTAGTGAACCTTTTTTTAATTAAATCATTTTTATAGAGAAAGCGAGATTAAAAAAAAAATAAAATTAATATTTAAACTGTTTCCCTTTAGTAGTTTAGAAACCGTTTCAAATTCTAGATAATCCTCGTGTGTTAGCCCCGTATGTAAAGGACATCATGTCCACAAAATAGGTAATATTTAGGTAAATTTTCAAAAATAAATACTATGGCCAATACTTCCAATTATTTTTGTTTTTATTTTTTTCCTTTTCTATTATATTAAATATTCAAAGTAACCCTTTGAAAGGACCGTTTATTTATTGACATTTTATTTATTCCATACTATAGTATACTATGTCCCTTTAACTACATTTTAACAATATGAATAATAAACAACATATATGATAATTAAAATATATACAAAAACATTATTACTTATATATAATTTATTTTTTATTTATTGTTCTTTTGATGGTGATTATTTTTAAATATTTATTTTGAAGAGAAAAGATTTGTCTTGGCCGGGATTCGAACCCGGGTTCCCCACCACAGAGCTAGTGGTGATGCGAGCCTTGGTAGCTCAGTGGTTAGAGCACCGCGCTAGGGGCGCGGGGGACCCGGGTACGAATTCCGGCCAGGTTACAGATGTAAAAATCACACAGTTAATTGTTTGTTTGTTTATTGTACGCCACTTTCTGCTGCTATGGCTGATCAGACGATGGTACAGTGGAAACTCTAAATTTTGCCTATCCCGGTATAATTAGGATAGGAATCTTTAACGAGTAACTGACATCGTTCAGGCTCGGGGACCCCGTTTAACGTACCTTATGAAGGACGGCGTAATCAAGGATTTTTTAATCTCTTTAAAAAATCATAGGGCCACCTGCCGAACTTAAAACCCGCGATCTTGTTTAATTGATTTAAAGCTTTGCGTTGCTTTTCACTCGAAGTTTTAAATTAAAATTGCGAAATTAAAATTTTCTCATTCCTAGCGAAATTGTCATCTTATAAACAATTAAAAAAAGACCTTTCGACCGAAATGTTGGAGAGTATGAGATCGTTTTGATCTTTTTGTTTTATCTAAAATTGAAAGAAATGGGCGTTTGACGCAAACTGGTTAAAAAAAAAAAATACAGTAATTTTCGACTTTTGTTTTAATTTATTGCTTTATAACTCCGAAATGATTCTTCCTATCGGAAATTCTATAATTTAAGTTTAGAATAATTCTTAGATGGAATAAGCACCGACAATTGTGAATTTTTTTAGCTTTTTATTTATTATTCTAAAATGGTTCTACAATTATTTTTATCGGAACTTATATTTAATATAAATCCAATGCAAAGTAAACAAACTTTGATCTTTTTAGTATGTTTTGATAGCGTAGTTGATATAAAACTATTTAAACTGCTCCATTAAAATAAGAATGAACTGGTGAATAGTTTTTCTTGGTTCGACAACCCCTCTGTTGTTGTTTAATCGAGAATTAAGTAGAGTGAGAAGGTGTTTCAACTTGAGCAGTCACAGGTTGTAGTACTCCCGCGCTTGCGTCAAGTCCAATCCGGTGCTTAGAAGACTTCGTTAACTGTGGCGCAACTTTACGATTAGCGGTCTTATCTATATTTCTTCTGGTGAAATATAGTTGTATACTTAACTGAAGAGGTCTCATGTGATAGCATGATCTCATCATGTAATTGCTTCGTTTCAGGTGATATTTTAATGTCAATTTTTTATTATTTGATAATTTAAAATTGATAATTAATTTATAAATGAATATTGAATAATTTCTAAAAACTTCAACTTGTAACATTGTAAAAATAAAATATATTGTTCACAATTAGGTTTTATTTATTAAAATGTTTTATTATCATGTTTTTCCTGAATTATTCAACAGTTATACAGAAAATACTTTTTTAAGAAGCCAGATCTTAGTAGGCAAATAAGGTATTTACCCCGGAAGGAAAATTTGAGTAAGACGGCAGATTCTGTGTGAATTTTTCTCTTCAATTTTAATTAATATGATAGAGCAAAGATGTCAAAGATCTAAATGTATATAAAATAAATGCAATCAAAAAGTGGTGCTATAGAATTCAAATACTGAATTTGTATCTTTAAAACTGTATCCATTATGAAAAAATTATTTCCAATATATCATAAAAATAATGATTTAAAAAAATCCCTAATAATCATAACAATTATGGAAAAATTATCCCTAATAATCATAAAGATAAAATAGTGGGATGAAACTTTAATATTTAAAAATTTTTGCTACATTTGAATATTAGTCACTCTAGGCTGCAGCCACTAAAACCACTATCTCTATTATCTGTCAATATTTGGACAATAGAATGGCTGAGGTATTCTATTATTCTAAGTGAATTTCCTCCTTCCTGTTTCTTTTGTTTATTTATATCATTTTATTGTAGTTTAAAAAGAAAACTTAATCATTTATTAAACTTTTTTTGTGGAGGAGAAGACTAATTAATAACAAATATAAAAAATGTACCTAGAAAAAAAAATCGAGAGACTGTCCAAAAAATATGAAATGGTCATTGTTATATTCAAAGCCCAATTTTATGCAGATACACTGTTTTAATGCCTCATTTAAAAAAAACAATAAGAGTTAATATTTTTTTGAAACCTGGTTTGAATTCTTTGGCAATCTTTTACCTTGTACGAGTATACTTGCCCAAATTTGGTAATTACTGCATACATAACAAATCTCAATAGATCACTATTGAGTTGTTTCCATAAACGATGATGAAATCTTGCATATTTTTGTAAAAACAAAACAAAACAAGGAAAGTGGAAGTTATTATTTGTAAACATTTTAAACTATATTACCTAAAATAAAGTGATGAAATTATTGACTTTTATTTGGAGGAATGGGGTTAACAAAGAGACAGCAACTTGAAAAAAATCCTAGATCTTTCCAACATTTTTGACTTCACCTCAGTTTCAATATCGATGTGTTATTTCACAGAGACCAATCTTAAGTGGTGGGTTTCCAACCTTTTTAATAAATATTTTAAATTATTTTATAACCCTATCCAATTAGAATATATGTACATCCTTGAGAAGTAAAAGCTGAATAATTTTTATTACTTCAATCTAGAATTCTTCTCATGAACGCTTTCAGATCCAGCAAAATGTCAATGTGATGGCAATAGTTGCACATCTACGTTATAGCCATCTATCAGAATGTATTAAACTGGGACTGCAATTTGGATGCATGTTTTCACAGTATCCTTTAATATTTATTATTAAGCAAGTACAATATACTTTTGCCGTTTAAATAATATTTTCTTTATTTTTAATGTAATATTACACTAGATGATTTAAGAGGTATTAAAAGGTTTTTTTTTAATTGTCTTATTGTCAAATGAAACAACATTGTAAAATTCACCCTTATAACAGCTGGTCCTTTCTACTGCTTTGTGTTGTGTGAGAAGGAAGTCTTTCTCCACCAACCGCCCTCCTTTTTTAGCACTCCCCATTCCTCTCTTCCGACATTCCCCTTTGATTTTGTCCTAAGTATTATTTTTCTTTGTTTTTCAACTAATCTTGACTAATAAACCTAACTTTTATAATTTAATTTGTATTTGAAATGTTACATTTTTCTTAGTAGAATAAGCTTATTGTATGTTTACTCTAAATAATATCTACTATATTTTTTGATAAATTTTATTACTTTACTGTATGTTTCTATAAAATTATTTTTTTAATTGTTTTTTTTATTGTTTCAGCCTGTTTCTTCCAAGCTGGCGGACAAGCAGAATGCTCGTCCTACAGCCCTTACCCTCGACGCACAAACCATCACAGGTAAACCTCTTATTGTAAATTTTTTATGCATTATAATGTATATAATGTATAATAATAAGTGTTAATATCTAATAAGGGTTTCGCTATTTTGCTTAGCTGCCATGCAATTTTATTTATCTCATTATTTTATAAAGTTATATTCATAATCTAATAACTGCAACTTTCCAAATTATTAGATTATTGCCCTACAAAGGGGCAAGTATATTGGAACTCAAATATTTATGCTTAAATGTTATAGTTATACTATTTTTGTTTAAAAAATAAATAAGTTATCGGTTTTTTTAAATTTTTTTTTTAATTTATTCAAGTTAACTTAATAGTTTTGCAATATTATAATTGTTAGGTTTCAACTTAATTGTAAGATAATATTCATGAGCAAAACACTACTTTGACTTTGCACCTTGAATTTCCTCTATCGCTAAAATATTCATATAACCCTGCACTTTCCGTTTATAATTCTTTTGTTTTTTTCTACTTGCATAAATATGCCAATGATAAAAACTTAAATTTTTTCTTTTGAAAAAACTTCTGTTTACCTATTTTTCTATGTGCAACTTTGAAATTTCAATATTTGAAAGCTTGACTTCATCAATAGTTGAGTAGACTTCAGAATTGAATTTTATCAGTTGTCCAATGAAAGCAGTAGTTTGTTTTAGAGATGACTAGTTTTACTTCGCCAAGTAGCCACTAAATCAAATATTAGCTTCTCATATTTTAGACTTCATCCTTTATTTGGGGAAAAAAAATTGGTTTCTATGAGTGATAAAAATAAACAATGTAAAAACATTCCTAAGCTCCATTTACATAACTATAATTCTTATTTTTCTAAAAAATGTTCCTTACAGTTGGATTATGTGCTGATGTTCTTCACACCCCATAAAGAAGTTAAATCAGTTACTAAATATAACCAAAATAATGATGTCTTTTTTAAAATTTTACTTCAATAAATTTATTATTATTTAGTTTTAATATTGAATCATATTTTAACTATGTATTACTTCGGAAACATGGTTGTATCTTGTAGATATCATCTATTATTTTTTATTTTTAGACTAGGTTTTTTATAAAAATACAAGTTGGCATGAATCATGGTGCAGTTAGGAAATGCATAATTTTTTATTTGTCAATGATAAAATTGTGAGAGTGTATTTATAAGAAATGAGAATTGCTTTACATGGAAGAGCATTGCTTTGAGACCCCTGCTGAGGTGGCGTTATGAATTAGTTACTTGGCAGAGGCAGTGGCAATAAATGATGGGGGTGCCATTATGCCGTCGGGTAATAGGCTAAATAGAGTATTAATAGTAGGTTTGGTGAGTGCACCCATGCTACGCACACTGGCCCCCACCTTGGCGCTCCTGGATCCTTGCCAATTTTCATCTTTTCTATTTTCTACACATCTTCCCTCTCATCAGCTGAGGCTTTATCCCCTGGTATCTCCCATTCATCTCCTGTTTCCTTCATAGTATATTATTCATCATCGTTTTTTTTTAGCCTTATATAGACAAACTACAAGTAGCAGCAGTTTATTTCCTCATTTAAGATAACAATCCTTTGCACTGGCTTTGATCGATTACGTTTGTCTTGCTTGTTATCTTTATTGGTGGGAGGGTACTTCAAAGTGTAGCACTGAGAGCTGATTATGTTGATGGTGCTGATCAGTTGTGGATGGCCTGCTTACCGTGTTACGATAAAAGGACTAATGATGAAAGTGCCTATTAGAAAAAGACTCTGATCCATCGCTGAACAGAGCAATGTTCCCTTGGTCGGACCAGACTCTCCGCAAGAGGCTGAGAAAGAGAAGGAAGTTGCCGCAAGAGGAGGAGATATTGGACAGCTGGAGTCAAGGTAGGAGGAGTATCCATAACAACAGGCTTATTAAGAATTAATGATTTAGAAGTTATAACAAGTAGAATATTAAATCAGTATTTATTGTTGTTTGTTATTTTTGAAACTTGAGGGTTTTCTTCAATATATTATATATTGCATTATTACATCCTTAATAACCTGCAGTGATTTTCTAGAGAAACTTTTAAACTATTTTAATAGTTTGATAGTTAGGGAGGTGCAGTCAATAAATTTTAAACAAAATAAGTTTAACTTATTTTATTTGTGCCAACGTATAATGATTTTAATTTAATAGTTTGCTGTTACCATTGGCAGATCTTATTACTCTCTCTCGTTGTTGAGTTTGGACCAATATTTGTTTTAAAGTTATTTATTAATCATATTGCATTAATTTTATTAATTATAATTATATTAATCTTTATTTTCTACTATTTTGTGTTTGTAAACAAAATATTTAAGTAAGCTAAGTTTTTTATTTTCATGTATTTACAGTAACATCTTGGTTGCTAATACTTTTCTTATATCAAGTTGTTTTCACATGAGTAACAGTTATAAAGTTTTAAATCAAGATAGATAGATATAAATTGTACTTCTTAATAAAACATTATTTATTGTAAAATTTTCCAACTGTCAATAGCCAAGTTTTACCTTTAAAGAATTTCTCTCAACAAGAAAATCATTTTAAAAAATATACATTTTTTATTATCAATTGCAAAAAGTTCAAATTGAAAACTTTGTCTATCTAATTCTATCTATTATAATGATTATATGATATTAGATGCACTAAATATACTAATTGTATTTATAATATGAACATATTCAACAATCCGAATCAGTAATGGATTTTTATTTAACAGTGTTTGAAGTGGGTGAATTAAAAAAAAAAGTAAAGAAAAATAGATTAGAGAAGGGGATTAAACAACAGAAAATAATCTTAAAGTTTCCTTTTTAGCCATAAGTACACAACTTTTTTTTTTTAAGTTAGTACATGAATAACATAATGTACATGAAAAATGATAAGGAAAAGGCTGGGATAAAATCTTGGAATTGGTTATCATCAGCCAATAAAACATTGTTTCATTCAATGTTATCAAAATGAAAAAAAAAAAATTACGTCATTAGTTTATTACTTCAGAAAGGCTGATATTTGGCACCAATTACCTACAAACATTGTTATAATTTGTATTATTTGTTGGTTACATATAATTATTTAAATTAATGGATTAATTTTTAATGATCTGTAATTTATTTCTGATATCATATCATTAACTTGTCATAACGTGATAGAACATTGGGAAGCGGAAACGGAAGCGTAAACATTAGTCAGTTCTTTGCTAATGTATTTTTTGTAATTCATTGATGAAGAACTGATTTATTTAAAATATAATGATCCTAATAACATCCTACTTATACTACCACACAATCACAAACCCCTTAAATCGCAAGCCCCTCCATAACATTTAAATATTGTTTCTCTCATTGGCAGAAATTATTGTTTGTTAAATGTATATAAGAACAGTTAATAATGTTATATAAATATATATTTCTTTTTCATTATTACTAAGTTCCTTTAGAACTTCTACCCTGCAAGTGTTTTTTAATCTATTCTGTATATCTGTCATTTGTCATTGTTTTTGATTTTATTTAATGTAATCTGTTAATGATTGGGTGCCAGTTATTAGTTTCATATATTTTATTATTATAAATTAACAAAATAGAAAAACTATTAGCTATATCTTTAATTGACCCTATACTTCGATAACTTTATTGATATTTTGCAAAAAAACATTCTTGTTAGATCCAATGGGAAATTTTAAGCTTTTTGTTTGTGCGATTAAAATGCATTTGCAGAGATTGAAAGTGATTTTACCAAATCTTGTTTGAATATCAACATCATTATCATAACAAAGAACCCCTCTCCCTCAATGTTAGAGGCCAGACCACTAAAATGCCTTTGCTATCTCTTTTTAGAGATAAAAGATCTTTGAGAAAAATCTAGTTTAGTGTTAGGTTAGTTATGTGAGTGTAGTACAGTTGTTTTGTAATTATATAGTGTTAGTGTTTGTGAATGTGTATTAGTAGGTTCCAGGAGTAATTATGACTCCACATTATATTTGAAATAATCAATTCTTCATTAGTTGCAATTGATAAATGCATACGAGCATAGAATAGACAGATGCCTAAGTGTCCACATAATAGGCAATGTTCTATCAAGGTAAATCATGTATTTCATTTATTAACTGAATACCACTTAGCAGTAATTTACAGATCATCTAACATTAATCCTTTCATTTAAAGGTTTTTAGCAGAATTAACTGTTTAATGTCGTATAATTAATTTACAAAAATAATCTCACCAATAGTTTTTGATTTCGATTACAACATAATGTTTTAATTGAATCATTTTAAACTTAGTACATAAGACAATTTACTTATTTCTGTAAATTTAAGAACCAAAATAAAAATTTGTTTTAAGGATATTTAAAAGTATTTATTTATTTATTTTTACTTATACTGTTTATAAAACTTCAGTATTATTTATTTACAGTTTATTTTCCCTGATTATTGCATTTTTCTTTGCTTAGTATTGGCAATGTGTTAAAATAAATTTAAGATAATAAAACAGATCATAACTCTGATTTTGAATTTCAATTTGTAGATAATAAACACTAATAATTCATGCTTTATTCATTTAAACAACACTAGTTTCTTCTGTTATATCATTTACCAACATTATCAAAGAGGTGGTTAATTTTATTGTTAACCTTGTTCTGAGACAAGTTTAAGCAAAAGTATTAGGTAAATGGGTTGACATATATGGTAATAGTTATTGTATTAGTTCCACTAAAAACCCAAAACCTAGTGTTTTTACCTCATAATTTAATTGAACTATAATATTATGTATTTTTACATGTGGATATGCTTTATATTATTTATTTACTTTATTGGCTTCATATGTTTATTTTATTTTTTTTCTGTTTTTGGCTTTTCTCCTTTGAGTACTACCACTGGGTAGTTTCTCTACTTGCCTTTATCTCGGGACATGATTTATCTTTCATTATATTTACTTGATGTATTCAATATAGAGTTGTAAATTTCAATAAATACATTTTAAAAAAAAGACTTCTCTTGTATATATAACTTAATTGTTTAATGTTGATTTATAATATCTGGTATGATCTATAATTTGTATAGTTGAAGAGTTGACCGTTTCTGGCTACCAGATAATTTTTCTGATAGCAAATATTCTTATTTCTTATCTTTGTGAATCATCCTCATCACGTGATTGTGTTTGAGGGAGTAGGGATTCTCAGGGTACTAATGTTTATTTTTTAATAGAATCAGTTACGTATGGTTATTGATAATTCATAAATGCATATATAATATATTTCGAAAGCAAGATTGCTAAAAATTCAAGTTTGTTTATAGGTCAGCTATTACATAAGTATATAACAAACATTATAGGTTAAATGAAAATGTTTTAAATTTAAAATGTATTTCACTAATTAAGTAAGTTGTCACATTTACAAAAAGACACGAAGTTGTTTGAAAAGTATGTTCAAATAATATTTGTAAGTTAACAGCATTTATTTTAAGGACGATTAAGAAAATTATATTTATTTGTTTAAATAAATGTCCGCTCAACCGCCTTCACTCCTTCAAACTCGCTTTTCCTGTATTTTTTTTTAGTAAATAAATTCCCATCTGGACTCTTTTGGTATCTGTTGTTGAAACTGGGCCCCATTAGTTAGATGGATGGGCTTCCATTTTTCTTACTAGTATGCCTATTCGTGGCTGAGTTTTAGTAAGTGCACCACACAAGTCACTAGCAGCATCAAGTTTATTCCGATACTTTGTTTTAATCACCACAAGTGTTGAAAATGCTTTTTTGCACAAATAGGTGCTTGAAAAAGGCAAATATAAACGAAGAGCTTTCCGTGATACACCAGGATACACTTTGAAATATTTTATTCATAATGAAGGTTTGTCCATTATATCAATCAAACAAGCGGTCAATTTTCTAAACATCATGGTTAATTTAGAATTTTAGAAAGACTACTTAAATTTAATTTAATGTTCAACTTGACTCGCGCCCCCCCCTGACATGTCTTCACTCTCCCTCAGGGGGGGGCGCCCCCGCTGATTTAGATGATAAATTAAAGAGGAGCATCAATTACGGGTCAATGGGATATTTTGGTATTATCCCAGAAAGTTAACCAGTTGTTGATGAAATGGTTTGTTTATCGATGATAGCTATACAACTCTATAAAATTAATATTAATAATTACTATTGATTTTGGGTTTATCAATATTAAAATCTGTTAATCAAAAGCAGATATTTTAAAACGAACCCATTCATACTTAAAATATCGGCCGGAGTTCTTTGATAGATCGTGGCTCCCAAGTCATCAGCGGTTCATAGTAATAATTATTTGTGGTTTCGATGTTATGATGGACCAAATATTAAATTATCCTGGACGATTTTAGTATCGATATTATCATTAAGATTTGTTGAAATCTTATATTCATTAAGGAAGCAGATAAATACAAACTAGCTTAGAACTGACTGATGCATAAGTATCCACGTAATCTTGTTTCATTTTTATTCAACAATATCTCACTAATTCCTTTTTATCACTTGCAGATAAATAAGCGTACATAAGTATACGATTAAAAGTTTTATAGTTTTGAATTAAAATTTCCTACTAATACCTACGTTATTTACGCTGGATTAAACACTTTTTTTTATCAAAGGCTATTGTATTTATTCGAAGGACTTCTCCACCTTGAAGGCCCTTTACGTCCTGATTGGCTTTCATCCTTCCAGTCTTCATTGTTCTGGTTTGAACTCGATGGGGCTAGAGACCTCGCATCTCTATATAGATAATCCCCCTTTATTTTTTATCTATAAATTTTTATGTTTAATATGTTGTTTCGGTTTGGAAGGGCAGCGTCAGGAGAAAAAGGGAAGATGGGGATTAGCAGGGAAGGAGTTGGCAAGGAATTCCGTGGGTTCTACCCATGTCCTGTTGCATTAGCCTCTACAACATATATTGGGCTGAAAACAAAAAATGGCGGTTGAACATGGGTGGTGACGATACACTTCCTAAAATATACAAGCATACTGTTAATGTGATGTATATATATAATCTGGCCGAAGCAATATAATGAACCCTTCATAGGCTATAGTAGGAAAAGTTTTATAAATGTGATGATATGGATATCACCAAGAATATATTACAATTTAAAAAAATATATATTTTAATAAAAATGGATGCCACTCGGATTTAAGAAATACTACTTTTTTTTTACTATAATAAAAAAAGTGCAACCAATAACTGAGTAATCTGACTCAATATCTATTGTCTTGCCATGATATTTAGTTTTAAAAAACATTTTATTCTAATATTTAAAAGATCCATAGGAGACGCTAAAGTTCTTATTATTAATCAATAGACTTCTTCGACATGTAAGTAACATTGTACATTACATTAATAGAACTAAGAAATCGTTCGATGTGAGGGAAGAAATGATTTTTAAAAAACTCAAAAAGAAACACTATTATTTATTATAATGCAATTGGGAAAAACAACAATGCAAAGCCTTATGTTTCAAAAAATACACCTACTTACCAGTCAATAAATGATAATTAAAAATAAGGGTTCCTCATAATAGTAATTTTTCAGTTAGTGAAATTTTTTACCATAATTCTCCTAAAATAATTTGTATGCTTCTATTAGCTCCGAGGCAAAAAACGTGACTTATTTGATTATTGAGTACATAACATAAATATATCTTCAGGTCTAATATAATGCCCATCCACCAACTTAAACCTGGTACTCATCCATTGCGTTTTTGATAAAAAATGAGTGTTTATTTAATCTTAAAGGGTTTTAAATTTTATTTAACTTCACGATGTAATCCTCAATGCTCCTTATTTTGTGACCATAATGTCCCATTTGTTGCTGATTTGGTCCGAATCCGGTATCTATTCTTTCATAACAAACTTCATTCCCACTCAAACCCTCTAGTTTCAAACCTAGCTTCCTCTTAAATTCCCGATAATCTTCGGAGGCGTCTGAAAAGAAGATGGTCACGTGACCTTCTTAGTTGAACTTGTGATTTAAGCACTACCAGTGGGTAGTTTCTCTACTTGTATAACTTAGCCTATTTACTTGTATTATTGTAATACATCTGCGAATATCAATAAATAAATTTTAAAAAAAACTTCCCAATGTTAAATACGGAATAGCAGCTGAGGTATGAAGTCATGAAATATTCCGAAATTTGCAATAAATTCCAAGATGGATAAGTAGATATTATTATTTTAACCACACATACAATTATTAGACATCCCAAATTTTTAGTCCTCAAACATGAGGAGGGTGTGGATTTCAAATTACTGTTTTAAAAAAACTTGATAATTAAGGTCTGTGTATGAGTTTTCACTTATTAGTCCCAAACTGTGCATGCTCTCGAACAGGTGCTAGAATGTTATATTAAAGGTTATCAAAATCTGCATGTTCTTAGCTTCACAACGTAATAATTCAAGCAACTGGTATGGTTTAAAACTACGTGCGAAGGCTCATATATAGGGCACCTACATTGGGATATTGCCAATTTTGAGTTAGGTCCGAATTTAGAGATTTTTGTACTCAATCGACAATGGAGCTCTAAAATTTTTACTTTATGGATTTTTCTCCATAGTCTTCCGTTCCAAGCTCATTAATATCAGTATTCTGTCGTATATTTTGACCGAATCCACGATGTTTTTTTGAACATATTAATCAATAATTTTTATTTGTGGTATTAATTAATAGGAGGATTTAATGTTCGATGTATCTTTTGGTAGAACACACGATTTTGAAATTATAAAAATATAATCCTAAAATTTCTGTTTTTATTTTTTTAGTCATTTGATTATGAATCGTCCATTAGTGCATTTTTCTTATTAAACCTTTCAAATGAATATTTTTATATAGGCCATTTTATATATATTATGCAGTTTTCTGCAGTTATCTGTTTTTGTTTTTCTTATCTCCACTATGATATCTCTAGCTCATCCAAATCTCTATGTAGTCATCGGACTTAAACATGGGCTTGCCTCAGAATATTTCCTCTGGTCAGCTGCTTCCAGGAATCAATTACCATTACAGCTATTATACATGAACAAATCATTTCAGTTATATAGCTAAAATTTTATAACTGAATATACTTACTTATAGCTTTTCTCTTATTTGGTCACTTCTTCAGCAACCCCTTCCTAATTTTTTCCTGACACTGCTCTTTGATATCTCATTGCTACAGTAGGTACCTTGTTAATGAGCTTGTCAAGGAAAGTCCTTCTTTCTGTACCAGTTTGCTGTTATTGAAGAACAGTGTTTTAAATAAAACTATTTTAATTTCCTTTTTTATCTTCTGTTTTTCTAATGTTGTTGTGCATTCCTGACTCTCTTTGTTTTAAAAAACTTTTTCTTATTTGATTTTTCTTTGCCAACTGAATTTGTACCCAGATATTGATAATTATCTACCTTCTCTAGAACCTTGTTGAGAAATTTTATTTAAATTGGGTCTTCCACACCTTGGCTGATGGGATGAGTATCATGCTGCATTTGAATGAATTTATTTCCATCTCATTTCTTCTGGCCTGCATTGTTTTTTGGGTCAAAAATCAAGGATATAGAATCCTCTTATAGAAGACTTTGAGCCTGACAGGACTTAAATTGCATAGGATTAGTATATTGGTCTATAATTCTCAATTTCTGTACGATTGTCTTTCCAGAGTTATTTTATTTTGCAACTAGATCTTATGAGAAAGTTGTGGTGATATTTGACCATTCTAGAAAATTTTTGTTCTATAGGGAAAATGTCTCTTGATAGTGGCTATGCCATACTTAATAAATTCATCATTTTATATTTAAAGTTACCAACACTATTAATATCTTGAACCTATTTCCCTTTCTTTCTTGTGATTGCATTCACTCTAGAATGCTCTCTGATATTCCTAGAAACTACACTAGATATTGATTCCGATTTCTTTTTAACATCTTGTCTTAGCTTTTTTGATTTATTGCTTGGTAATGTTTATCATTTATATTTCTTGACATATTTTCTCTAGCGATGTTTGGTTTCTTTCTGTCTATTTTCTCTATGCATCTCTCTTACGTACTTCGGTTATTTAGTATCTTTTGTTTGAGACCTGATTTTCTTCTTACTTCTCAGCTATTTGGCGCTAGAAGAATGCTAATTTTGATCAAATGCCTAAGTGCATTGAGAATGATATAAAAATATACCTCTAGTTGCTTGGTGAAGTGCTTCATTTCAGGTTCTTTTTTGTGAAATGGATTCCATTGAGTTCTACTGATGTTCTAAACAAGTTTCTTTCTTTTTTTTTCTCCTAAACATCTCATTTTATAATATTTTAGAAATGCTCTTCTACACTGCAATGCAATAAAAATTTAATTTGATTATAATAAAATAAAATAAAAAATTGATTTCTGGCCTTTAGTGAAATGCTGATTTTTTGATGTGTTTAAACATATTTATGTAGCATAGATATTTTTATATTTTGTTAGCATGTATATATTGTTTCTTTAAATTTATAAATTTTTAATCAAGGTATAAAATATTTTTATTATAACCACAAAATGAAACATTACTTCTCTGTCTAAAAAAAAAAAAAATTCTGCGACTAAGTCCTTTGAAAATTACATAGATGTAAATAAAAATAAAGATTATATTTCACCAAATAATCTTCATACAATTATAACTCACATTATATCATGTTATATCTTATCACATTACATAGTTTAAATAATATTAAATATATTGTTAATATATATTTTTAATTTCTGTGACAGACGTGTGCAGCGGGGAGGAGCTGCCGGAGGTAGAGATTATTAGTCTTCTCGAAGAACAAATCCCTAAGTACAAACTCAGAGCTGATACTCTCACATCGTTTTCAGGTAAATATTTATTACATTATGATTATTGATGTTTGCTACATAATTCTGGGTCCTAGAGTATCATGCTTGGAACATTTTGGGGAATTGAAACAATATCATCATTTCATGGATCACAAAAAAGTAATCCCATAAATATTCACAATCCCTCCCTGGTCAAAACACAGTGGTGATATTTCTGTCCTTGATAAATAGCCATAAAATAAATAAGTTCCACTTATTAACGTTTTATTTATTTACTAAGAAATTACTTATTAATTGACTTGATATTAAATACTACTCGACAATAACATTTCATTATTTGTTTTCATGTGTCTTTGAAATGAATTCATAGAAATCAATATTAGGAAAAAGCAATAAAAGAAACTGTTGCTGGATCTGTATAACATTAGTAAATAAAGATTAATTACAACGTACCACCATCGAACCATACCACGATAGAAAATTACAAATATGATTAATAAGGTTAAAAGTATTCCTAATTAGTTAATATGAGTCTTAACATATTTTGGAATCAAGGAATTAAAATAAGAGTAAGGTATTATTGATGTATTGTGTAAACAAAGAGTATTTTTTATTTCAATTAATAATAATAAAATAATTTTTCTGATGTTCGAGAACACAATGTAAATATTAGTAAGTTTTTAAATTTTAATATTTTTACCATACTTTTTCAAAAGAAAAGGTGGTTTCCTATATTTGTTGAAATTGGTTTTAATAATTCTTTCAAATAAAAGGCTACTTTAAAAGTAATTTTATATATGTCGAAATAATATAATATAATAAAATAAAATATTGCTTATTATTTAAATAACTCTGCTCTGTAGCATTGTGTCATTTACATTGGGCAAAGTGTCTGCCATAAATGTGTCCACGTTTGTACCTATCTGGGAATCGAAAAATTGTTGGTGTATCCACATGGCTGTGGATCAACCATCAGATCATGAAATCCTGATGAGGCACATTCATACTAAGTAGTAGATACCCGATCCTTCATTGGATAGGTGAATGCCTGCTAATCTTGAATAATATATACACCTCACCTGAATGTTTAACTGTTACTTCCTAAAGCCTCGTACATGCTTAGCGACAATTATATTGGAAATATTTATGCTATTCATCTTGTTTGGGACATTTTTCCTTAATTGTATTGAAATTCTATAAAATTGTATGCAACAGGTTTACTGATGGGAATTGGAAACAAGATTCATTTTAAGGAATAGGGTGAGAAGATCTGACTTTTGAGACAGTTGGTATTCCACAGTTGGTTTCATGATCTTATAATAACAATTATTTTTAGAAATTCTAACTTAAATAATGATCCTGTTTAACATGGTCTTCTTGAGTTTATTTTTCTAGAAAATTTGGCATATGTTTAGTCTCTTCAAAAGTTGATTTCTCCTCCAGTACCGTTTATATTTACTTTTTCTGTGTGTGTCGTAATATAATTAAATTATTTTGAAACAAAAATTAATCCTAAATAGCAAAATCTGTTGTGGTACTACTACACTGTATATGATATTAGCCTAGTAGGGATGAATAAGAGATATTTTTATTGCCACAGTATGGGACTTTTGTATGGCAGCAATGCCCTTAAGTATGTAATAGGCTTTGCCAAGTACGGAACCCTTGACCCTTCATGGGTTGTAGCGTCTTAAGTTCATTATCTTTCCTTTGTGAAATATAATTGAAATAAAATAGTTTTTAAAGAATTTAAAATGTACTAACTGTTTTTAAATGCATTATTCATTTCTTTATTATTCAAGTTCAATAAAAAAAGGAAAAAAACTTTTCTGAAGGATCTGTGCCCTCTTGAAGTAATTTGTCACTCTTAAATGGTATCTGATTAATGTGAATTGAAAGTTTCAAAATAATGCTTTAACTTTAACGTATATTTAATTTCAAAATTTAAATGTGTTCAATATTATTTGTTTGGTAGTCATGAATAAATAGGTGTCAATTACTATAAAAAATTACTTCTTACTTTTTATGTTAATATTTAATCAAACCCACGAAATTCTCAAAAATTTAAATCAAGTTGTAAAAAAAAATATGGAGTATTTAAACATTAATTTAATTGTTGTAGTTTGGGAATGACGTTGATAATTTCACACTTTTTTTATATTTGGGCTCAGATTTGGTTGATGTAAATAATTCATCACCTTGACCTTTCACCAGTATTTATTGTTATTTCACACTAATTAAGACAATTAGGAATCCACAATTAAGACATACTATGGAGCATCAAAGTCCTATTAGTTTTGTATCTGTATCGGTTATCATATTCAGCTATTCCCTCTTTTCTATAATCTATTCCCATGAAATTGAACTGCATATCTAGCTCAGAATAAGCATGCTAAACTGAATTTTGTGTATACCCTAACATACCCTAGGTATTTTTTTTTTCATAAATAAATTTTGGACCTGGAAAAAAATGTTGATCTAAAATTTGGTTGGAGAAAACCTCAGCTTTAGGGAAACTCAATAAAAAAATGTATGTATTTTGGAAGGTAAACAAAAATAAGCATTTGTGTTTCTAGGAATAGCTTTTAAAAAATAAACAAAAAACATTATAACCCATGAATGTTATTGGGATCAGTACATTGCAGAAGTGATTTGGTCACAATCACATTCAACCACTAGATATTTCTCCTAATTATAGAGAATACTGTGCGAGCCTGAGGAGGACTATGTAGATCCTATAGCGTCTACCTATGGCTGTTAACAGGTTAAGGGAGTGGCTGTAGCAAAGCAAAAATACATCGGCTTCTCTTGTCTAGTCAACTCTTTAAATGGCCATATTAGAAAGTTGTAATGTCTACTTTGATCTTCTGTTTTTCTCTAGATGAATCTTTAAAAATGGCAGAACATCTGTATGATGGAGAGGGTAGGATGTTTGAGGAATGCATTACTCTTAAGTCTAGTACAAAAATAATTTTCTCTTCCACAATGAGTAAAGTACTAGTTCAACTGGCATTTCTCGATGTATTTTCATGCCAATCAAAAGCAAGACTTAAATGTTCTAATGTAAATCTTGTACCGAAAGGTAACACAAGGCTTTTGTTTATATAGAAACATTTGCAGTTAATTATTGTAAATTTGTATTTATATTGTAAATAAAATCTTGGAGAATGTGAAAAAAAAAAAATCTAATGTAAATCTCAATTATGGGATCGAATCCTGCAGTATGGCACCACAAGTTGAATTCGACATGGAATAAAACAAGTACAGCCTTCTAGTACATATTGGCCAAAGTAATGAATTATATTCATCAAACACATCTGAGCCAAGATGAAAATGAAGGGAAAAAATAAAGATGAATTTTAAATTTATAATGGTGTATTTATCTATTATTTATTACAAATCTGGCGAAAAATCTGGTGGTTGAGCATGATCTACCAGGTCTGCAAGTTTAAAATGTTGTTTTAATTCCAATAGAATGCGCTCTTAGCCTATTGAAGGATTTGCTTATCTCTAAACGCTAATTTGTTTGTTAGTCATTTGTTTACAAAAGTCAGTTGTTTTTAAGTCGTTTACGTGGACGTATCATACCTTTCTTTGGTGTTAAAAATGTCTAATTTTAAGCCAAATAAAGAGCATTTGCGGCATGTCATGATTTTCTTATTCAATCAAAAGAAAAAGGCATCTGAATGTCATCGAATTCTTGTTGAGACTTATGGCGATCTTGCTCCAACCGTCAAGACATGTGAACGTTGGTTTCAAAGTTTCAAACGTGGTGATTTTGATGTTACTGATAAAAAACGAGAAAATCGACCAAAAAAGTTTGAGGACGTCGAATTGCAATCTTTATTAGACGAAGACAATACCCAAACCCAACAAATGATGGCAGAACAGTTGAATGTCACTAGATTTCAAAAATTCAAAGGTTGGAAAATGGGTTCCACATGAATTGGACAAACGACAGATGGAAAAACGAAAAATTGTGTGCGAAATGCTGCTTTTACGCCACGAAAGAAAGGGTTTTTTGCATCGAGTTGTAACTGGCGATGAAAAATGGATTTATTTTCAGAATCCCAAACGAATAAAATCATTGGTAACGCCAGGACAACCATCCACATCGAGTGCAAGACCGGATCGTTTTGGGAAGAAGACAATGCTGTGTGTGTGGTGGAATCAGAAGGGAGTAGTCTACTACGAGCTTCTCAAACCCGGCGAAACAGTCAATACCGACCGCTACCGACAACAAATGATCAATTTGAGTCACGCATTGATCGAAAAACGCCCAGAATGGGCTCACAGGCACGCCAAAGTCATTCTTCAGCATGATAACGCTCCTGCACATTCAGCCAGATTGACTAAGGAAACGATTTCTTCGCTTGGTTGGGAACTCCTACCCCACCCGCCGTATTCACCTGACCTGGCGCCTTCTGATTATCACCTATTCTCATCGATGGGACACTCATTGGCTGAGCAACACTTTAACAATTTGGAGGATATAAGAAAATGGCTCGATGAATGGATTTCAAATAAAGATGAAGCATTCTTTTGGAATGGTATCCATAAATTTCCCGAGAGATGGACAAAATGTGTAGAAAGCGAGGGCCAGTACTTTGAATAAAATATATTATACTTTTTTTTTTAAATTAAATTATATTTTAAGAAATAAACGACATTTTAAACTTGCAGACCTGGTAGGACAATACACCTCCTTGCAGAACTGTTGTCCATGATACAGTACAGTCTCTACCATGTACTGAACCCCATACTCGTTCCCGGGTTGTAATGGTACAGGTTTAGGTTTATATTACAAATAATTCATTACAAACAATTTGCATTACAATTACAAATAATTCTGTAATAAACAAAGAAATAAACAAATAATTCCATTAATAAAAATGTTTGAAAATATGTGTTTCTTTTTATAATAACAGATATTTTGTATGATTCTTGTATGATATTTATTCTACTAAAGGATTGTTCTTCTGATATGATACATTTATGCAGAACATGTGGTATATTTAATAATTGTGTATTTATACACTATTAAGATTTAAATTTCTGTGGTATTATAGTGTTTTAAAAATATATTTTGATTATAGGTTATGATAACGATGATTGGTATTGTCCCTCTTTGAAGCCTGAAGACGTTTCACCACTCACTCCTGAACAGATTCGGGAAACGCTTAACTATTTCTGTGAGTATCATTTATTATTTACTATTTATGAATTATTATTAATTTAGTTTAAATAATATATTCTCAATCCATTTATTTCTTTTTGTTTTATCAACCAACAAAAATAACAATGCTGAGCATTCTGGCTTTTTATAATTATAGAGAAAATCACTGTTTATTAGAGCAATGTCTAATATTATTTTAATTTCACCTTGATGACATTTTTTTTTTTTTTAATCACTGACCAATTAGAAAGATAATTGTGTGAATTTTCATTGTTTTGGTTTGAAACTCGTAACTTACTAACTTCTTTTTGAGTTGATATTAGTTAATTTCTGTTTTCGAATTAATTCCTTCTGAGTTCAGTCTTTTTAATATGCATTCATGATTTCCCCATAGTTTTTTAAAGGTTTGTTTTTTATTATTTTTATATATAAATTGTTTTCAGCTATAAATATTATGCATATTAACTGTCTAGGGTTAAAATACATAGTGCATCGAAGAATAAATATTTTAAATATGGACTTTAAATGAAAATTAATAAGAATTTTTGTAGATGTTTTATCATTTTTTTTTTTTTACTTGATTTAGAGATCTGAAATCATCGAAGTGATGCATGATCGATGCATGATTGAAGTTAAAAATCTTTTTTGGGGAAATATTTAAACTATGTACCCAGTCTCTGCAATTACAAAACTATTATTAATATTAATAAATGCCAATTGAAAAAAATGTGCCCCAAAAACAGTATTAATATTATACATAGTTAATATTACTTTATACTGACTACCTTCTCCTAAAATGTAAGGTTACTTGTTGGTTGAAGTTAGCTTCAATTTTCTGCTGTGATTTAATTAGTAGTTGATGTTTTGTTTTTTTCAAATTTTATTATTACATTTTTACTAATAAAACTATTAGTTAGCTTGGTATAAGTAAATTAAAAGTGATGTATTCAAATAGGTATTTTATTATAATAACATTATAAAGGCTCTCTGAATTCAAAGTATGAATTGAAGAATTGGCTTGTTTATTCAATAAATCATTATGGTAGCTGGTCGAATTACATTGAGTCACAACAATAGCCGTGTCAATCTGCTGTAGCTTATATTCTTATTTTCGTATAAAAAGAAGATTTATTTTGTGAGAAATGTTTTGTAAAGTGAAGCACAAAACTAGGAGTACAGTCGACAAACAGTTCTAACTAATTGGTTCTGTGTAATTAGCAACCTCACAGTAATGCTGTGTTGTGTCGAATTGTGTTCCAAGGTTGAAGGTTTATACATTGCATGATATATTCCTATTCACTATAGATTTTTCTACTGTTCAAAAATCACTTTGTATGTGTTTCCTATGCTTGAGAAAATATAAAGGATTTGAGTTTTGAAGTATACACAATAAATCTGTAGTTGTTTGAATCATTACTAAAGTTGAAATTATGTAGTTTAATAATAAACTCAATTTTATAGTAAGAATGAAAGCCTTTGGGGATTTCATTGCAACTTCAAAATATCGAGAATAATAATAAAATTTCAAATGTTCTTCGCTCAAGTACTGTCCAATTCATTCACAGTACTGACATAAAATAAATTTGGTAGATATTTTTCGGAAAATTACTAAATCTGTTTATGAATTGAACATTAAGATTTATTGATTACTTAGTTTGGACCATTTACTGCAGGGGGAGGGTGAATTTCAGAGATTATTTTAAATTCACTGACATTTAAGTGATAAACTGTAAGTTTTATCTGGACCTAAGTAATTTTTGTACTTAGTTAGACCTAAGTAAGTTTTATTTGTAAGAAGTGAGCATTTCACATGATTTTACATTTAATTTCAATGATGTTTCCACGTGTGCTGAATAACAATCAACCTAATCTAATAAGTAAATAAATGAAATCATAAATATACTTTCTTCCTTTTTATATATAAAACTCTTCTTTTCATGTATTCGTCACTGTACTCCTCCTAAATGGTTGGACCTATTTAGATGAAATTTTTTGTGTGTTCAAGTGTGTTCGATAGTGATTTATTTTTTGTTGTTGCTTTATAACCTTAATGTTTTTGAATTACAATCGATCCTGCTGACAGAGCGGTAGCGATATGGAGATTTTTTAATTAGTCTATAGCATCGTTATGAAACTATACTTTTAGTTATATTGCTGAAAATTCGTTCATGTACCTGTTAAGTTTACTATTAACCAAATCAATTCGTTGTGGATTTATTACAGAAAACCCTTACAGAAGAATGCCACGACTTGAGTTAATTCTTTCTTTCTATTAATTAAAACAGTTTTAAGTTTATACTTAACACATTTAAGCGACAGATATACTCTTACACAGTTAATGGGTCCAGTTGTGTTAACTGACTCTGTCATGTCAGATATTTTAATGATTTTTTTTTTTACATATCCTTTCATTAAAACACTCCAAATAATTATAATCTATTTAAGAAATGTTATAATCTTTGGATTCGAAACGTTTTAACAGTGCAACCTCTGTCGGGTCAGCCACTTTTTTTAAAAGAATCGATTCTAATCTTGGGTTATCACATTTCATTATTCAATTATCGATAACTCGTTCTGTTGATTTATCGGTTTGTTTATTATAATCGATGAAAGCAGGTGGCGGAACTGTTCAGATTTGCAAGTTCTCGTGGAAAGCGTTGAGGATGAAAGTCGGCTGCTCTTAGTTGCTAATTCTCTTTTATCGCATCTTCTGACGATAGCCTCTTTCTTACCGCTTCCGTTTTGGATCTATATTAGTGTGTTCTTGTAATGCAAGGATAGACAATCGATACCGTACAATATAAGTAAGGGCTTAGAAATAAACAAGTCCAATTTATCTCTTTATTAACTTATAACTTAATTATACCTTTCAGAGATAATGATGATTTCCGGTATTAATATTTCCGTCTTAATGTGAAGGAAAACACTTATATTTTTCTACTGGCTTAGAACCCACACGTTCATTTGTGTGTTCACTCCGAGATCAGCCTGCCAGATACTCACCTAACGGAATGCAGACAGCTCATTTCATGCGCTATGGCTATGCAAAATATTTCCTGCTCGCACGAACTTATTAGCCTGATATATGCTGTCCAGAATATTATAAAACTCGCTTTTAATTAAGTATACGTCTTTAACACGTCTTTACTTCGTGGAGGCATACTGTTGGTTTCGATCATATTATGAGGGAATATCCGTTGTGGGTAAAATTTCCCGATCCATCATATGATCATATTAGTAATAATGATGTCATGATATTTACAGGACCCGTACATACCCTCAAGGTGCTGACAGTTTTCTGGGCATATTCACTTAATAATTTTAACTCTTCAAGTTGAGGGAAGCATCTGAGCCGCAACTTGAAATTCCCGTCCAGTAGAAATCAGAATAAATCTTAAGGAACGTTTTTTTTTATTTAGTTAGAGAGCTATTGACGTTTTACTGTTGACAAAAATTACAAAGGAAATAAACCCTGTGACACTGCAACCCATGTAGGGTCTTGGGTTCAGTACGTGCTAAAACTTGTCCTAGTTCTAGGCCAACTGTTTTGCAGAGAATTGATTTTTCCTCTCAACCGCCAAATGTTTCCCCTGATTATGGGGACCTATTTAATAGAGGTTGAGTGAGCCTCAGGATGGTCTCAAGATCCCACAGGATCCATTCCCGGCTGTTAACAGATTAAATCAATTATCGACAATACCCGGATGCGATAAAAATTACATAGGAAAGTATTATTAGGTGGCTCCCCTTCTCCTCCCTAAAAAACAAAAAAAAAGAAACAATGGCTTTTTATCTACTTAGGTACTATTCCAATAAAAAAAAAATAAGAAATTATTAGGTTATTAGGTTTTCTTAATTAATTATTCATATTTAGAATAAACTATTATTTCACAAAATAATAGAACAAACATTTTTATTATTAGTTTATATTGGAAAAGTTAAATATATTAGCTGTCAAAAATTAAACTAAATAATTGGAAAGTACAATTTTAAATATTTTTGGTAGATATCATTAATCTGTTTCGGAGCCTCTATTTATTAATGTTAAATTTAAGCAATACCATAAATTGGAAAACAAAATTATAATACAAGTCCTCTTTTATTCGAAAATGTAGTTTACTGTTGACCACAAAATTTTATTGCAATTAACATAAGTAAGCTATATTAACATTATATCACGTTTATTATTTATTTTTATTAGCTATCAAATTTCAATTGACTCATTGATAGAAATAGTTTTTATAAGTTTCTTTTTTAGTTAATTAATCAAATTTAACAAAAATTGTTGGTAAAGAATTTCGGAAGTCACTAACTGAAGAGCGGATAATTCCGCAGCTCGATACTATTTCTCACGAGAGGTATTTTTAGCCCGGCTTTCAGGTGTGGTATATACCGTATATATCACTCTCTCTACACAAAGTAATTTATTTATGTATTTATTTTGTAAAGAATATAATCTAAATTAATGAAGCTACTCTCGGCATGACAGTAGACAGTATAGCACGCCCCCACCACACCGCTGAGGTCTGGACTGTCTCTACTGCCAGTATCGTCTGGTCATCGGTCGAGAGTTTTTGTGTGTAGCTCAGTGTAATTGTTTACGCGTGTGCTATTGTTGGAGGGAAATGGTGTTTAGATAGCAGGTAATATACATACCTATTTGATATATATACATACCTATCTGTCACTGTTCAAACTCTGAAACACTAGCCTAACTGTTCGCATACGACAGGATTTTGAGAAGTGGGATTTTTTCCGGGATACATTCATATTTATTTTGGGAGTCTTAGTCTGGTGTTAATATATTTTTAAAATTCAACTCATTTATCTCTTTTTAATATTGTGATACTAACAATTTTATTCGTAGGAGGGAATGTGTTATTTATGTGGTGTGATTTATTGCTTATTGGTATCTGTTCCTCAAGTTGTCGCTTCGAGTTGAGGTACTGCAACTTTCAACTGGTTATTCGTTTCCCTTTTAATATTTTCCTACAATACAAGTTATTATGAGCTTTGGTATGGATAAGAGAATGTAATTATGGGATATGTATGTGATTCGGTAATCATTTCGTCTAGAAATGAACGTTTCAACAAACATATATCATCTAATACTTCGAAACTCTTATTTCTTGGTGAAATGATCACTGATATCTCCTCATTACCAATAATTACATTTTCTTTTCCTAACCAAAGCTCGTGATAACTTGTATTTTTCTAAAATATTAAAAGGAAAATGAATAAACAGTTTAAACTTGTTACTCAACTCGAAGCGACAACCTGTGGAATAATTTCTAAAAATTTTTATAGAAGTATTTTTTAAATATTATGAAAAATAGATTATTACAACGGAAATAATATGGAGTTATTTATTTACATAAACGTATTTTGACATTTCGTTAATTACACATAAATATATTGTTTTGAGAAATGAACGGGTATATTTATTTAATTATTAAGTATCTATCAAACGTTCACAGTTGAATAAGTAACTAAACAATTACTTTTTTCTTATAAATCCAATAATATTTTATGCAACCCATTCACTTAGAAGCCATCGATCGATATTTACTATGAAACGTTATTACATAAATTAATTTATTTCTTAATTGATTCGTTTGAAACAATCGCTGCGTGAGTCAGGAACTAAAAAAAAGTTGAATAGCTATGCGCGGTTGTCTTCAAAGCTGAATAAAAATATCTTGTTCAAATTAATTCATTAGTTATCTACTAATAATGACGTGTTTTAGCAAATACACATCAAGCCTTGAAGATGTTTACAGCTGTATTGCTTCCTGTACTGATAAAGTATTTAATTCTTACAGTAAAACATAATTAAACAACTGTATTGAAGGTGATCTCAAATAGTTAATTCCTGAAATAATTTCATTTAGATTCATCAATAAGTTAATTTCTCCCAGAATGGCACCCGTTATGACCGTAGTAAATTGTTTATTGATGTTTCCATTCCCTTCAATCGATCGGTTATCAAGTATTTAAAAGGAATCCAAGTTAAAACCATTATCGTGTAGTTTTATATCAAATCCAATAACATATGAAAGCAAATACTATATAAAAACTGTAAATGTTTATTAGTGTCAACTTCATTTTTTATATGAATATATTTATATACGATATGTTTTGATAATAATCGAATTTATCAATTGTAAATTAGGTGTCTGTTTTACAGGTTGTCGCTTCGTGTTGAGGTACAAGTGTCAACTGTTTATTCATTTCAATTTTAATATTTTCCAAAGATACAAGTTATCATTAGCTGTAGTATGGAAAAAATAATGTAATTATGGGTAATGAGAAGATATCAGTATCCATTTCAGCAAGGTTTCAACTAGCATTTCGAAGAAAAGATAATGTATGTTTGTTGAAACGTTCATTTTTAGAATAAATGATTACCGAAGTAAACACAGTTTCTATAATTACATTCTCTTTTCCATACTAAAGCTCATAATAAGTTGTATTTTAAGAAAATATTAAAAATGAAACGAAGAAAATAGTTAAAACTCAACTCAAAGCGACAGACTGCCTGCGGAACAGATACCCGTTATATTAATTTTTAATTAAATCTTTAATCTTTTTTAAAAAAAATTATCCTAATAATCTTATTGGTGCTAGCTTCTATATAAAACCTCAACGTTTATTATCCCCTATAATAAACACAAATTAGTTGGGTTTATAATTTTTTAAAGGATTGGGGTTATTTGTAACATTATATTGAAAGGAATGTAAAAGAACTATGCATTATGCATCAGGTTGACACAAAATTGCAATAAATTAGTAATAATATGTATAATTTCAAATTAATGTGAATATTATTAACGGTAAGATCGTATTCCTGGATATTGGGCATTAACATAAAATGTTAAAAATTGAAACTGTGAAGAATAATTTTATAAACGATCAAATAAGCAAATTACACGTTTAAAAGACTGTTAAGTAATGATAAGTAAAGATTATTTAACTATTTTTAAAGTTTTAATGACATCTTGGAACTGTGTTATCGTTTATTATTCCTCGATAACTGATAATATTATATCGCTTAATCTTTGTGGGTTGTTTTATGTGTTTTTAAATATTATTACCAAAAAGGATATAAGAGATACAACATTGATTTTAAAACATCATGCATATAATATATAATATCATTCATTATATTCTTTAATTTATTTTTATGGTTTAGAGGATTTCATTACCAAAATGACAACTAGGTTGACAGTTGAGAGAAGAGTTGGGAGGTTTTGTTTTGTATTTTCTTAAAATGAATAGCAATGGCCAATGCTCTTTCTTTATAAAGTGAATAATTTATTTTATTCGAAATATTATGGTGCCGTTGATAATAATATTATTATGATTCAATGTTGCCAACTGAATTTCCATATTACAATTGTTTTGTTTTTTTCCAAGAAAAACACTTTTTTAAAAGTAAAATTTCTCCATTCCTAGTGAATATTTCTCGAAGTTTGTCAATTATTTTTGTTTCCTATTTTCTAAGTATTGCAACCGATTTGTAGAAAAGTAATACATTGCCAGGCAATCGTAGTAGCCAAGGAAAAGTAAATAAGTAAGAACAATAAATTTTATGGAATACTAAATTGAATTTTAAAGAGATGAATTTTCATATTGTGACCTTGCGATGGAATTAACAAACGTTTTTCATTTCATTAGCTTACGGACCATATTACAGATTTGTAATATATATATTTAGAAAAGTATTTGAGCAGTTAATAAATATCAGTATTTTTGTTAACACATTTTTTTCTCTCTCTTGGTTTTGTTATGTCGTACCTTTTTTTTCTTCAAAAGAACCATTTGAATGCAAATACCTGTATTTGGAGTAGTAACCCATTTAGGAAAATGCTTTGTGAATAACAGTACAAGGTAGGTGCTTGTCTACCTTTGCACAAATAGGAAAATGTATATACAAAAAATTTTTAAAATTCAAGTTACTAGTATCCCCCTTTTTTTTTTAATTCTAACTTTCAGCATCTTTTCAAAATTATACCGGCATCCAAAATTTTCTTTATTATCCAACTCGTTTTAATTACTCAAGATCGTTGTAAAAAAATTGATATCGTGAAGTTCAACAAATTTTGATAAAATTATTGGTTTTTAGTCGTTATTTTCTTTTGGTTGATATATCAAAAAAAAAAAAAACACTTTTCTTAAAAGCAGACATGGTAGATATTAAAAGAGAGAGTGGTGAAAGATGGACCCTTGTTGGAAAAAACGTTGTTTTCTTTGGAGAGCCATTTAAAAATGGATATCTCCTAAAATGATTAACATATGATTACGGTTAGCAGCACTGAACTATAGTTTTGATAGACTATCTTTTCATTAACAAAGATATTCTATAGATAAATCTTAAAATCGTAATCATCCTTAATTATTTATCATACTGCGTAATGAATTACTTTGTTGTCATAAGAGTTTGTTGTGATATTTGTGTTTCTTGTGTTCAAAATATATTAATAAGATAGAAAGTTAATATCATACCAATAAAAATATGTAGGATTGATGAAATTGTTTAAATTACATTTTTCATGTTTTAGTCCTCATTTTTTTTTAAGATTATTTAGTTTGTTGTTATGTTACAAATATTTGCTAAAAACCTGTAGCACTACAAATCATGAAGGTCTCGAGCTTAGTTCGTGATTGAGACTGCACTGTTTCTAGGATGACAGGCAGGTGATTTTTCCAAAATCACACTAATCGACCTGGCTTTCCCCCTGTTAATGGTACCCACTTTATAGAGGCTGGGTGTGCCCTAGGAACGTTTCTACCCTGTGGTTATCTCACAGAGTCCATCCCCGTCTGTCAACAGATTAAACAAAGTAGATTCCACACTTCTTTCCAGTATTTCATATGTAATAATCAATGTGCAATTTTCAAATTATAATAGTGTTATAAAATATATTGGTTTCTTTACTAAATTGTTTTAGAGAATCAAATATGGGTCAAGAGATAAAGGAATGCAACTGCCAATCTCTTACGAAATGTTGCTCAATATCTACTTACCATCAATACATTTGCTACTTTAATCTCAAGTTTCAATTGGTATTGCTTTTAAAGTATATTGCTTTTAGTTTTATAAAATATATTTCGAGTCGTATTATCTTAAATGGATTAAATAATTAACGTTAATGCATGATTTACCTTTCTTCAAGGACAAGATTCGTCAGAATACTCAGCCTGTTTCCGAAAACTTTTCAGCTTGACTTTCTAGTGCAAATGTTTTCATTAAGCTTGGGAAAGTTGCATTCTTTGACGCTGAATGGAGTAGCTCAAGGAAAATTGTTAATTGAGTTATAAGTGACGAATAAAGTTTTAGGAAGACTTTTATAGATTGCTCTCTTATGACTTCCAATAGTTTAGGTTCCGCCTAATTTATTGTAACTAATCTTCGTTCGTTTATTGCCAGTATATTTCTAAGGGTTTTTAGTTACTAAATTCCAGGTTTTAGCTCCAAGTTATAGGTATCGATTTAGGATTTGTTGGAAAACCTCTTTTTTAGAGACTATGATATTTCTTAGGTGAAATATCCCCTTTTCTTTAGGGTTTACAACGACTTTTCGAAAAAGGGATTGTAATACGAGAAGGGGCCTTAGAACTTGTTGGTCCATAGGCGTTAATTACCATGTTTACATTAGCTTACAGCCCCATCTACCATTCCTGGTTGCGCATTTAGTTGAAAGGGACTTCACTTGAAGGAGACAAAAAGAAAATTAAAAAAAATCGCCTATATAAGTGTATATAAAACTTATTTATTTTTTTGTATTGGCTCTCTTTATTTTATAGGTATGTAATAAGGTCTACTTAAAAAAATCGTCAAGGATTGAAAAAAAAAATTCATTTCTAAAACCTAATAAGTTCTTTTGTGAATAAATCGGAAACTATATATAATCTGGAAAAGCTTATTCAAAAGATTATAATAAACCTATACAAAGCGAAAACAAAATCGCATCAGTATTAGCAACACACAAAGTGTGAATATGTACCTCGTACATGTATGAAATAAATGTACATACCTCAGGGAGGATAGATTTTGATGATAGAGCCATCATAACGCAGCGAATTTCATAGGGGAGTAACGGATATTTATTTTGATTCACAAGGTATTATTATAAATAAGACGCCTAAAAAGAGCTTAAATATTAGACGTAAAAAAAAAGGAGGTTTAAAAACTATCTATAAAGACATTTTTAGGTACCTATTTTGTTAGTTATCAATTTTATTTTTAAAATAATAATGACCTTTGATAAAGCATACAAAATATTATGTTTGAACGGTTGAAAGCGCCCATTTCATAAATTTATTTTACACTTTTTTTTTAATCAGTTTTTCTTATAAAATAATATCATGCAATATGATGAAGTATCGAATATAGAATTAAAAAGTTTGTGCAATAATTGGAAATAAAATAATAAATTTCTCTTATTATTACTATATTCTTTCCTATTATTATTCTTAGCACTAGAAATATTGCGAATGTTATTGATTTGAGAATTTTATGATTTAGAAACATTGCCTGTATGGATTTAGAAGTTGATAACATTTGACTTTTGAACTTAGATGTGGTAAATACGTAAACATAATTTATTTTAGTAACTGCGTACCTCCCGGGTACAACATTCCTCCACCCACGCACGGTTCATCGCACGCTATTTTTATACTAACACTGCGCCAGAAATCACTGACCTCTATACCTTTTCTAACATTTGGGTATAATGCGCCTGTAGGGTTTTATATGCATTTATATTTCGTTTGTTTATATGTATTTAAGTTTTTTAATTATTTTTTCCTCTAATTTAATTGGAACAAAGGCAAGAATCAATTCGTATCGTTCCTTCACATCGTGTATACCATATTCGCGCTTTAGTCTTAAAAAGGTTGCCGTCGAACTCATTTGTGTCCTTATACACGGAGTACATAAATTATTTCTGTACGGATTTTAAAAAAAATTTAAGAAGTTGTGAGTATTGAAATTTTCAGAACTTAAATCCCTCTGTCAGAGAAAAACAATGCTTGTTAAAAAGAATTATATTTTTTGCTTAGATATTCGATTAATATTAATATTCGATTGGATTAAAATTTGATAAATGTGGATGTTTCTGTACACTTAAATATGACCATTTAAATAAATAAAACCTGGATCTAACAAGTGGAAAGGTACTGGTGTATCACTGACAGGTTTCTATATTTTGGAAAAGAAAAAGGTATATTATACATAATAATTTTACTATATAAAAATTTAATAAATTATTAAATAAATCAGTTCTGCAACGATCCAAATAAAGGTTAAAATATTGATGAAATTGAGTTTTTTATTCTTAGATTTTGGATAGAATACAACGTGTTGTTGAGGAGTGTGCTCCAAGAGTCTATTTGTTGATTAATTATTATTTTTGTTTTTATTTTATTTTAATGCTAAAATAAAAAGCGTTTTGTGATTCTTTAAAAAAATATAAAAAACTTCGTCCAGAATGAGTATCTTCTAGGTTATACTGCTATCAACTACCTACATTTTATTTTTTGTTTCTTTTTGTCAATGTCTAATTAAGGAAAATGAATAAAGTTTTAAATAAAGAAACACCTTGATAAAATTACAATTAACCTTATAATTTTACGATATAATTAGGCCTAAAACTCATAAAAATAAACTTAGATTAAGATTTTCTATAACCGTATTGTCTGTATACGCGTCTCCGATTTGACATGATGATGTATGAGATCTCGTACAATCATATTCAAAGAGTTTTCTTATCATTAGATATTTGCCAATAATTGCAAGCTGCACTTAAAATATAAATTGCGTATTCTTTCTTTCCTAGCGTGAAATGAACTGTTTCTTTATCGCCAATAATTTCGCTACGTCAGCACAAAAAGATCGAGTTTCACACAGGTGACGATTTTGGGTTAATCTGGTCATGTTTTAGAACGCCTTTAAGGTTTCCTTGGAGCATATGCGTAAGAGTTCGAAGCCTTTAGGCATTCATGTGTAATACAATTTGAAAAAATGGAAAATATTTTCTTAAATAATGTCTTCAAAATCTTCAACCTATCAACCAGTATGAAAATTCGGTCGGTATAAATTGAAGTTCATATCTTTATGTATTTGTATTTCAGCTTCAATGATTTAATATTTTCAACTCGAATATTTATGCTCACATCAAGTAATTTTTAAATTATTTAATTTATCCAGTTTATCCTAATTTTTCTGCCAATATAGAGTTTTAAGTAAAATAAAATATGTTACAAATACTTTGAATGTTGTGATTTAAAAAATTAACTTTCAAACCTGGATAAATCATACATTAAAAAAGAATACCTTACCTGTGGTATAGCATAACAACTTGCTAATATTAGACATCCCGCTAGCTGGAAAGAATTATTTAAAAAGGGTAAACGAATTCTCGGTTATGCTGCCCTTCGGATGGGGCGTAAAATGACAGCTCCGAGCAGTGTCAGGTACTCATTTAAGATCTCTGTCTTAATTAAACTTCCACTGCAGCATCGTCTGATTAGTCATAGCAGCATAAAGTGACGTAACAACTTAATAAAAAGAACTTTTTTTCGTACACAGTGTGCTCGATCATTAAATTTCCGTTTAATGAAGATTTTATTTCAATATCTCTTCTCGACCGTTGGAGTAAATAGCTATTATTTTTTGCACATGATCTAGAGTTGTATGTTATGGATATATCTTATACCTCTAGTGATAGATATGACAATTATATCTAAGTATGAATGGAAGATACCAGTGTGGCAGTAGGGTATGACGTCGACCATTTTGCGACTAAAGCTGCATATGAATGGACTCAGACTTCCTGTATAGCAGTAATTTAGTAGTATGATTCCGATCATCACGGTTCTTTTAACATATATTTAGGAAATGTTTGGCTTAGGAGACCCTTTTCTTTTCAGAAGGCTGCATAAACATTTCGGCTACAAACTGTTGTATGCTTCAGGATAATTACGTTGTAATTTTATGGATATGTTGATAGAGATGTAATCTCTCTGTAACAGTTTCGCAGATCTGATGAATCATATATCTTAGCCTTTGACAAAGGAAAGATAATGTTTGCTTATCACATTGAGGTATACTCTGCTTAGGATTACATTCAGAAATTGCACGTTTATACACACGCACTTGAGAAATTGATATCTGCAGTTTTTTAAAGAATATAATTTTCCAGGGAAAATGGGACTAGGTCAAGTACAAACCGGTGTTGGGTCCCTTCGAACTGGTGTTTTAGAAGAAAAACCGCTATGGACTAGTGGTTTTAAACAAAGGAAAATGTGAAAGAAGTACAGATAATTCGGGAATAAGGAAACGGTACTTTTACAGAAGTTGGATGAGACGGCTGGCTGTTGCTTACCCAAGGCAAACACACAATGACACCCAGAAGTAAAAGTCTGGACAAAAAGAAGCGTGAAAAAGGGAATCCAAGAAAAGGAAGAAGAAGAGTTTCCATTGGTTCGGTTCGGTCGAGGCTGGCTGATCAGCTCTGCTCTGAGCCACCCTCAACAGTCATCCAGTTGTTCCGTCCATGGAAAGAACTGGAGGAACAAAAAGTAGAAGATTGATTATTATAATAATATAGAAGTTAATCAGGTACATGCTGCTATCTTCGAATCTATATTGTAGTTTTGTTGATATTATATAAGATTTATGAGAACATCACTTTGATTTAGTTATCAAAAAAGTGTATTGTTAGCCAAGTCACTGTCATAGATAGAAACTGTGGACAAAAAATCTATGATAGAACAAATTTATAAAAAATGTTGAAGCATGTATAAACTATACACAAAGGCATCGAAGTTGTCGCTGTCCGTCTAAGAGATTCAACTTATACGAACTACTTATATACTTTAGTAACTAGACCTTTTGTTGAGCAAGAGGGTTATAAATCTATAAAAATATGCTATGTATAAAAATTGTTAAGTGAGACAATATACAATGAGAAGTAGCGAGACATTCAATTTTTATTAATAGTTTTCGGAAACGGGCTAGCTCAGTGCAAGAGCGGCTGAGTTGAAGATCCCGGGTTCAAATCCGGCTGTAGCAAATAATTTAGATCCCAAAGGATGGATCATATGGGATCTAGTGTGGAAACCCTTTTAGGGCTCGCTCAGCCTCTATAAAGTAGGTACCCAAAATAAGAGGAAAACCTGGCGGTTGATCGTGAACTCGGATATATCATCTTCCTGTGCATGTTCCTGTGAACGTTGCAGAGACTATACTGTTTCTAGTACAACGGTAAACTAGAAACAGTATTGTCTCTGCAACGTTCTGAATCCAGGACTATACATGGGTCATAGCGGTACAGGTTTTTAATCTTCCCCAGCAAAACATTTATTCGAACTAGAAACGATCTTCTAAACCAAATTAAAAAAAAAAAAAATTAAAATATACAAGCACATCGAATTTTTTTTAGATTTATTAACGGTAGAGAATAAAAAAAAAATCTGGTATCTTTAGGTAGTATATGTGAATTAAATAATGTATATGTGAATAAATAGTACCGTCTCTTAACCAAACCCACTGAACCGAGGACTCTTCAATAATCTCAATGATATCGACTTTTATGGTATTTACTTTTTTAAATTTTCATATTAAAATCGATGCTTATTGTGTTAAAATGTTCTTTAAAAAACTCGAGTGAAAGCTGACTTCGATGAATAGAAATGTTTAAAATGTTGGGCTTTGATAGCTTCTCATTGCAAACCCCCCTCTAAGTCTCTCTTCCGGTATATTTAGTCAAAGGACTATTGCGAACTCCTAAGTTAAATCAGTAATTTCTTCTATTTCACATATTATTATTAGGTGGTTTGTTGGTTTTTTTTAGGCTTTCTGTAGGAATGCAGGAATAAAGAGGGAAATAGGATTAGGAAGATACCGTAACGGCTTTGGTCACGGTTAATCAGTGGTCGTGTGGGCGCCTCAGGTTCGATCGGGAAGAAAAATACCCTTGAAAACTACTCACATTATGCCGGAAGTAATCTCCGAATTAGCGTTAATGAGTGCTTCACTAATGTTAACAACACTTTTAACATCATACTAATGTTATATTAACTTAATTGTACTGCTTTGTGATTGTGCAGTGTATTGTCTTGAGGTGTGTTCGTGATAAGCGGTTACGGGTTGTGGGTCCGTTCCTTGCTGGAATGTTAATTCTCATTATACACTTTTCCTCAATTATTTTATTTTTTATAGTAATATTATTCCTTGGTATCGCACCTTTTCATCAACATCCAATTATAAATTATTATTTTTTTTTTATTTAAAAAAATTACCGTTTTATCAAATTCCTGAGTTCGAAAGTCTGTAAATATTTTAATGCTATTTATTATTTACCAACACTTAATTATCCCTTTAGAGCATTCTCTAAGCTTGTTTACTAATACTTTATTCTTCAAAAAAAGCCTCAGTTTAGTTATTTATTTCAAAGAAGAAACATGACAGTGTCCTACGTAATTTTAAGACATTACTGGAAAAAAAAATTCACAGCTGCTGAAGCGACTCGTGAAATTATTAAATATGAATGGGAAGGTGTCCTTGAACAGCGCACTGCGCGGCGTTGGTTTGAAAAATTTAGCAGTGGAGATACGACGTTGAAATGGAAGAAGGGCTCCGGGCGACCATTAATGTATATTGATGAGGTTCTCAAGGAAGCTGTTGTGTCAAATCCGTCCTTGTGGACTTGTGTACTCGCGAAATTTTCAGGGTGTGTTGTGTCGGAAGATATTGTTCGTCACCATCTTCTCTCCATGGGGAAGGTGAAAATGGCCAGTAGACGGTCATTTTTTTTAATACACCCTATTATTTTATACTATATTTTATTATAATTTTATAAAATGCTTATTTTAATCATAAAGAAGGCGCAGAACATTTATAAAATATAATAATTCAGATTATATTGAGCAGAAGAATATTCTCAAAATGTCATTACTTATACACTAATCGTTAAATTAATACAAAGCTGAAAGAACATTGAAGCAGAAAATAGAGTATGGCTCATTCTGCATTTCGCAATCAGACCATCTCATTTTAAGTCTACTTTAACCGTTAACATGCAATGAATCCATATATTTGTCTGGCGAAAGCAATCGGTGGGTAATATGTGCTTTTGTTGAATGCCACCAACAAGGACAATTGACGCATATATGGATTATTCAATTTTTTTTTGTTTTTTCGTGAAATAATTACATGAAATTATGATTAAACTATTCCAATATGAGACAGATATAAACCTAAAACTTTAGCTACTGCGTTATAGAAAGCCAGATTATGATCAGGTTTATAGAAAAAAAAGTAAGACTACATATTGAAATGTTCAAATCAGCTAAAATATCCTGAGATATTCTTATTCAAAACCTTCTTCCTCCCAAAAAATATAAATAGTATTGAATGGTAACAGAAGGAAACAATAAAATAAGTTGGTTCTCAAGGACTAGAATTTGCTGTGGTAGGTTCGGAATTCTTTTCATACCTTTGGGGGCAATAAAGTGCAAGGCCTTCAAGTGTAAGTCGCTGTATTGTGTGTGTGTTCGTATAGATGCCATTAGACATTTATATATATATATATGTAGTGTACTCTCTGTATAGGCTATACATACCCACAATTTAGATTTAGCGGACAACAGGCCAGGTGTTGGTGCTGTTTGTGTTTGTGTGTATGTGCTTGGATGTACACAGTTATTCTAAACAACAGTTAGCTGCGGTGGTTGCTGGATCTCCATGTTGTGGTCTTACGGTCCTAGTGGTTAGGTCGGCACCCATTCTTCACAATCGAATCCTCCCAGCTGAGATTACAACTTGCTTATAGCTTTCCTTCTATGCAATTTATTTATTTTATTTATATATAATTATTTATTAAGCGAGTATTTAAAGTATAAACATTCTTCTTGCTTAACATTAGTTGACTTTGGGGAAGAAAATGGTCCGGGTGGCGCTCAGGGAAATAATTTCTTAAATTAGGTTTGAACTATTTATTTGAAAACCAACGTTTCGACCCACACTACAGGTCTTCTTCAGGGCGAGGTTCAGGCTAGAAACCTGGGATTTCAAATAAATAGTTCAACTCTATTTAAAAAATTGTTTCTCTGACCTTCACCCGAACCGTTTTCTTCTATAAACATTCTGTTTTTGAAGTATTGAGTATATAGATACGCGTATTTGTAGTTTGGGCAGATAACATGTTTTTCATAACGCGTGCAAATAAATTTGTGCAGATAACGCGTTTTATTACTCAATATTTAATTAGTCTATAGGAATGATATATGACAGAAACTTAAATATATAAAGTTTAATGGTCATGTTAACTTTAAAATACGTTTTCTTGTAATTCATAGTCCCTTGCTATTCAAGTATCCTGTAAGTTGGACTTACAGCTATACAAGGCGTTCTAAATATAATGATGTTTACGGACTCTTTTCTACTTTTAGCCTCTTTGGTTTCTTAGGTCTTTTTAGGGTATTCTCCCCTTTTGTCAAGTTGTATCTCGAGCATATAACCTATCTGCTTTTATCTCACTTAAATGGCTTCGTAGGTTCTTATAGCATTATAGTCTCATAATCATAGCCAATCGGCTTTGATATCGGCTAATATTATTAGAAATTTTTTAAACATGCGAAATTGGCCTGCTGATGAGGATAAGAAAATATAACAGATATTTTAGTATTGTAATATTAATTAAATGGTCGCACCGTAAAAAAAACATGGATTTGTACTCCTCCCCCTGATTTGTCTTTACGCCCCTCAGGTCGGGAACCACTAGTATAAACACAGCGCGTGTGTAATTGAAACCTCCAGAAACCTGTTATAATTTAATTATTATACAATATATAATTAAAGTTATTTTACGTACTTATCGAAATTTATGCATTTTTGCTCTTATAGGAATTGTGGCTCAATACGATGTATTTCCTGTGTGTTATTATTGTTTTTTTATTTCATGGAAAGCTTTCTTCTATGCACTTCTTTTTTTTTTTTTTTTTTTACGAAAAGATCAGATTTAAAGCCAGTAATTGCCAGGCAGCGTGGAGCGCGTAGTTGCCGTTCCGAAGATCCTGAGCTCAAATACTTCTGCTTGGCTGACTTTTATTTAGTCTGTTTGCAGCCGGAGATGGATACTATGGGGTCTAGAACCCTCCAGGAGCTCTGAAAAGTAGGTACCCAAAATGAGGGAAGGAATTTAGGACAAATCACAACCGTTGTCTAGAAACATTTCAGTCTCTACCACGTACTGAATCTAAGACCCTTAATGGGTTGTAATGTGGTACAAGTTCACTGGTTTTTTATTTTCTAGGGGTACTAGATACTTGCATATGCAAAGTAATATCGTTTCTCCTGAAAAATGCCAATGTTTCGTATTGTGGTTTTCCTCTTTAGATAAAACGATATATTGACCTTAGAAAGTTTACAGCGATTCAATTCATTTTTCAGGTTACATAATTGACTATCCGCTTTAATGATAGGCGGTAGCAAGAGAAAGAGAGAGAGCGCAGGCGCTAATTCTGGTCACATATTGTTATAATTAGGACTTATGACTTTAGATTAGAAGATGTGGTCTCTTCGTCGCTAATAGTCTATCCCTACCCTAAGATTAATTACAAAAGATGTGTGAGGAAGTAATGTATGTCGATTAAAACTTCATTTACATCTGACTCCAAGACAATTAGTAACCTTGTCCATAGATGTATTAATTATTTATTTATATTTAAAGTATTGTATAACCTGTAATATCATTAACCATAGCCCGTGGATAGTTTAGTCTCACCATCGGCAGAGGATAAACCTACTTAGAAAGCGGCAAATGAATTTTGAGTATGGTCTGTTTGCCGATTGTCTAAGCTCTTCTTCCACTTCAGCTTTCCCTCCGATTCGATATGTCCACGGTCGATATTGGCTAAATAAATATCCATAATTAGTTTAGAGATCGGTCTATTTTTTGTTTAAAAACTATTGCAAATTAGTAATCGCCCCAGTTAGCTGACTTGTGGAACAGTAGATTAATCCTTTGTTAATGGGAACTGTCATGGTCACGCACCTAGTTTCTCTGTCTTCATCATTCTAACGATGAATACATACTAATAAATCATTGGAATTAATTAGTTAATTAAAATATTAAATACAATGTGTTGAGTTATTGAACTTTATGCTTAGGAAAACGTTTCTTAACATTTAAAATATTAAAAATTATTAGAGGAGTGAACGAGCATTTTACCTCCTTGGGTCTTTTTTTTATAGGCTTTTTAATGCCTATAATATATTTAAGGAAATTTTAAATTGATGAGTTTACAGATCCCTTTTTCATCGGGTCGGTGCGTAAACTGTACAAATTATTTGTATTTATCAATCCCATTTGTTTTCCTCACAAAGTATGGTGTCACTTCCGCAGATATTCGCTTCGAGTTGAATCACAAGTTTTAATATGTCATTCGAAAAAAAGATTAATTCAGTATGTTTCGGTAATCATTTCATCAAGAAATGAACGTTTTAACAAGCATACTTCATATACAGTTCTAAATACTAGTTGAAACTTTTATTTCTTCATGAAATGATTACCGAAATATGCAAATCTCCCATAATTACACTATTTATTACAACTCACTGTTATTTTTACTATCGAAAATATAATAAGGGGAACGAATGAAAATTTCAAATTTGTTGTGGCTTGACTCGAAGCAACAACTTGCGGTCCTGATACAGAAAGTATGGTTAGTACAACTTGTGAAGTCGTCGAAGCATCGGTCAGGTGTTGCTGTGGAAAAGGATAAGCTAAGAAAATACATTGTAGCTTTCGAATTGTTAAATTAAAAAAAATTCTGACTTGATAGCCTCGCTTCGATTGGGAAAGCTGTAGTGGATAATTAGATCGACTTATTATGAATATTAAAAAACTTTTTGGGCGGAAATCAGGTTTGGAATATGTCTTGATAGTTTGCCATTGACTATAATGACTCCTACTATTATAATTAACTGATCGATAACGATCCGGATTCGAATCCCGGCCAGGGCGAATCTTTTCTCTACAAAATAAAAATATTTTAAAATTAAAACAATTAATAAAAAATTATAAATAATATAATGACGTGAATCAACAAGATCCTAAGTAAAGTAATGTTCAATGAACATTCTTCCTCGTGTATACATCGCAGAATTGCGAGAGCTCGGAGATACGGGATCGGTGAAGAGAACGGATATGTCCTGACTGTTAGGCGATCCTTGGTAGCTCAAATCAAAGAGCTGCCACGGAGAGGTGGACGACCCGGGTTCAAATCCCGACCAGGGCAAATCTTTTCTCTTCAAAATAAAAATATTATATAAATATTTTATTTGAAAAGAAAAGATTTGGCCAGGACCAGGACTTGTTCAAAATAATGTTCAATTAACATTCTCCCCGTGTATACATCGCAAATTGCGAGAACACGGAGATGTAGGATCATGTGAAAATAGGGGATATGGCTGGCCGAGATGGTTGAGGCGTCACCACGGAGAGATGAAGGTACCGGTCCTGGCTATATCTTTTCTATTTCTATTTCTATTTCTAATTATAAAAATATTGTAATTATAATTGAGAGGAAAGTAGTTGATTGGAAGATCTAATGTGGGATACAGATAGTTTGGAGGTGCAGTAAAAAAATAAAAACACTAAATAAGTTTGTCTTATTTAGTGTTTTTTTTTTTACTGCACCTCCAGACTATCTATATCCCACATATTATAATTATAGTATAAACTCCATACTCCATACACTGAGCACTAGTTAATAGTGCATTGACCTCACTATATTACTATTACGATATTACTAACAATTGAGGCATCGTGTTTCCACTGTGTAAAGTTTCGTTAGGTATAAAATGTCAGCCTATTTTAGCCCATTGTGGCCTATCATCGCAGTCTATCCTTGGCTAATAAAATAAAAATTAATTCGTAAGTTAATTACACTCCAGCCAAGTCCGTATCTAGACCACAGGTTGGAGATCATGTACTCTATCAGTCACACCATTAGAACAATGATTGTTAGAATTAATTACTCGTTGCAGTAAATTTCAACTAATTATCATACTTCGTTATTGATTTGAGTTCAATTATTATGGATATACCTAAGTTGAAGACTCACTCTCCCGACAGGTGGTTGACTCCCGGGAAGTAGTGACACTGTTGAAGGACGGTCGTGGCCAGCCGCTTGGAACAAGAGAGTGTGGAAAGTGAAGAACTAGGGTAGAACTGGGTTCGTTAGGGTAGGGTATCTCGCCATGAGAGTCCTCATCTGCAGCTGAGATACAGGATACGGTTTGCATCTTCTTTCCATAACTGTAGAAATTATTTATCTGATCATAACTTGTTACTAACATTAATTGGTTGGGGAAAAATTTATTTCGATTTTTACTGATAGGTGGCTTTTAAAGTCCCTAATCTCTAGTTTATTCAGATCATTAGTTTGCTCTGTCGAAGGTTATTGTTCTTTGAAAATGGAGATTCCATTTCCAGCCAATGTCAGCATTTATTTGACAACTATCACTACCCAATTCGATATATTTCTCCAGTACAATTTTGACGCATATTTAAAAAAAGATTCTCCAGTCTTTCTTTATCGCTATGGAACCTTATAGTCGAACACCTTTTGCCAATGAAGCCTACAATTGGTAACATTTCTCACATTCGTGGAATATGTTCTGTTTTCTATCAGTCATAGATAACTAAAACTGCTTTGGTAAGCTACAGGAAGATATGATATTGGCTTTTTTTTCCACAAAAATATTTTAGAAGTTGAGAATTAGATGATGAAATTTTATCCTGTATGTGTTAAATCAAAAGGTGCAATATGATTTTACGCCTATTTTTAATAATATTTTATTGAAATATAATATGGCATAAGCTACTAATGCTTAAAAATAGTTTACGAATAAGGAAATAGGGAATTTCAATACAAAGTTATTTTCGTCTTATTATTCCAGTTTAATGTAATTAATCTTTAAAAACACTGATAAATGTGGAAATACGTAATGAGTTATAAAGCAAATTTGACAACATTTTTTTTTTTTGTCCTCGATTTGTAGAAGTATGAAGTTTTTCTGATTAGTAGTTTCTGTGCAGGTCTCTAGGATATTGTATTTTTATTCTTATTGCAAATCCAGGTAACAGAGAGTAGAAAAGAGAAAGAGCATGTTGGTTTTGGTGATTTAGTGTTGATGAGTGGAATGTTGCGTATTTGCTGAGAATTTAATATTTTACTATGGAAATGTTCATTTCGTTGGGTACAGTGTGATTTAAAATAAACTAAACTAAATAAAATTTTTTGGTAGAATTTAGAATTGTATTGTTTCTATATCGCGTGTTTTGCTGAACCCCTAAGTTCTGATTCATATATATTCAAATAATCTTAATATAGTGTTGTAGATCAGTTTGTTTCATAAATCAAATGATGATCCGATTTATCTATTAGTTTTCTTTTTTAACCATTCCTTCACTAGCTCCTTTTTGTATGTAATTATTTATGTTGCCGAAGATCGTGATGCTCTGTGGCCTTCTGCTAATAACTAATAACTAACAATAATAATGATTACTATAATAAATCCTGTTAATTACTTAAAATAGATTAGTAAGGTTGTTAATTTTTTTATATTTAATAATCTCTTACAAAAATGTAGTCTTGTTGCTTGTTGAACCTTCTTTGACCTCGAAAATACATCCTATTTTGAAGTGGACGAACAGATATTCTTATGGGGGGAACTTCAATGTTCGCATCACTCACATTACATCGCATTATTTGTCCTCCACCGCTTCCTTCCCTCAAGTAATTGGAGTGTTGTAAGAAAAATGTTCTGGCTAATTATATTGTTCTTCAGTATGGATAAGTCTCATGTCAACTACTATAATTAGAATGGCACTTGAACCTGTACCAATGTAACCCTAGAAGTTACAAGTTAGAGGCTGTACCCCCTCCCCCCCCAGATCCGCTCTTGAAATAAATAATCAGCCACAGGATTGGAACCCGGGGAGGCAAGGGAACTCAGAGCTCTACTCCGAGCCAATTTGAATGGAGTCATCTAAAATTAACATTACAATTCCGAATAAGTTACTAGGTGGAGGCTGTGTTGCTTCTAGGACAACGGTTGTGCAGGGAGGTTACTTAGGGGTTGAATACCCATGTTTTTTATATTTAATAATCTCTTACAAAAATGTAGTCTTGTTGCTTGTTGAACCTTCTTTGACCTCGAAAATACATCCTATTTTGAAGTGGAAGTGGATTACCCAATCACTTCATAGAGACTAGGTGAGCCCCAGGAGGATTTCCAGATCCCACAGGATCCAGCCCTTGCTGTTAGCTGCCACAGTGTTTGAGCCCGGGGACTTGGGCATGACTTCTTAACCATTCCTTCACTAGCTCCTTTCTGGATGTAGTTATTTATATTGCTGAAGATTGTGATGCTCTGTGGCCCTTAACCCTTTGCTAATCACTTACAATAATAATGATTACTATAATAAATCCTGTTAATTGCTTAAAACAGCGATCAGATACATGAGTGAGTGTGCTAGTGACCAACATGCTCAAGCTAACACTCTCACCTCGCTGTACGGCAGCAACTGGAGCGCTTCCTCCCCTATTATTATTATCACTATTGTAGTGTTCTAGTCTTGCTTTACTGATCTGTAGTTGTTAGTTCTTTGTAGTAAGGTTCATTTTAAGTAGTACTACAATTTCCTTTTTACTTTTCTGGCCGTAAACAACGTTCTCTTTCTTCTGTAACCACTCTCGCGAATCTACGCGGCTGAAAATTGAAAATACAAAAATGAAAGAATTTTATTTTATAAATTACAAGTTTTCGATTTATATTAGTTTAGGAATTAAAATTTTTGAAATAGAACATACGTTTTTGCATTAATGATTTCGGAACTAATGGACGCAATACATCTTCAGCCCCAGTGAATAAGTGGTTAAGTTGGATTTTGTCAAGAGGGATTTAACTGTATCGAGGAAAGCCGAATCGTGTCATCCTCGTTGTTTTTGACTTGAAATGGAGTTGTAAATATAAGCAATTACTCATTTTTGAATCCAACGCCTGACTTAGCTCCTTATTCACTCCTTATTCCTTTTCTTTAAATACTGGAAACTCATTTTGATTAAAATTGGACATAACCACTTCTTCACCGGGCCGTTGACATAATGCATAAAGAATGGACTATAACCGTATTAATTACTTGATTTCGTTACTATCACTAAGTTTCAAGTTTAAGAAATTTTATTGCTTTAGTTGAATATTGTATATTTACGAATTTCTTACAAAAATATAGTATTTTTGCATGTCCAACCTTCTTTGACCTCGAACATACATCCTGTTTTCCTATTTTCTAGTGGATGATATTCACATGGTGGGAACTTAAATCTTCGCATCGCTCACATAACATCGCATTATTTGTCCTCCATCGCTTCCTTCCCTCAAATAATAGGAGTGTAGTAAGAAAAAAGTTCTGGCTAATTATGTTGTTCTTCAGTATTGATAAGTCTAATGTCAACTACTATAATTAGAATGGCACTTGAACCTGTACAACTATAACCCTAGAAGTTACTAGGTAGAGGCTGTACCCCCTCTCCCCCCAGATCTGCTCTTGAAATAAATAATCAGCCACAGGATTGGAACCCGGGGTGGCAAGGGAACTCAGAGCTCTACTCCGAGCCAATTTGAATGGAGTCATCTAAAATTAACATTACAATTCCGAATAAGTTCCCCATAATAATTGAACAAAATCATTGGCAACATATATTTTCTCCATGTATGTATATCCATACTGCATGATGGATCGATCCCCTATACCGGAAGCTTGGTTATCAGTGGTGTTGGATTTTGATGCCCTAAGGTCAATTTAGAAATGCTGTTGATTGAATTGGTTTGTAGGCGTGTATAAAACAGTTTTATTATTACTGTGGTGGTCAGGTGATTTAGCAATACTAGTTGTGAACTATAGTAGAGTATTGCTAAATATCTATTTGGTATTTATCGCTTTCATGCTTTAAATAATATATTGCTATTTTATTAGTTGGCTTTCTTTAATCCTTTGGAATGTACAACACATTTTTAAGTTTTGTGTGATATATAAGTACGAAAGTATCTATTTCAATATTTACCTAACAACTATATGGTTGAATGTTACGCCAACATTTAAGAATCGGTATTGTTTGAGAAGGTTCTTATAATTCCTTATAAGATATAAAAGCTTTATTCATTTAGATTTTATTTATTTATTTTTCTAATTCTGGAGTACCTAAAAACACTTTCATTAACCCCTAAGCATTTTTAGTGCATAAATTTACAAATTCTTCAAGGACTCAAACCGTATTCGTAAATTGTAATCAAATTTCATTGAATAGCTTCGAAAGCTATTATTTGAGTTTTTTATTCAAATTTTTCCCTAATTCGATACCGAATTCATAATAAAAATTTTCTTCTCAATCTATTGTTAATACAATGTATGCTTTATTAATTTCATATGATTTATTTAGTTACTCCTGAACGGGATGTTGACTTATCAATCGTATCAATTGGACATGTTAATTGATTCATCGACGTAACAGTATGTAATTGGTCTATCGATTAGTCTAACGTTACTAGATAATTTCACTTAGGTGCCTGAACTATTCAGGATAATCCTTCAATTTTTTCATACATTGATTTTTATTTTTCGATTTTTTTTTTTTTTTTATCATCATCGCTTAGAAAATATGTACTTATATATGTGAAGAGAACAAGTATGAAAATTAATAGTTATATAAAAAAAAAATTTCTCAATAAAATAGAGCCAAAAACTCAAAAAGAAACACTAATATTTATTATAATGCAATTGGAAAAACCCCAATGCAAAGCCTTCGGTTTCCAGAATTCTCCAGTAAAACATACACTTACCGGTCGACGTTTCGCTTATTCAGGCATTATCAAGACACAAAGAAGGGGGTTATATAAATCACATCTCGAAAAAGGTGCACTACATCCCACAATCAACAGCCCAAACAGGCTCCAAACCTGAGGCAGCAACCCACCATCAAGACGTTAAACGTACAACTGAAAGGAAGTTAATTGAACGGTAGTTTATTGCTTATATTACGGTAGAGTTATTGCTTATAGTACAACTGCATTCCAAGACAAAAACTACGAGAACGATACGATTCCGGTTATCTGAAAGCAGTTAACTTTCTCTGGACAAAATCCGACTTAACCACTTATTCACCGGGGCTGTAGATATAAGGGTGGAGATATATGATTAAAAAAATTGCAACAATAACTGAATTAAAATACCATTTATAACGAATATTAAACATACGCTGGCAAAGATAGTTGTTTATTTGTTTTATTGCATCTTGAATTTCAAGCTACTAACTACGATAATGACACGATAAGTGCCCCTCAACAACATAAATTCTCTTAGGACGAAATTCGACCTACTTAACAATGCATACATTCAAAACAGAATTTGCATCGATTGGATTTTTAAAATATTTTCTTTAGTGTTTTATTATTTATTATACTGATTCATATCTTCCTGTTATAGCATTCGCCGGTACGGACCCTTTCCCTGTTCCTCGGTTGGAGGTTCAACACCCTCCATGTTACTTTCCTATGTTGTCGGACGATCCACGCTCTGGCGATTCCTCCGTGGCGTACCCTTCTTCGGCTCACCCCATCCTCCCCCCTCCCTATCCTCCGGTACCCCTTCGAGATGCTACCGTGCAGTATCTTGACCGAGTTGGCTAACGAGGGTGGAGTGGCTAATTGGGAGAAAGTGGCCGGGGTCAGTGGGCTAGTGTACGGGGTACAGTGTACAGGGGTTGCAAGGTTAGCAGTGTATAGCGTACTCGTGTTCAGGTGTTCGCCGAAGAACTGGAGACCCTGGAAGGAGATGGCGAGGCATCCCAGCCGCTCTACAGGATCGGTCCGGGGGGCCGCATCTTCTTCCTACCACAAGGTCAGTACAATGTCGTCAGCAACAATTGTATTATATTAAACTGTAATATTAATAATAATAACAATAACACGGGAGAGAATGAAAGAAATATGGAAGAAAACAAAACAACAGTTGAAACAGAAGTAGTCCATAGTGGCTCGATGGTATAAAATAACAAAAAAACAATACTGTGTTTATCAAGAATATATATTTGTCAATAAATAAAATAAATTGTAGCGGACTATTTTCTAAAAAAAAATAAAGAAAAGTATTGTACATTCTTATTGTTTAATTAACGCATTTTACCTTACCTTTCGGAATGCTTCTTAAAACAGTTTCTTCCTTTTTTGTCTATTCTTATCATGTGTCATTTCTTTAATTACATTTGAAATTATTTTTACAATTTTTTTTATATTATTTTAATGAAATATTATTTTTGTTTAATATTTAAACTTTTTCTTTATGTTAATCCTGCTTGAAATCGTTAGTTTTTATGTAACTTGATTTTACTTGTAGTGCTAATCACTTGAAAGAATCATGATTTCATGTCAATTAATATGCTATATGACACAGTTATTTACACAATCTAAAAAAAAATTAGATACAGTAGTGATTACCTTCGAAAATAGAAAACAAGATATGAGATCCGCAGGTTGTGGCTTCGAGTTAAGTCACTTCTAGTTTTAACCTTTCGTTTCGTTTTTAATATTCTCGAGAATTAAAACAATCGTGAGCTTAAGTATGAAAAAAAAGAGCGTAATTGTGGTAAATGTGCGTATTTTGGTAACCGTGTTAGCTAGAAATCAAAGTTTCAACAAACCTCGAAGTATACATGATGATATAGCCTTAATAGTATGTTTAAATAAATTATTTAATATATTTTCAATCAGTCATAGTTACTATATACAGTAAGCACTATAATTATTTTATTGTAATAAAAATATTAAAAAGGAAAGTAATAAGTTAGAACTTGTGATTTAAATCGAAGGGACAACCTGCGGAGCTGATAGCGTTATTTTATTGGGTTTAAACCGACTTGTATTTTTTAAAAATAAATTATGTATATGCACCATAAATTTATAATGCATGTGAAATTATAAATGCACCATCAATATCTTCCTTAACGAGATTCCTTGTGCTTGTATATGAAGTGATAGTAGAACTCAATAGAAAACATAAATTCAAGTTAATATAGGTTGGTACAATTCCAATTCGTAGTCTAGCTTGATGGAAATATGCCAATTATAAAATTTTATTGTATATGAAATAATTACCTCCATTTAAATTAGATTTATTTGAATAAACAATGAGTGGTATTCATGGAGAATAATCATGACAATGGTTAAATGAATAAAGCAATTTTCTGTAGGATACTGAAAAATCATAATGAAAATATTTAATATTAAATCCCTATTCATGCTATCACTTCAATAAAAATAAATCACTAAACGACAAAGCTAACCCTGCAAAAATAATAATTATTGACGAATATTGCTGGTTACTGATCCTGTCCAAACTTGGGAAAATGTAAACAACATAACAGATCATTGGAAAATACTAAAAATTAAATCTGTTTACCTTGGATGGTCTAATTTTCGGTCGAAAACTTCTATTTCCTATTGGTTTAGGTCACCGTTTTTAAATTAATTAATTTGTAAAAATAAAATATCAAGTTTTAGCAGGCCAATTTTGTCGAATTACTTTTCAGGCCGTTTATTGGGATCTTGGACCCTACTGGGGCTCACCCAGCCTCTATAAATTATTATAAAAATAGAGTACCCAAAATAAGGGGGAAAAACTGGCGGTTGAGCGTGACCTAGGACAAGTCACCTCCTTGCAGAACCGTTGTCCATGAAACAGTAAAGTCTCTACAATGTAATGAACCCCAGACTTCACGAGTCTTAGTGGTTACAGGTTATTTTAAAAGGTCAATGTAATTGCTTGTCTTATAAAAATGTATCACATATTAATATGTCGTAAAGTTTCTGAATTGCCTTAAATTCACTCCTGTGGTACTTCTCTCTTTTATATACAAAAGTTTTCATTGTTCGGCGTGGAATATTTGATTTTCCATGTAAGGTATAGTAATAAAAATGGGTCGTAAAAATTGAATTAAGTAGGAAAAATGATTTTAATTGTTTACAGTACATTCATTAGACGGAAAAATATAAATTATACCAATCATACAACAATGATAGTTGGAGTGATTTGAACCATTGGAACGAAGGGTTGCCCCCCTTTTATTTAAACAAGTATTTCTTGGTTAATTAATTTAAAATGTTTTTTTCAGTTAGTACATTTGCCAACAGATACTTTAATTTAAATTTTGTTGTTCATAAATTGGCAGGAAAATAGCCACCGAAAAGTCACGCCTTTTTAATTTAAAATAGACCGCCGAGAGAAATTTTAACGCCAGAAATCGTTAGCATTAAAGGAAATAATAATTAGATTAACGCAAGGATTCAAGAAAGGAATGCTCCAGGAAATTACTTGTTAATATTTCAGAAATTTCACTTCCTAGTTGTGGCTCTGAACTACGTGAATGTACGCGTGCACGCACTCAACACTCGACCGGATCTTTTTACCACATTATCATGTGTGAGGATTTTATTGATATGCGGAGTCAGGATTCAGTGAGTTTTAAATGAGGAAGAATCTGAGAAATCACGAGACATTTAGTGAAACCTTTCTGATCTGTAGGCGATATATTTGTATGCAATTATTTTGTGAACTCTGTATATTACAACAAGATTCTCAAACAACAACTTCCTGATTCATATTTAAAAAAAAAAAAGTGCATCATCTCTAAAAATGTGAAAGCTTGTTGCTTCTTGTTTCTCCATCTGGACGCCTTTTATGATCTGATTTGACTCAATTATCTCATTCTTCCCTGTTTAATGCAAGGAACTATATCAGATTCCTCATGCAGGCCCTTAACTTCTTTGTTTGTCTTTGTCCGATTTCCTTTCTGAGTTGGGCCATCTATTGTTCCTTAAGCCTTTCCCTCCCATGTTGTTAGCAACCTATCTTGTTTGATTTGGGTCCATGCCTCACTACCATCCCTTGCAGTTGGACGGAAAACCGCCTTTTACCCTTACTTTTTTTAATTGCATTTATTTCAGCACTAATTCTTGCTTTTATCTCTTTGTCTATTTCGTGGTATTCATTTACATTTATATAAAAATATTTGAGTTTATCAGCACTGTTTAACTATACCATCTGTAAGATGTAGAAAGGAGATAGTTGGGGGGTGCAGTAAAAAAAAACACTGAATAAGTACTAGACTTATAATTATGTGCCGACGTTTCGACCTACAGTGTAGGTCATCTTCAGGCACATAATTATAAGTCTAGTTCTTATTCAGTGTTTTTTTTTACTGCACCCCCCAACAACCTCCTTTCTATATTTGATCATCCAATCAACTATTTTCCTCTCATACTTGCTGTAAGATATTCACTGACTGGGCCTTTCCTCGATGATGTGCTTATTGAAAAAAAATTAGCCTCCTAAATTTCGTATCAGCTTGGACATATCAGAAATATTTTTAATTATTAAATTAATAAATACGTTAATGTTTTTCAAACGAAATAGATCCTCAAATCCCTCGACGTATTATGGCAGTTTATAATATAATTTACAACCTATAAACATTTGTTTTATTATTAGTATGCTGAGTGGTAGAGCGCTGAGCTGCAGTGCTGAAGGTAATTGTACTTGTATGTATTGGTTCAAACCTAGCTGTAGAGAATAAATTATTTAAATTGGCAGCATCCATGGATGAACCTTGTGTTATCTTTAAACCGTTCGTCCCTGGAGCTCATCTAAAAAACCTGTACCACTACAATCCGTGAACGGGTCTGGGGGTCAGTACATGGTAGAGACTATACTGTTTCTTGGACAACGGTTCTGCAAGGAGGTGACTTGTCCTAGTTCAAGCTCAACCGCCAGATATTTCCCCCTTATTTTGAGTACCCTATTTTATAATAATTTGTAGCGGCTGGGTGAGCTCCAGGAGGATTCTAGATCCTATATGATCCATCTCCGGCTGCAAATAGATTAAATAAAAGTCTTGGCCTACAGCGGGATTTGAACCAGAATTTCCGGCATGGCAACTCAGTGCTCTACCACTGAGCTACTCCGCTCCCTCCTGGAGCTCATCTACCTTTATGAAGTGGATACCCTTAATTTAAAAACTGCTAGTTAAGCGTTATCTAATACAAATCATCTCCAGCACAAATTTCGTAGTAGAAAGAGTACAATCGCTAGCACGTATTGAACTCAAAACACTTAATGGGTTGTCGTGGTCCAGTCCTTCTTTCTTTCCTTTTTTTAATAATGTGCATATTAATGTATTGAATCATTATTTAATACTGGATATTACCTTTTCGTGGTTTGTTATACCGAATCTTCAGCTGAGCAGATATCGCCGTTACAGCAATCGCTGATCCGTGGAAGACATATTTTAATAAAACTGTTATCCTGATGGGCGGGTAGCGGGCCTGCGGCAGTCAGCTTTCGGTACCTTGTGTTTTCTTGTCTTTTTTACATTATTTTAATGAAAATAATAAAATTGGTAGTTGGAGTTTGCAGTTATGAGTTTTATCTTTATATACGTTATTTATAATTTGCAATTTATTTCTTATATTGAAACCGGATGGAAAGATTAACTGAAATCGGGTGGTTAATATAAAATCCATCGAATATAGGTTATTTAAGATAGGATTATATAACTAATATTCGATTAATAGTTTAACCATTAATAATTTACAATGTTTTCACATCAAAAATACAGTGTTTTTTAATTTTTTTTTTTAATAACATAATATTCAGATTTTCTTTTGGGCATTTGGAACGTATGCATTAATGTAGCTTTATAGGAAGTGGACAAATCTTTATGTTGTTTTTTTTATACTATAAAGTGTTTATTTAATTAGAAAATTTGATGGAATCGTTAATTTATTCGTTTGAGGGCCAATTCTTTTTTTCACTACTCATTGGAATAAGCTACCTCTTTGGCTATAAATCATATCTCATTTTGGGAAGAGGGGTGAGATTGCTTGGAAGTGTTTTTATATATATATATACATCTTCGACACGTACGGATGTTTTTCCAGTTTCTTTTTGTATTTTCTATTTTTAAGCTAAGATATTTGAGCACAACAATTGTGGATGTAGGTTTGAAGACTTGATGTTATTTCAATACCAGAAAGGTTTACAGGTTGTGTATTCATCATGATTCTCCATAGTGTTCGCTCGGTCCATTATTTTATTCGAAGTTTTTTTTCTCGCTTACCATAGGCTTTTTTATTTCGCTATAGGTTATTCTGTTTCAATGCTATGAAAAACTTAGTGTAGAACTAAACAGTAGCTCTCTAGTGTATTTCCTAACGTTTTTTATATTTTCGAAGGTAATCACTGGCGTATCTGTTATATTTTTTGTAAATAGCTGGGTCGGATAGCTATTATGGCTCTTAATAACCATTTAACGGCATCGAATGTAACCCATTGCTTACTTTAAGGAATTAAGAAAACAAGTAAAATCAAGTCAATTTAAAATCTTTAATCGAGATTTTAAGTAAGTGCACATTAAGGAAAAGTGTGACGGTATTACGGTGAATTCGCCTCTATCTCAATCGCTTCTAATATTTTATTGATTTTCTATATTTATTCCCAACACATTCTCAAATTAATATTTAATTTTTAGATCTTTATTTTGCTGTTTTCATTTATTTATATTTCAGTGGTATTGGTAACTTATCCCCAGTTGTTGTGCATTCTGGCTGAGTGTTGTTGTTTTTTGTCTCATCTTTTTTATATTTATTTAATTGTTCATGGACTTTGTTATCGATTCTGTAATAGTTCTTTGGAAAGTTAAAGTTTTGTTATTTACTAAAACCTCACAACTTAAAGGAAATTTAACGAATGCAATATTTATATTGTTACCGAATGTAAGGTGTTTTATGAAAATAAATCCCTGCACAATGAACAACGAGGTCAATATTTTACAGTCCACTAACGACTGACTTTTCGAAATTGAGGACTAATGAATCCGTTCTCCATGGTCCTAGAGGAACAGTTAACCACCGACATAGGAAATACAAGAGCTTTTAATAGGAAAAGCATTCCCTCGCGGATGGAGGCAAATGGACCGGCGCGGATGTTGCCGCCCCATTAGATGTCCACGCTTTCACGGGGATGCTCCCGATGTAAGCCGCACATCTTATTAGTTCATGTCAGCTCAACAACTTCGTCATCTTTGGCCGAGGAGTTTAAAGGAAGATCTCATGCCTACGTGGTGAGAAATTATATCGTGGGGTTACAAGTGAAATACACTTAAGTCAAAAACATGATTTTGAGAAAACACTGATAAAAAGGCTACAGTATTAGGCGTGGGATATTTTTTACCGATGAAACCCACTGTCATATTTTTATTTATTTTCAATGTTTCGTTGCAAAACTAATCTATCCTTTTCATCAGCGTTTCTAAAATTCATGTTTTTGACTTAGTGGATTTCACTTATATTTCCCAGAGTCACACCAATTAAAATGTTTTGGCCATGTAGTCAGAATGGAAGACCTTAGGGACCCGCTGAAAAAGTTGAACTACACTCCTGAAAGTAGAAGACCTCGAGTACCCCCAAGAATGTCGTAGTTGGACTATGTTGAACGGCTATGCAGAAATAAAAAGAAGACAAAAACATCAGGGAAGTTAGAAGCCTGGCTAGAACGAGGGAAGGCTGGCACAAAAGCAATTAGCATTTTAACTTAAGAATACTATGTCTTGCTATTGAATACCATTCTTTTTCTCAGTATACATTTCTTAACATTATGTTCTGAATTAATAAATATTAAAACTCATAGATTTAATCTCTTGAGCAATATGTAATGAATAGAATTCTTGGTAATATTTGATTAATATCAATTAATTAATTATTTAAATACTATTTTTTCTCTCATTTTAGTACTTCCATTTTTTTCTGGAATAATTTTTTATTAATTGTTTGCCGGTATACATTTTAATTTAACTCCAATTACAGTATTACAGTGATTTTATGTTCTAATGAACACTAAACTGTAAACAAGCTATTCGTTATAATTTCAATTTTACATAAAATCTGTGCAATCCAAACGTTTCATAAGTGATAACTTGTGATTCTTCATCTTATCACAAATACATGTTTTAAACAAATATTGATTTTGTAAATGAAGATATAAGTATTGGACGTAGATGTTATAGATTCGTGGTAAAATAATCTTCTCGTTAACGTTCAAATTTGAAGGCCGTGTTCGCAATAATTGAAGGTCCTGCAGTAAACAGTAAATGTTTATCTTAATATCTAGAACATAACCAAGTTGAGGTTGTCAACTATCTTTTCCATTGGTTCTAAAGTTGTTAACTTTTATTTTCCTTCCTCCTGCCGGTAATAACTGGTAATGGTTGAGGTGTCATAGATATTGGATAATTAATGCATCGTAAACAGTTTTATGCCTTCAATAACCCAAGCCGATCATCCGACCCGTCGACTCCCACATTTGCTGACTATCTGATACGGGTCGAAGGAGAATGATATCGGATGACACCACAAGATCATCAGTCATCAAGCTAGATCAAGGCTAAGGATCATTTATCGTTACGTTACCTTTGATTTCTTCTTTCACGATGATGTGATGATCATCTAATAAAAAAGGTAGCTGATATTAATGATATTCACCTTAACTGTTTCACAGAGAGCATACTAATAGCTGTATAGAAAAAGTTGTAGAGCATTTAATTCAGGTTTACTCGATATGCAGCAGTTTTACCATAACAACCTAGTATGCCTAAAATAACGGATTCGTAGCCCGCAGGTTGCCTCAGGATTTAAAAAAAAATCCTTGTTGATTTCGTACTTCGGAAGGGGCGTAAAATGGGGCTCCTCAGGTTCTACGATGTCAGGTAGTCGTTCAAGATCCTCATTCTAATTATACTTGGATACCCACTGTAGAACCCTCCGATTATCCATAGCATCATAATGTGAGTTTAAATGAATAATAAAAACTGCAGTGCAACATATTCTGTTCTATCTCAATTTAAAACGTTGCATTGTTTTCATATTTGATTTATTTTTCTAATAGTTTTTCCTTTTTCAGCTTTACCTCTCAGTATTTTCTTTTTATCATAAAACTCGCCTAGGCGTTTTTCTTAAAAAAGCTGACTAAACAAAACATCTATTTTAACCTGCATTAATTAATTTTGAAGAGGATGTGTGCAATTGATAGATCGTTATCAGAATTACAGGATATTTTGTGATTACTGTGATTGCCTTAAGTTAAGAGGTTGGATACACTGTGTGAACTTACTAACTGCATTCAGACAATAGTTCTCTGAAGGCTGCATATGCAACTACTTGTTTTTAGTGTACATTTTTAATTTACATCAGTGAAGCAATGGGTGATTACAGAAATGAAGGAGAAACCTTGAAAAAAATAACTTAAAGATTTGTTGCTGCTCGATGTATTTAAGTTAATATTTTATTTGGTGATTTCTTATAATGTGCAAAATAATTTTATGTGGAAGAAAAAGGTCTGGGTGGAGGTAAAAAAAAATTCTCTTATATAATATAGGTCGAACCGTTGAATTTCAAATAAATAGTTTTACTCTATTATTTTTTACTATTTTTTAACATAGAAAAGGAAAAGGTAAAAAGAGGCCTTACATAAATGTTAAGACCGTGAAAAATTCCAACAAAAAGTTCATTATATATTGGACAGATAGTTTCCATTTCTGTTTTAATTTTGGAGACTTAAGGGCTTTTCGTTGGAATTTTTCCACGGTCTTAACTTTTTCAATATTTTTTGATATCCAGTTTTGATGAAATAATTAGGTTTTAGTAAAGATTACGAGTTTTCAGAAAAATTTGCATGTTATTTCATTGTAAAAGAAAGACCTAAGTTTTAAGCCATTACAAGGACTGAGGCAGGTGTCTATTCTATGACGCTTGGATAGAATATAAAAAACATTACGTTTGTAGTAAATGCAATATTGAATAACAAAATTTAATTTTTAGTTACCAAAGGTTTTGTAAAAGTGGAGATTATTGTTTGCAGATATTATTTTTGTTTTTGAAGATTAAACGTTAAACCATATATCTGTACAAAAATTTTAAGTTAAAAATAAACATCCTCCACCACTACAATCCCAAGAATATTGGATTCAGAAAACTGTAGGGGTTGCACTATCGCAAGGCTTTTGTACTTCTTTTTTTGACTTCCTCTTATGGCGGTTGTACAAGGACGCAATTTGGGTGAAATCACCCTTATTTTAGGCTAGTTTTTCCTCTAACACATTTTAATTGCTGAATGACCCACAAGACATCAATTAATGGCTGTTAAGAGAATATTTTATTCATCTCCTACGTGAATTAGTTTTCGAATTCAGTATCTAAGGATTAATAATCTAGTGGCTTACCTTCTGAGCTACCCTGATTCTAAGAAGTATATATTTGATACTGTGATTTAACATTTATCAGCTTTTAATAAGTAATTATAAAGTTTAACCTGTTGTACTCCTCACTTTCTGTTCTTGCGCTGAAACTGGTGCCCATGCCTTGCTTGTCACTCCATTCTAAGAGTCACAATCTGCCTTACAGATGGTCTCCGTGAGGATGCCAATGCCATTCCGATCCGTCTCTGGAAATGGAGTCGTTTCCTTCTGCCTTTGAGCCTAGAGTGTTCCTTCTAAATAAGGTGCCGCTGAAGGAGTTCTGTATCTGTAGCAGGGAAAGCTGCGGTCTCGACCTTTGAGTGTACGAGGATCTTCTCTGTCCTTTTAGAAAGCCCTGATTGATAAGGGGTGATGGAAGTAAGAACTGTGAATATTTACTTTAGATGAATGCCTATTTTTGAAAAAAAAAGTTTTTCTGTAACTTTCCCCAGGATACAAGCTTTGATTTATGCCCAAAGTTACGGGTTCGCAGTTAGTTCTATAATTTTTTATAGGGAGTACAAACTCCTTGGTTATTTCGACCTTTGGAAGGGATTTAAAATAGGGAGCTTGTGACTCCTTAAATCTTTTATTCTCCCCATCCTAATCATACATGGATATAACAAACTTAAATCTCCTATTGCAGCATCATCCGATTCGCCTTAGCCGCATAAAGTGACGTGAAAAATGAATAAACAATAACTTATCCAAGTTTATATTGAAACTATGAAGCAATATTTTTTTGTTAACCTGTAACTGTTCAGTATCTGGCGTCTCAAAACGCTTTTTGTTTATAGTTCAGATCACTCAAGGGTACGAAGGGCATTTTTGACTTTACTGAGCTCGTAAAGAAGGTGGTCATAAATATCATGAAAATATAATTACATACCAGAATGAAATGTAGTATCAGATTTTAATGTTGGCATTATTACTACGGTGGAAATATAATATATTAGTGACTATTGAAAGGACTTCCGATGTTTCGTGGTGATTTCACAGCCCATTTGCCTCTCGATCTGAAGGCGGGATGGATGGGCAGTATTTATACGTTGCGAAGGAGGTTTCAATAAGATTAGCTAAACCTGGGAGTTTGAGGCGATACAATACAATTCTTTAATAGTTCCTAATTGCAATAAAGCATCACGTGGAGGAAAAATCAAAGGAATGACAATTTTTAACTAACTACAGATAAATTTAGTTTAAGCTTATATTAAGTTTTTAATCAGCGTTTAACTCATATACTCATTATAATGAGCTCTATAGCAGGCAATGTGCCCTATGAAAGGTGGTCATCAAAGTTTAATTTAATTATAAATCCGTAAAATATTATCAAAACAATCTACAAATCTACTTATCGAGACTATAAGTGCAGCTCCGGTGAATAGGTGGTTAAGTCAAATTTTGTTAGAGAGATATAATTGTATCGAGGAAAGAGGAATCGTATTATTCTCGGTTTTGGATTATTTAAGCAATAACCCCTTTTCAACAAAATACCTGACTTTCCCATTTATTCACTTTGAAAATAACACGATTCCGCTTTCTATTCCAAGTACAAGTAACTCATTTTGTAGAAAATTCGACTTCACCGCTTATTCACAGTGGCTGCAGATTTAAATTTTTACAAGATTTAAATTGGTCCATGCATACATAAAAGAAAACTAAAAAAAAATAATAGTTCTGTAATATAATCGTCAATAAATAATATTATCCCATTAATGAATTTCATTAATAAATAGATAAAATAAAGCATTATAAAACATAAATTATAAAAATTAATAGATCAACTGTGCCAATACTCAAAGCCTTGTTTCTTCATAATTTGTATTTTTGTTTAATAGTAGAGTTGATGAAACTAAAAAAATTAATTTGAATTAACATATTAACAATTACCATAATTATTGCTTGTGCTAAGATAACAATCTGCCGGAGAGATGACGACGCCCTCTCTGAGGTCAGTTAGAAAACTACTTTACTTCACCGCTATGCCGTAAGATAGCGCCGCTTTATTCCATTAATCATTTTCATTTTCCTTGTTTAGGTTTTCTACTTTTTCCCTCCAATTGTCCTTAATTGTATACATATTATTCACAGGCATGAAATCGTGGTTAAGGGAGGGCCAATATCAATGTATAACCCAAAAAAATAAGATTTGAGAACTTACTTCAAATTGAAAAAGAAACTTACTAATAACGATTAAAAATAATTCATTTCAAGTCATGAAATCAGTGTTTTACTGTTGGAAAGGTAAGGCTTAAACATTTTTCTTGCAATTTTATGCGTTAAACATTTTAGTCATCCTTCGGAGACGGTAGCACATAAGGATAGGTGTTAATCCGTCATGTTATAGGGATTTTAATTAGTTTTAATATTAGCAATTTCTGTGCTAGGCACTGTTTTTAAGATGTGCACCTAAAAAAATTGTTTGTGGAACGTTTGGTCTATTTGATATACCTCAGGAAAAAAAAATCATTCTGTCTCCCTGAAATGACTCGACTGGATCAATTACATGAGGCGTTCAGGATCAAAAGAGGATAATTTCAATTTCTATAATTGACTTTTTCGCTAGTTTTGGGCTTTATACTCCCGAAATTCCATGTTCAGAACGTGACTAAAACCATGAGCAATAAAACTGCAAAGTGTCGTGTTTGACAAAATTGGTTGCCTAAACTACGGAATAATGTGAAAAAGTCAAATTTTGTTGTTATCTGTTTTTGTTCCTGAACGCCTCCCATAATCTCCTTGGTTTTACCCGATGAAGTTCATTGAGATAGAAACAACAGCTCTAAGATCTACTTTTGTTGAACTGTACTAATCTTTTCGCCCTCCAAGGATAGTTCTGCAATTACAGCTGATCCGAACAATAGATTGTATTGTTCTGTGACAGGAGGATGCGCTGCTATCGATATGTACCATCGAAAATTGTTACGTATACCTGCAATGAACACCTTGAGAAGGCCTTCTTACTTAGATATAACAAGATAGATCAAAGGATAGTTGGAATAATTAGATAACGTCATTATTCAATCCATGATGGTTCAAACGCAATGCAACACGAACTAATCAAAGTTATTGTAATCTGTGAAAGGAGCATAATTTACATGATTTATTTATAATTGTAATGAGACCATAAGCAGGCACTATACCCTTTGAAAAGTAGTCATTAATTTCAAATTTAAATACGTATAAACATTTACTGGATCTATAAATTTTCTTGTCAGCTTTCTGCAGCCTCTGTGAATAAGTGGTCAATTCGAATTTTGCTTGTGATGCCTCACTGTATTGCGGGAAATCAATATTTTTTTGCTGATTTTAATGGACTATGAAGAATATGATAGTACCTTATGTTTATCATAGTCGCCCTGAGATGTCGTTAAACCAGTTGGCAATGTCCCACTTATTTAGGACGGTAGCCCCAAAATTGAGAAACTTTTTTTAATGGAATAGTTCCACCAATGACAGCTAGTTCCAATTTCTAGATTAGGGAAACGTTTTGTAGTTTTAGTCAATAACAAACGATGACTGGCCACAAAAAAATCTTTTAACATGATCATCGAAAATGTGCATTGAGTTATGTATGCAATTAGGTAACTAACGGCAAGATTCAAGGGTTTGCTTCGATACATTTTTAATTAATTTTTAAAACTTTTTTATTAAAATAAAAGTCGTTAAAGATGAATATTAGGCTTTCATAGGCACAAACAGTGGAAAGTGAGAAGGTGCCAAATTGACTTGCCAGTCACCTTTGGATCCAATTTTACGTTAATATTTTTATATGTATGAGAAGAAAATAGTTGACTGGTTGATAAAATGGAGAACGGAGATAGGTAGAGGGTGCAGTAAAAAAAAACACCAAATAAGTACCAAACTTATATTTAGTTAGTTTCGATTTACAATGTAGGCCATCTTTGGGGCAACTGGGAGAGGCGGCTGGGTGAACCGGCTAACCAACAATCAAACGTCGAAACGTCGGCACTAACTAAATAAAAGTCTGGTACTTATTTGGTGTCTCTTTGACTGCACCCCCAACTATCTCCGTTCTCCGTTAATATTTTTAAATTATATCACGTTTCAATATTCTATAACCGTGTAATACTTTCAGCTATGAATACATATTGATTTTTATTAACATCAAACCATATCAAATGTCTTTTTATATATTTATATCAGTTTCATTACATTATTTTCTTATTTACATTCGTATTAAACTGATTAACGAGTATTGAATAGCACCGCGTTCGGTGGTGAGTACGTAAAGAATCTCTTTATAGGTTGATTATATATATATATATATATATATATTAATGTGTAAATGCTATAATTATAATTATTCTTGCTTGTACTTGACAAATTGTAATGTTATATTGAAAGTGATTCACTTCATGTAGAAAATGGAATACGTTTACAAACAAGAATATTAGTTGTGTTTTTTCTACACTGTTTTTGTTGGTTAAGGAAATTTTGGATAGACAAATATCAAATATATAATATTTAAAATGAGTTAGGTTTAAAATTATGTTCATTAGTGTCTCCGTAAAATTTTATGGAAGCTTATAATATCTCTTTGTAAGAAGGAGTATTTGTATTTAAACTAATAAATTCCAAATTTAAGTTGGAATATTTTTTGGGATTATGTCATATATTACATTAGAGTCTGCGATATTAAGGAATATAATTTTAAAATGTTAGAGGATATATGACACTAAGTCCACTTGCCCTTTTGTGGTTTACCTTGAAACATGTTTTAGTGGGTGAGTTGTTTTAAAATAGGCTTATTTACCTGATATTGTGTTGACTTGACATTGGTGTTATGTTAAAGTTCGATTTGGTCGGATATATGTGTGATTTTCGACAAGTGGTCTATTTCGTAAACCAGTTTGGTCCGACGGGTCGCTAGGTCTGTTGTTATCCTTCTTCTCGAGGTACCATAGAAGGTACGTAAGATGGACTCGCCACACCTTGTTTAAATGTCATCCTGCCCGCAGGACCGGTCCGCTACCCGCTAGGACATCTTCCGCTCGGGTTGTCGACCGCTCTGCTGGTATCTATTCTCAAATGTAGATCTTAATGCTAGTCTTTGTAACTTGTCCATTAATATTTGGTTATGATTAATGTATATATTTATTCGTTTGCAATATATCTAGTTAAAAAAAAAAATTCACCACAATAACTCATGAAGTTATAGATTATAGATTCCGTTCGGTCTTAGATTCCGTACACATTAGAGACTGCACTGTTTCTTGGACAACTGTTGTGCGGGTAGGTGATTTGTACTAGATCACGCTCAACCGCCAGTTTTTCTCTGCTCCATAATATATCTTTTTTTTTTTTTTTATTCTTTTTTTTCCCCCCTTTCAAAGTTCAAACGCTCTTTGAGAGAGAGAGAGTGAAGAAAACACTTTATTGAAGCATTACAATCTGCCTGTTGTGGGCAATAAGTAATGCTGCTATGAAGCTTACAATCATTCCATAAAAAAATCAATGCTATAAACGAAATAAATGCATAAATAAATATATACAAGCGAAAAAAATTATACAAAAATAAAGTAAAAAAAAAATATATATATATAATAAAAAACAATATAATAATAATAAATAAAACATTAAAGAAATATACTGTACACATTCATACTCTATCATAATATATCTAGTGATTTTAACAGACATATATCTATTACAGTAGTTGTTATTCAAAATGGCTTGATAAACTGTCTAAAGGCGCTGAAATAAAAAATGATAATTAGAAACGATAAGACCTAGATTAAAAAATACCACTACTTGGTAGTGTCTTGGGTTCTGTACGTGGTAGAGAGGGGTTTGTTTCTTGGGCAACGGTTGTGTAGATAGGTAACTGTATTTTACTAGTCCACGGTCAACTGACAGTCCCCCCCCCTTATTTTGGGTACCCACTTAATACAGGCTGGATGAGGTCCAGGAGAGTCTCCAGTTTTTAAAGGATCCCACCCGAAAATTGAAACACCATTTTACTAAATTATTTTAACGTACTAAGTTCACTAATAGTTATTATAGTATTCGTTATTCAAAATCATCGCTTAAAATTTGTATAAGGTAAAAAAAAATGATAATTCGAAGTGTTAAGACCTAGATAGCGGTTAATTTCATCATAGTATATGAGTATCTGCCTTATGAACGAGATAAAAAAATTGAGAGGGACACAAAAACGAATAAGAAGGGTGGAAGAACTACACCCCAGTTCGGTAGAACTTGTCTCTATTTAATGGTGTTAATTTCTTGTCTTATTTATTTGTTATACTTAATCACCTTGGCCGGATTTCAACCTCCATCAAAGAACACGAAAGAATTGAAGTGCTTTCTCAACACGTTCGCTCAGTATTTGTTCTTACATAACTAGTTTGCTATTAAGCTTGGAGATTATTCGGGTTTATTAGCAATTTAGTTATATATCTGCAGCCCCGCAGAATAAGTGATTATATTGAGTTTTGTCTAGAGAGTTAAAGGTATTGAGAAGAGTGAAATTGTGTCAGACTTGGTGTGGAGATGTAAGCAATAACTCCTTTTCAAGCCAGCACGAAAATAGCAGGATTCTGCTTCTTTAAGCGCAAAAAAAATTATTTTGGATAAATTTCGACTTAACTATCGATTTGCCAAGCATTTAGTTTTTTGTTTGCAAGAAACTTGGAAACCAATGAGAATTCATTTTCCCAATTCTCCAGTAATATTAAAGAATATTTTTTTCATGGTTTGGGGGTCGTTCCTAGTCGAACGATCGGTGGCAAAGGAAAGCTTTACCTACCCTTTAATGAACAGCGGGTAAGAGTCATGTTGGAAAATCGCCCTCTCCTGAAAATTGCATGAAAATCGGATTAGGCGCTTTTCTTTGGCGGCTATGAAGTGAAATATTGAAGGATTGTGCGGGTGTGTAGCCAGAATGGGTCCGTTTTTGCCGTGGGCGATTTCACTATGAAGAAGCGGAGGACAAAGAGAGGTACGCTGGAGGTGTGGGAGCTGACCCAGAACTGGAGCAAGGAATAAGAAACCAACGCCGATGTCCCAGTTCGGGGACTGAATGGAAATCTCTGCCAGGTGCCCTACCAAAGGTACGTTTGGTAAATTTAAAGCGGATTCCACCTCAATAGTTTCAAAGCGATGCCGAACTTTCATTTAGTGTTATTTAATTAGTTTTAAATCGAACCCAAATTGGCTCGATATTGATGTATATAACCAATTATTTGTATATGTAAGTAATTATCTGTTACTACGGGCGGAGAGATATTTGGTTTGCACTCCACTTAACCTAGGATTTTCTCATTGCTAAGGGGGTAATTTAACCGTGCAAAATGTGTTGACGTTTGATGTGTGAAGAGAGTTCTTCAGGTATATGAATGTGCTACGGTATTTTTGCTTCAGTAGGGAAGGTTTTAGGTTAATAAACTGGGCAGTGCAATCTGTCTAATTACAGATGGCGTGCGGAGCCAGGTAACACACATTATGTCGAGTTTGACCCGAATTCTAT